>JAOUZG010032472.1:1039668-1117543 GCA_026289955.1 Argiope argentata | reverse complement strand
GTAACCTCGTCAAATACTACTGTAAACTCTCCAGATTTGGTCAACAAAATAAGACGTCAAGTTTTTTAAAACTCTTGGCAATGCAACCAAAGACTTAGGAAAAACAGCCCCTTCAGCCATGTTATGTCTCAACAACTTTTGCATCTAGATGACGTAGAACCTCATTCTCTGCAACTCCTTTCAAACCCTTCTGAAGAACTTCCAAGAGTTCATTTCTACTTCAACTTTTCAGACCCTGTCAACAAAAAAGACTTTATTCTAGACCACCTCAAGCAATTAGCCTTGGAAATCATCAATAACATTCCCAAAAACAGACGTTAAAATTTACACTGATGGCAGCAAAATCAATAATACAGCAGGGAGTGGGGTCTACATCGAAACCCCTCGTCGCAGAGTCTCATTATTCCAACGTAACCCTGACTTTTGCTCTATCTTCAGAAGTGAACTCCTCGCAATTGAGATTGGTCTTGAGGCGGTTTCTGAAGAGAACAACTTTGGTGATGTCTTGATCTTGTCAGATAGCCGCAGTGCGCTTCAACATCTTAAAAATCGACTAAATGCCAGAAACCGTTTAGATATTTCGATCCACAAAAAACTCAAGACCATCTCTCAACATCATCAAATACATCTTCACTGGTTGCCATCACATGGAGACATCAACGGCAACGAAATGGCTGATAAACTGGCCAAAGAGGGTTGCTTTCAAAATACCCCCACTTCTACCAAACTGACCTATCAGGGGCTTTTCTCCGTCAGAAAATCTGCCATCACAAAAGACTGGCTGGTTCCTCCATCAAATAACTGGTACAAGGGGCCTAACCCAGGTTTCTTTCTTTCCATCTCAGGAGATAGTTCATCCCATTCTTGCATTCCGCGACTTGCAAGCGGACACTTAAAATGTCTTAAGTTCTCTGGGCGAAAGAAATCCTTTCCCCTTTGTCCTAAATGTCAACACTTCCAGGCCACTCCCTCTCACATCCTCGAGTGCCTTGACCTCAGTGTAGGGGATATTTATTCATCTCCTTGGACAGTCCCCGACCATCTCAGAATCAACGGTTTATTTGATTTCAGAACATGATGGAGATAAGAAGAAGAAGAAAAAGTGCGAAAAAAGCGAATAAATATGAAAGTTTTGAACATTTTTTTCCGACTGATTGAAACCAAAATTTGACACAGAATTAAACTCATAAACTAGAATTTATAAAATCACATACTAAATTTCACTTATTGGAACCATTGCATTTTTGAGCTATCGCGTTTTCATATTTGTGAAATTACAGACTGGCAGACGATTTGCCCCTAGGTTAAATATTTACACTTTAGATGTTAAATCTGTGTACCAAATTTTATCCATCTAGCTCTCTCAGTTTTTCAATTATCGGGTTAATTTATATTTGGTCAGTCGGACAGACGGGCTTTATTTGAAAAGACTTCGTTCAAAACTGATAGATATTTTCAAATTTTTATTAGAGACTATAAGTTTTATCGGTATACTTGAGAGTTCTTTAGATTTGTCATATTCGCAGACAGGCATAATTCAAAAATAGGGTTTTTCGGATCCAGGGAGGTACAAAAAGTAGATATTCATCAAAATAATTTTTTTAGTGATTACAATACTTTCTCTTTCGTATTCAAGAAAGTGAAAGACAACAATGATGTCCCGTCATATATGAAATGAAGTCAAATATTCAATGAACTTTTTTTTTCTCGCAAAGTGACTGCATATCCCCAAAATTGCATCATACACTTATCTATTGTTAATTTATCCATTAACACTAGTGGAAATCGACATTGTTTTTAAGTATATTCAAAAAGATAAAGCATCCTTTCTAGGTTTAGATCGAACCAACAATAAAATTTGGATTTTAACTTTTAAATCTAGTGTAGAGAGTATTTAATTCCAATTTTAAACACATACTTTGAATTCAATTATTTCCTAACCTTTTAAAGAATATCATTTTTTTCCCTTTAAAAAAATGGGAAGTATATTCCTCAAACTGTCTAGTCTGTCTTCTGCCAACGCAGGCAAAATAATTGGAAGATAAATTTAGATTACGGAAATGAGCTCTGCATTTACGATAGTAATCTCCCTAATCAATTTAATAGCTTAAGAAAGAATGAAAATCGTGACTTAGCACTTATTGAAAGATCAAATCAAAATTCAAAACTGATTCAATCACACTCATTTCGCTTAGTAAAATTAGCATTTCCCAATAGGAACTTAATCATTTTCTTTGACATTTTAAATAATATTTACTCTTGCTTTCTACAAAAATTTTATATTTTGCTACCTCGAGAAATGATCTGTTTCTTTTAATGACATTGAAACTATCACTAAAAACAAGTAATATATTTAAAAAATTTAAGTCAATTCTTACTTTGGTCAACAAAGAAGAATTCTATTTGATTTACTTTTTATTAAATAATTACGATCAATATAAATAATTTATCAAAAAATTATGTCTGGACAAAACAAATTCAAGTCCGATCCATTGAAAATAAATCAGAACACTCTGCGGATGCGTGAATTTTCAACGCTAATGGGGGCAATGCAAATGTGCGAATTTTCTACGCCAGAAACGAGAAAAAAAAAAAAAACACGAACTGAAGTCTTATTCATATGGCGGTGGGGAAATGAAGATTTTTGGCGAGAAATTTAGCTATTAATTAATAAAGGAAAAATCAATCAAATGAATGAACTAATATTTAAAAAAACTGTATAACATGAAGTGTCATCCACTACAAGTTTCAAAATATGTATTTGAACTTGGGTGGATGAATAAAACGTATTTTATTAACGATTGGAAATTTGAAAAAGATATATACATACAATACAATACAATACTTACAACTGTAAAATAACCAGTGAAAGCGAAAAGAATACCTGCAAACTATAATATAAAAGCTCTCTCTCTCTCTCTGTGTGTGTGTGTGTGAATTGGCGCTCTACAGGCTAGACTATTCGACTTACAGCTATCAAATTTGGCATATGTATACCTTGAAGACCGGGAATTTGTACCTCGAAGCTGTTTTTTAATTTATCTTTAATCAAAATTCTAATTAATTAAAAATTAAGCGAAATTTTAGTATTTTCTCACTATAAATCTCGAAAACATTACATCCCAAAACTGATTTTTCCATGAAATTAAAGATTAAAAAATTATCTTTTTAATTATATCAATGCTTTAACCTATAAATTAAGTTCCTATTTTTAGTGAATTGTTAAAGAAATGTTTTAACCCTATTTTTCAACAAAATAGATTGTACAACAGAAAAAAAGATCATATTCTTCTCTGTGGTTCGTATAAAATAAAAATTAAATTGAATCTTTGCTAGAACATAAATGGGAAAAAAATTAGCTTCAACCAACGTGTTGCCATCACATTAACAGAAATTATTCAGATTCCCTCTTTCAAAAGGCATTTCGTTCATTTTGGTATCCTCAAAAACAAAGCTGATGTAATATTATAATTTTAAAAAATGCGTCATTTAACCTTGCACCAGAACAGTCAGTACTTATTCACTTCCAATTATTAATTTCAATTTCAGTGACATGTTTCCTTTTATTATTTCACACCAGACCCATTTGATACAAGGACAATACAATAAATTCCAAACGATTCTTTATTTGGTAGTCTGAGCACGTATCTTACACACAATTAAGATAAAACAAGCCACACTTTTTTAATTATCGAAGGACAGAGACAATTCTATCGGATAAAAAGTATCCTTTGAATAATAAATTTATTTTCCAATCAGATATAAAATAGAGAATGGATAGTGTGAAGATCACGGGACACCAAACAAAAATTCGAATTGAAAGAAATGCTGAATCTAAAAATGAATATAGCAAGAAGGACGATTTCCAAACTAAAAATAGAGATAATTTTAAAAAAAATAATTTTACAGTTAATACGCATTTAATACATTAAAAAAAACTTACTAAAATGGTCTCCTTAAAACATTTTCATATACTCTCCAATAAATTTGTTAAGCCAGAGAACTCCTTACAGGGCATTGGCGCACAAGGGTTACGATATATTAACTTTTGGCATGAAATTAGCATTTTTAATGGTTCTATAGTGTGAGCCTTGGTGAATTATTTGGCGATTAATTCTTGACACAGAAATATAAGGTCTGAAAATCGAATTTAGGTTTTAGATACGTTTTTCCAAATCCATTGAAACAATGATCTGACTCAAAATTGCACTTGTAGTTATAAAAATCCTATACCAAATGGGATATATTTAAATCATTGCGTTTATATGTTTCTGAAAGTACAGACTGACAGAAGGTCAATCGCTCGTTGAATTTGGTTCAAACTCTGACGGATGTTTACTTTATGGATGCTAAATCTGTACATCGAATTTTATATAGCTCTCTTCATTTTGTAATTATTCGTGTTAACTTATATTCGTACAGTAGAACAGATGAATTTCTTCTGGACATATTTCATTCAAAAATTAATAGAAATCTGAAAATCTGTAATAAATACCGAATACTAAATTTTGATCGTCTAGATCAAAACGCTTTTGAATTATCTTTGTGACAGATGGGCAGATATTTTTTTTAAATATATTTTCTCGAACTCGGGAATGTCTAAAATGTGGAGATTCATCAAAAAGCCGAGTCTAATGATTACTATTCTTTCTCTATACTACATATACGAGAAAGTATTAGTCTTTGTAAAAATGTGTTGTTAATAATATTAAAAATAGTAATGTAAATAAATAAACACTTTTATACAAAATATGCTTGCTTATATATATATGTCAAATTGTAAGCATATATGAATGTGGCAATTATAATTTTGACTTCAAAAGCAGCAATCCAGTCAGTTTGTGGATGAATAGTTGTGAACGGTGGATATTATCTGGCTTGTGAAACTTTCACCACATACTCACCCACCAGTGAGTCGGTGGTGAGACGAACGATACTAGAGCGTTTGTGAGTTGTTGATGCTACTGATGTTGACTGCTGTTTCTAAGGCACCTGATGACTTTTGCTGTCGGTAGAGGGCATCACAAGAGCTGTACGAAAGTTGCTTATTCAAGGTCGCGTGTCACCATTGTGAATGAATGGTGGTTGAGGACCGAGTAGGACCGAACTTGCATCGTTAGGGTTCGTGGCCGAGTAACATAGCCGCTAGACGAAAGCAATTACTCGTATCCAGAAGCTGTTATCTGGCATATGAGCTATCACCATAAATTCGATGACTTTAAATTATAGAGAATGATCACTTGTCCACTTTCCCGCAAGCTTAGACAATCCAAATGATTATTTTTTTTTGTGTGTTCTCTGTTCTTTTATGCATTTTCTGAAGTTAAAGCGGTGGAGTGTCGGCTTTCTAACTGAGGGGTAGCACGAGTTCTGTGAGTCCCAGGCTCGATTCCCGGTCAGGGCATGGTTGTTCTTCTGTGTTCTATCTGTGAGATATGTGAATGTGCCCCCCTGTAAAAAAGGGGCTGTGCGAGTGTGTGTGTTTTATCCTCATATGAGCTAGAAGTCAGACTTCTGCCTTCGGGTGCTCAGGGATCCATACCCTCAGAAGCTACTGCACCCCTCTTTCCGTGCTAAAAAGCGGACACGACATCATCTTCATCATCAGCGGTGGGATAGATAATGATGGGGTAAACAATTGAGATTGTTCGCGAGTAAGTCCTCTCTCCAACTTGAACGCAATATTGCCAGTTTTACGCTTCGTAAAATGGGGATGTAGAGATTAAAGGTCACGGTTCGAATCTGCGACGTTTGGACCTGTAGCCAAGTAACATACCGATCAAGCAAAAGGGACCCTTCATTTGGAAGGATATTATCTGGCTTATTAGGCTAACGCTACAGTATTTCCCCACCAGTGAGTCGGCGAAGAAGCGAATGATTTTTGTATTGCGCCAAGTGTTATGGCGAGTGGCTGTTTGCTCGTCAAGTGGGTCTGACGGTTTTGTTTGTTTTGCTTTTAGCTTTCATCAAGTGAGTCTGACGATTTTGCTGCGGGTAGATGGCGCCACGACTGTTGCGAAAGGTTGCGTTGTCAAGGCCACCAATGTAGTGATTGAAGGTCGCGGTACGAACCTGCGGCGTTTGGGCCTGTAGCCGATTAATATGCCGATCAAGCAAAAGGGACCCTTCAGCTCGAAAGATATTATCTGGCTTATAAGGCGAACGCTACAGGGATATCCATTTTGGAGACTTTCTTTACCACCAGATTGACAATGTTGGCCTCAATGATATATTAATTACTTTATCTATCTTTGTTTGTGTGAGCTATCGTGTTCACCAACTTCGGATAAACTGTGCATTTTTGAATGCAGAAACCCTTTGTAACTCTGCGCGTGCTTCTAGAAGCGTTTATTTCATCACAGAAGATGAAAAGAGTGGATGTTTACATTTAGCAGCAGTGTGAGCTCAGATGTTTCGTAGAATAATAACTGATCATCTTTCTGCGTGCTATTCCTTAATGAAATATAATCATTGAAAAGTGCTAGTCTTGAAATCTTTAAACGAACGGTAGAAATCAAAAAATGCCGCTTGCTTTTGTTTATCTGGCGTGTTTTTTTTTATGTTCATCTGGCTCAATGTTTATCTGGCGTGTCAAATTTCATTCAAATAGTTCTTTGCGTTTTTGAGTATCATGTTGACATGTCTCGTGATAGACATGTAAATAGAGTGTCACGTTACGTACTTGTGCTCCGACGAATTTTGTCCATATTTTGATTGACGAATTCGATATCAAGACTAAATTTCATCCATGTGTAGCGTTAGCCTTATAAGCCAGATAATATCCTTCGAGCTGAAGGGTCCCTTTTGCTTGATTGGTATGATACTCGGCTACTAACCATAAGATTGGGAGTTCGGGCCCAGCGCTATTCGCTAATCATCTTACAATGGTAACCCGGCGACCGACCTTGGATAAACGCAACCTTCGCACGTAGCTTCGTTCAACTGTCGTGGCGCCCTCTATCGGCGACTCAAAGACCTAGACGCGCATTAAACACGACAGTTGTTAACATCACCACCAACACTTCACATAAGTATCGTTTGCCAACTCACTGGGGGGATACTCTGTAGTTATTTCTATATAAGCCAATTAATATCCTTCGAGCTGAAGGGTCCCTTTTGCCTGATCGGTATGATACTCGGCTGCTAACCATAAGATTGGGAGTTCGGGCCTAGCGCTATTCGCTAATCATCTTACACATGGAACTCAAAACGTTTGTTCATAAATAAACAAATGTAATTCCAAAAAATTGTTTTCCTCATTCATAAAGATGTACAAAGTTGATTTTTTACATACATATATATATATATATATATATATATATATTAGCAATACTTTGTAAAATTCATTTATGAGAAAATAAAAATTAAACCAGCTAATGTTGTTTATTTTAATGCAATATCGGAATCTTAAACTAAATTGTATTGTTTCAAAACATTCTTCCTAAGAGAGAGACAAAAAAAAAAATCTATTCATAAAAAGAATTGAACGTACTCAAATCCTATATCAATAAGGTATGCTGCTATATTCATTTAATTAAATTAATAAATCTATGAATTAAAAGCAAGCGGAAATACAGATGTATGCAAAGCATACAGATAAATGCAAATAAGAGAGATTTTTCTGTTTTGATAACCTTATATCGAACAACCTTATAACCTCTCCTACACAATCGGAAAACTTCATCAGCCGATTTTCATTCATCTAAAAGACTATGACCTAACATTTCTGTATCTTCGTTGTACTATGATGGCCGAATCTTATAAAGTTAAAATTCAGCATCCGGCCTTTCACTTGGTTATACAAATAACCATTTAACCGCTTCAAGGAACCAAAGCTCAAATGATCCACTTGTTTCCCTTTAAAAAATCACAACAACGAATTCAATGCGCAATCAAATCTTCTTATCCCAAAATTCGAGTTCTTTTCTTTCGGAGCTAAGAAAATATTTCCTTTCCCAATTCCGTTTCTTTTCTTTCAAGAAACGTTCCAGATACTTGAAACGGACTTAAACGATTGGACCTGTTATACCCAATCGGGCCCCGCCCCCAAAAGGCCCCACTTCTGTCTGTTCTTGATTCAATTTTTTGACATATCTATTAAAGGTAGGATATGTAGCTCGGACGACGTTTAAAAAGACTTAAAACCGTGAAAAAAGTTATCTTTCCTTTTTTCACTTAGTTTAAAGAAATCTAAGATTTTGGAATCTTTAAAATTCATTTCAAACAAAATTCGACAGAAATTAAGACACAAAATCTATATATATATATATATAAAATCTTGAATCATGGTTTGATTAAACTCCTAGAGAGTTTTTTTAATTAAATTTATTTTTATATTATTCAAGAATTCTGTAGGCAGGTTATATTAAGAATAAAATAATAATGCAATACTGATAAAAGCAGGTAAAAAAACATAGGCGATTAAAATATGTTGATGAATATTGCTAATTTATGCTCGTTGCCAACGCGATTTCAAGCTACAATTATTCGAACCCCCCTAACGAAAACAACATCATGTTCTCGCCTGATAATGATACAGAAATTATAGTAAGCATTAAAAAAATTGTACTTCAAATTTTGACCGTTTAAGATATCAATGAGTTCGCAAAAACACATTTTTAGAAACCGTCGGTCTGTCTGTTACAAAAATAACTCAAACACGCTTTTGAGCTAGACGGACAAAATTTTATATACGGTCTTTACAACAAATTTGTATATTTCGATGATATAATGAAAAAAAATCTATGAAAAGTCCGTTTAGAGGAAGTCTATTCATTAGGCTATTTGAATATAAGTAAACACAACTACAAACAAACGGTGCCAGATAAAATTAAAAAAAAATTGAATTAAAAGCTTAAAATGAAATTTACGGACAGAAATTTCAAGTTATCATGTAAAAACATTATTATTTTTTAGGTGATTATTTGTCTTAACAGTTTAAATCATTAACCAGTTAAAACTGGTTTGAAAAAAATCGCAAGATTTCTGCTTCTTTCTAATGATAATTTTTTTAAGCTTTCCTTTTTAATTTTTTAATGGGAAAACAAAGTTTTAGAGCTCGACCGATTATGCGCTTAAAAAAACAAGTAATTTCAAAGAAGCATTCACTATTGCTGGAAGCTATTGAATAGGTGGTAAAAGACAATGAACGTAATGCAGATTGATATAAAAATTATATTATAATATTTACAGTATTTTGAGAAATACCATTACTAAGAATGCGCTTATAATTTCATTAAAGAATAAATATAAGTCGCGTGTTACAAAACTGCGATAGTTAAAAACAAACAAACCAAACGATAATCTTCTGAGCGCGAGATTAATTGTTTAAAAATAAGAAATCTTAAACAAAACAGAAATGATAAAAAAAACGAAAACAAAATTATTAACATATGTTTATCAAAGAAAAAATCGTTTGCTTTTAACTTTTAATATTATTTTGATTTAAATAAAAATAGAAGCAGTTATAAAATGTCTGAAAAGGAATCGTCTGCTAAATGTCTAACAGATTTCAATTATATTTGCCGAACCATTAATTGCCTATGTTTTTCCCAAAACACCACAAAACCCCATAACCAAAACAACATCACGTTCTCACATGATAATAAAATTCAGAAGACAGATTTAAAATCTATAGAGTGGTCACCAAAAAAAAAAAGAAAAAAAAAGGGCTAAATTCAATAACAGATTGAGCGTCTATCGAGCTATACTTTCAGAAACATATAAACGCGATAACTCAGGGCGCACTGACTTAAATATATCAAATTTAGTTTATGATTTTGTAAATACAAGTCTAGTTTTGTGCCGAATTTCTATTACATTCGCTTAGGAAAAATGTTTCTAAAATATAAATTCGATTTTCTGATACTATTAACTGCCTGCCATGATTAATCACCAAACAACCCGCCAATGATCATATAACAGATTCAGTAAAAATGCTAAATTCCCGCCAAAGGTTTATATTTCGGAAACTATTGTACGCCAATAATATGTAAGGTATTCTCTGGGGATAAAAATTTTATTAGAGAGTGAGCGAAAGTTATGGAAAGAACACTCCCACTGTTTCAACACATGAAATATACAAAAAACCCATCAACATTATTTCCAGTGAATTCATAGCATTTCAGAACACTTCGAAATGGCTGAAAACAAGTTAGTTGATCTAGCTCGGAGAATATCATAAAATGATCTGCTTTAAATTATTCAAAATTCAAGCAAAGCGAAACATTCCAAACTTTCATGCTTTTAAGCAAACAGTATGAAAATCCGACAGAGGATACCTTATAAAGTGAAAAAATGGCCAAGTTTTTGAATCAAAATTTATACAACTTAAGAGGATATTTCAGTATAATTTAACCTTTTCTTAATCGGTAGTATTTGTGAAAAAATAGAAAAAAATTGCAAAATATATTTTTAGAAAAATAGGGAGGTTTTGAGAAATTTATTGTAATTGCATTCAATCTTCAGTTAGATTTTTAACTCTTCTAATAAACTTAAAGAAAAAAAAAACATTTATTATGAAATTATTTTGTCACATTCCATATTGAATCATTTCCTCAACTTTTTTTTTTTATTTCCAAAAAAAAAAAAAAAAAAATGTTGTTGTTTACGGCACTTTTCAAGCCCGTTTACAGGACTCAGTGATTTAAACCATTTGAACTCTCTCGTTTTTCAGTAGCGCAAACTAGGGCCAAGAGTACGATTTAACTACACACACGTCACAACCCTTTTTATGGGGTGGGGTTCATTCACTCATCTACAGATCGTAATTTAGATCTGGAACAGAGAACGATCACCTCTGACCCAGTACCCCCAGTGGTATTACTATCGATATGGAGGAATTTGTGACCTCGACAGAATTAACGAGCGCCGCCACCACATACTCGGGGAATCTTCGGCTTTCGAAGTTCGAAATCACAAGCTAAGGAATACGAGTCCAACGTTCTGCCAACCAGGATATCCCGGCCCTCATTTCCAAAAAAATACTTGAAAGTATTAAAAAAATATTTTTTTAGACAAATAAGAGATAAAGTATTTGAAACCAAAATAAATCTCGAAACGATAACCATGTCATATCCCACACAGAGAGAAAATGAAAAAATACAACATTAAAAAAATTCTAGAAAAGGAAAAATAAAATTTAAATTGTTTAATTTTTATAAGATAATTTATAATTTCGTTTTTAAATTTAAAAAAAAAATGACTCATTCGGTGATAAAAAATACACAAGATTGCAAAATTGCATTTTATTTTCTATAATCAAAATAATTTAACGTAATTCACACAATAAAATAGTACATATATCTGTAATGGAAGCACATTCTGATATGCAATTGGTTTTCTTTTTCACCTAAGAATTTCGTCAAATTTTTATTTGTCTAAACAGACAATAATTTTAAATGACATAATTAAAGGATAAATTATTCATTGTTTACAATATCATTTCAGATTATTATAAAAAATGGATAATTTACTCATTAAATATATCTTAATTTCTTATGGTTATAAATAATGGATAAGCTATTCAACATTTCATTTTACATAAATATCTATGCAAATATAACCATGAGTGTCATTCAAAATATATCATCTAAATTTCTAAACATTCAATGCTGAATATTGGCATTTTTCCTAGCATATATACATATTCATTATAAAGTATTATGTATATACCATCATATACATAATCAACCTACCCTGAGTTAAGAAATCATTATTCTAATCTATTACCCTTTAATAATAAAACAATAACCAATTCCATGATAAATTTTAAGAAAAATTATTTAAAAGTTTTGGTACCAAAAATAATTATAAAATATTATATTTGTATTTAAAATTATGATAATTTTATATGTTGTGGTAACATATTGATATTACCATGTATGCATGCAGTTTCAAATATAGACAAATAACTTAATTAAGCAGAGAAGTATTGAGATAAAACAAATGGATAGTTCAAACATCAATTTTGATACAATCAATTACAAAACAACTACAGAATACCACCCTTATTTTTTTTATTACTATTTCTAAAGGTCTGTGTTTTCTCACTTATAAGAAAATTAAGCAAACAATTACAAACTAAACATTTTTCATCTCCATCAATAAAAATTAAAGGCCAAGGAAAACTAAATTAATTATTTGAAAATATAATCATAATTTTAAGATTCTGGATGCAGTCAGAATGAATTAATAAAATAGCTACACAACAGGTTTTTAATTGCTTATATATAATCTTTTGAAACTAAAAATAATGAATTATCAAAAGTTTTTTTTAACCGAATATTTGTGTACAAGTATTGAAACATCCAAATTGGATGTAATATTTTAAAATAAAAGAAATTAAATAGAATAAAATTAAGAATATGTATCACACAAATTTGTTTCTTTTTGCATTAAATTAAACTAAAAATACAGTCTCTCTAAAACTCATCCATTTTCTCAATATCAGTATTTTTGTACTTGTTTTGCAATTTTATTTTCAATAAAAACAATACCAAAAAAATTATGCTTGTATAGATTCTAAATTTCAGATATATGTTAAAGAAATTTTTTCAAAGCATAGTATAAATGGATTTCTGTTACACAAAATCAATTCAACTCACTTAAGGCTAACAAAAGATTTAAAAGCAAAATGTTTAAATACAAAAGATTACGTTAAAAAAATCAATTTAGAAGGAGTTAAAATGATTTGATAAGAATTATTTACATCTTTTCAATAGCATGATACTAAGCAATGATTTCATAATAATGAATTAACAATATTCTCTATGATGCAAAATACTTTAAATATATAACAGCTTCTTTCATATAACTTTACTTTCTGGAATGTGTTATTTAAAAGGAAAAAATAAACAGAAAAATATCTATTAACACAATTTAACAAACATGTCTAAAGGAGGAAATTTTAAAAAATATGGCATAAAACAAGTAGCTTTAAAACATTAAATACATTGATTTTGAATTCCAAGATATATTTTCTAATGCTATTTAATTAACACATATAAATGAAACATATACTATTTGATGTTTCACGAAAGACCTATACATATATATCTCTAAACATATTTAACAAGATCATTCTAAACTAAACATTAGTGGGTACATAATTTACAGAAATAATACACAATATTATGTCTATCTCCATTTGTAACACATCAATAACAATATTTACAAATCAGTTAATTTAACACATATCACAATTTTTTTAAATAACAATCAATAAAATAATGAAACTCAGATCACAATAACAAAATAAACAGCAAGATTGCTAAAAATCAACAATTATAATTGCTTTCTATATAATATATATTAAATTATGTATTTTATATAAATTTTCAAACAAGTATTAAACATATGCATAGAATGTATTAAATTAAGAAATAGAATTACACTATCTTGTATTTACTGATAAGAAGAAAAAGCCAATAATTGGATAGAAAAAAAATATGTAAATAATGGATTATTATAAATGTAAAATTTTGCATTATATAAACTTAGAAACAACAATAAGCTTCATAGTTAAACTAGCTGCCTAGTACATAAAATTTTCTATTTCTAAATGAAAATGAAATAACATACAAACTATTTCTGTTTACAATTAACATATTTTATAAATATAAAGCAAATTATTGAGTTCCCTCTGAGATCATATAATTTATCATATTTTCAAAAAAAAAAAAAAAAAGATCAACAGACTTTCTAGATAATTAAATAAATTTAAAGTCATAAGGGTATAAAGTAACATGATTGTCGCTTTTTTCAATATAAATATTTCTGACATTACATTCTATCACATGACAGGATTTATACTTATTTTTGACATAAGAAAATAATTTTTATACAATATAAAAATAAAAAATGTTGGTGTTGAGCAGTTTAGATAAAAATATATATTTATTTTGAGGTGCAGGAAGCCCAGAACAGTTCACTGAAACATAATGCAATGGAATCTCAATAACTAAGTTTGAAATAAATCAATAAAAATTAGACCAGAATCTAAATAAAAACAAGGTAAATACTACAAAATTTGCCAAATATTAATGCCAAGATGAAATTTCTTAACAATTCTCTACTGGCACAGCACAAAGTAGCATCAGCATACTAGGGAGATGATTGGGGCTCATTAACAGAATTGAATCTTAAATAATAATTAGATTATATACTTCAAAATTATCAAATTCAATGTTATCTCCAAGGAATTTTTTTTGTATAATTTATGGAAAAATATTTCAAAATTTCACTGATAAATTAAAAAGCCAATTCAGATTCATTAAGGCCACTTTTGAATTCATAACTTTCATATAATCGAATAAGAAGAAAAAACTTTAAGAAATTGCTAGTAAATATGTAGAATAAATTGCAAAAAAAAAAAAAAAAAAAAAAGAAAGAAAGAAAAAAAAAAAGAGAGAGAATTTTTTTTAATGGAAACAAATTATTGAAATACCTAAATTTAAATACCTAATAACATTATTGAAATATCTATATTAGTAAAGCAATAAATTTCCTTTTTGTTTTATCTAAACAAATGGTAGTTAGGAGTATTGAAAATTGAGTTAATGTCTCAAGAATCCACCACAGACGCTTAAGGGAAATCAGAATGAATTGATTGTATAGTTTCCTATTTCCTTAGAAAACAATAATATAAAAAGAGAAAAATCTTAAGATTAACATATAAATAATATGCAAATATTCTGAAATCAAACTACTAATTAAATTATTTTAACAGATCCAGTTCAATAAGATTATAAAATTAATCAATTTTTATTTTATGTTTAAATTATTTTAAGTCAGGTGATTATTTTTAATGGCTCAAATGAGAGTTCATAAATAATTTAGCCATAAAAATTAAAACTTTTTAACACTTTTCAATTACTACCAGTAATAAAATCCTTAAACTATATTCAGAAATATTCCATGATATACGGCAGCAACCACTGATGATTTGGATAAAAGTTGCAAATAGATACTTTAATTTGTACAAGTTGGTGTATAGCATGGTGATCTTTGTATTCCATTAATAATGATTTTTAAATTTATTTTTAAGCTATAATTTCCAATCTAACAATACAAATTCCTAATTAGATTCTATTTATGTGTTGCAATTTTTATTCTACAATACAACTCATTATGATAATACTGCAAATAATTCCATTAAAATGATATTATTTACAGTATTACACAGAAGTATGAAAATATTTCATCAAAACAGCATTACATTTTTGACCAGGAAATCATTATTATCTATAATAATAATATAATTACAAGCCATTAAAGCAAATGCTCAATTTAAGCATTCCTTTATAGCTTTTGAAAGCAGATCTACTTCAATTGCAGTTTCAACATGAAAATTTAATGCCACAGAAACTTTAACAACAGGCTTATATTTCAAACTGAAATATAGTAAAGAACTCATTGTACATCTTTCAAGGACAGATGATAGACAGTAAAAATTATATATATATATATTCAAAAAAATTTTAAAAGCTGACTATTGTTAGTTAATTGTTATTATGGCAAATTCATTCTAAAGTAATAGTTTTAATTTATTTTTACACATAGTATTATTATACTATTATTAAAATGGAAAAGAAAATTAAATTTTAAAAATTTATCATTACAGTGGAAAAAATTGCATGTTTATTGCATAATTCATATGCTAATAACAGAAAAAAATACAAAGTAATCAAACCATGGGGAAAAAAGAGAAAGCAAACATAATAATTTCTTTGAGAAAAAAAAATCTAGAATTACATAATGTTTTAATACATATATATTTATTATATACCTTAAATAGTATATGTTTTTGTTTCTTGCAACTCAAATGGTAGTAAATCAAATAAAAAATTTTAAACACCTCTAATGTGTTAATTGTTTGTAATTATTAAGTACACGATTAAAAATTAAATGAAGTTGTTTTTATAGAAGTATTTTAGGCTTTAAGGAAAAAAAAGTTTTTTTTTTTTTTTTTTAGTAAAGATCATTGTATCTTCAAAGCAGATGCAAAAATTCATTTTTACTAATTTTCCATTAGTGTTATTGTTTGTGGTACTTTACTATTATATTCACTAGATTGCATTTTTTAGCACAAACTAATTTACAGAATTCAACAATTGAATAAAAAAAATGAGAAATAATCAAACAAAACAAAACAAAAATTAGCGGGCTAATAATTAATATTTTGGGGAAAAGTGTTTGACTAGAGGTACATAATATTTAAATATGTACATTCAAAAAAATTGTTTGCACTTTCTTTATTGTTATCTCTTGTAGAATGAAACTTAACAAATATATATAATAATAAAATTTATAAAAAGTATGTTTCATGATGATTACACATTTAAAAAAAAATGAAAATAGGTGATAAAAAAATGAACATTTTAAGTGCCAAAAAAAATCCTAACAGTATACCATAAATGTTTATGAAAATAAAAATTAAAACAAAATGATAACTTAGGCAAAAGATACTGAAAAAAGTAAAGGATCCTTCAAAGCTTGAAATAATAAAATTGTAAAAAGTTATCAAAATGATTTAGATAATTTAATTTTATAAGATATTGCAGAAATGCCATTATTTCTCTAAATGATATTTTTTTCTAATCCTTTTTTTCCCTGCCATGTTACAAATAATGAGGTAGAAATTTTTCTATTTTCTTGTATAAATCACTAAAAATGTACTTCAATATTTATGTCAGACATAGTAGTTAGTTAAAACATAAGCTTTAAGTGATCATTGGTGAAAATTTGTTAAATACATACATCTTGCCTCATTATTAGTAGAGGATAAAAAATAATAATTCTAATTATCAAGTTGATAACAAGAGATAATTTATTACAATGTTGTCATGGTTTCTCTATAGTTACCACTAAGTAAACATGAATAGGTCTTATATTTTAAACATATTTACAAAAACATATGCAAATAATTAGTTTTTTTATAAATAAATTAGAGTTTTTTTAAAAATCAGATACTTTAATCAAACTTTTATAATGACAGGAAAACTCAAGAGTCTTTTAAAAAGAAACTGCATTGAAAAAACTATATAAAATATAATTTCATAACAAAATTATTGAAATAACATTTTAAAAATGTCAATAAATTCAATTGGTCTCAATCTTATTACTTTAGACATGCAAACAAATTTTTGGAATAAACATAAAAATTAAAAACAAAAATCATTAACATAAAATTCATTTAAAACTTTATAAGAAAATATAATCGAAGCTTAGTAAAATAAAACAAAATTCAACAAAATCTTTTACAAAAGTAGACGGGCCTTCAGCTAAAAATTGCAAAAAACATTTAAGAAATATCACAAATTTTTTCTTAATACTTTATATTTTTTATGCTTGCATACATATAAAAAAATAGGAAAACTTTCATAGATATATAAACATTAACGGTCAAGATTTAGGAAAAGCAGTTTAGACACACACACGCAAAAAAAATAATAATAAAGGAACGGTGAAATAAATGACTAATATACTAATACAAAATCAAGAAAAGGAATTAAATTCAAAACATTTTGAATACAATATTATACTCAATTTAATTATTAAATTGGTTAGAAAGACATTGAGTATACAATAAATTCATTATTAAAATAATTGGAAATACTTTCTGATAAGCATAAAATATTTAGATTTTTAAATTTTGTAATGAATAATAATCTAATATTTCAACAATGTAACTTCAGACATTTATTAAGCATTCTACTATCTAACAAACAATATCAAATTTATATCAACAGTTATAGTTTTTTATTAGTTGGCACTTCAATATAGTTTATAATTATTAATGTAAATATTTAAATCTTCTTGAAACATTTAATGCAAAATTTCAGATTTAATAAATATCAATTGATATGGATATAAATGTATAATAAGAAAAAGAGAGCTATAAATAGTGCTAGTTGTCATTAAATAATGAAATTTCAATAAACCTTATCTTTTCAAAAGTGCCCATAAAGGGGGGGGGGGCATTATTTGAATCCAAATATACTCACATCTTAAAGTGAAGTAGAATTTTAGAGATTACAAAATTTAGCATGTTAAATGAAAAATAAGAATTAATAATGGTCCTTGAAAAAGCACTTTCAAATAATTCTCTTTTTCTACATATTTTTCATGGAAAATACTTAAATGTAATTGCTCATTAGAATCTTATTTAAAAAATTCCAAATTTAAATTCATTAAATTAATTTTCAGTAATTCATCAAATAATTTCTTTTAACCAAATAGCAATTGCTTTCTCAATTACACTTTTCTTCCCAAGCATTCCATTCCCAATCATCAGGAACAACTAAATCAAGATCTTGTGGTGTATCTTCTCGAAGAGTAGTGAATTCTCTGGAACTTGGATTGAGAAATAATGATGGAGATAATCTGGAATCTGGCGTCTTTAGACCAGATGGATTTAACATCATGGAATTTGTGCTAGATCGACTCAACGCACTGTCAAGAGATTGGGACCGATCTCTACTCACAGTGCAGCATGAAACAGGTGGAGCGTCACATACAAAATTAATGGCACTATCTGATTTCGATCGCTGTCTATATCTTTGGCGTGAAGCTGATGTTCTTTGATCAGAATGGGGCAGATCAGAACGAGATTTTTTCAATTTGAATTCATCAATTACTTCATCAGTGGTGCGCACTCCAACAGCTTTTAAGATGATATCCATTTTGTTGGCATAATCCATATGACCAGATACCTAAACAAATTTGAGTTATGTAAAAAATAAAAAAAAAGGTAAAACTATCATTTTCAAAATCCCCCAAAAAGGCTTTAATAGTAGATTTTTCCAGAGAAAATCAAAACTGAACATGTTTATTTATCTGAAGTAAGCACATTAGAGAGATTAAGTGCATTAATCTTATTCAATAAACTTAGTATATTAATTAAAAGGAAAACAAGCCACAAAGTAAATTTTAAAATGCATTAAAAAAGGGGGGAAATATAAAGGATTATAAAATTCTGAACTACATATAAATAAAAATGGGAAAAGCCAGCAAAGATCAAAAAGTAAAGCACAACAAAAACAATCCTCATACAGATTGTATAGTTAACAATGATATACAATTGAGTATTAAAAAATAATAAAATCAATAAAAATAGAAGTATGATCAGAATCATATGACATCAAAAAGGATTCAATGGTCATAAAAAACATTATGTAAAATGACAAAACAGATCATAATCAATAATAAAAATTAAAATTTTGCTATAAGTGTATTTTTACACTTCCTACCAGATTTTATTGCCAAAAGCGATATATCCTCAAGATGGTTGCATTATGTATGAGATTTTAGAATAATTTAAAAATGGCCAAGTAAACTCAGGGCCTGTAAAAATAACTAACAAAATTTCAAATGCTTTTTTTTTTGCTAGAAATATGCATTCCTCTTTTTAAATAAATATTTACTTGGCAAAAAATTTCAAGTAAAATCCAAAAACACCATATCTTAGCACAGAAAAGGTTGTAAGAATACTACTCACATAAAAATTTAAATAATAGAATTTAGAAAAAGTACAAAAGTTGTAATTTATCTGTAATTTCTGATACATTTACTTAATAAAAAGCATAATTATGGTAAATGTATGATAAATTCAAATCGCAATATAATCAAGAACTATACCTTTTTAAAATTTAGATATTTATGAAAAGTTTGGAAAGTATTTGCCAAAAAATACATTAAATTAATCAATTGCTTAGTTCAATTCTAATAATTTAACCTGATTTGAAAATTTTTCACAATAGGTATCTCAAATTTTGAAATCATGATATAAATTCAGAAGATTATAAAGAAATGAAATTTAATAAGCAATTTTAATTAGTGTATTGCAATATATAGTATTATGATACTGAATCCATGAGATCCTTTAATTTATTCTTTTAAAAATGTAAATAAGAAAATTTTGATTTCTTACCACACTGCTTAAATCAACATTACACATTCTGCGATCGTACCACCTAATTGCTTGCAAGCCAGCTATTTTCACAGTCATAGATGAAGTCCTATACAAGAATTTCAGCAACCAATCTCCTCTACAGATTTTAAAAAAAGAAGATTAAAATGAAATCTGCTATGCATATTTTAATGACAGAACAAAATTTTTTGAACGGCCAAGCACTGGGGCTCATGAAAGTTAAATTATATTTTTATTCATTTTAATTGTTTCATTGAATTAGTAACTCTAGTATCGCAAACGATCCAAAAAACTTTGTCTTGCATTTATTTTTTAAAAAAAATATCACAATTCCTATATATTTCATTTCATATAATCATGTGCCCATAAATTAAAGTAAAACCATAAGAATTATTGGTACAGTTTAAGCTTTCTTCTCAGGCAGTTTTTTAAATTAATTAATTTTTTTAGCACCTAAACTATCACAGAAAACTTAAATAACAGAATCTATATTTATAGAACATAATCTCCCAAAGTGTTAATCAATATCTGCTCCTAATATGAAAAGAAAAATTCAGATATTGGGCTAACAAATGCAACATATAGCCAATAATAAAGATTAGATATTATTTTTATATGCTCTAAAATGCAATTAAATAGCTTAATAGTTAATTTAAAAATAGTTAGAAATTTGTTCTGGAAAAGTTTAGTTTCAAGTACAAAGATGTTCCAAAGTCACATAAATAAATATATTTTGAGTTGTCTATATCAAAAATAAAACTTCAAAAAAAAAAAAAAGGAAATTTAAACTTTTATATAGCCCCTTTTTTATTCTCTAAGTCATATTTAATAAAATAGTAATGACACACTAAAATTTTAAACAAAAAAATTACTCTCTCTTGTAAATAAAGTTGATGAAACATGAAGATTTGAATTTTGCAATTAAAATCAAATACTGACTAGGGGAAGTATTATGCATTTACTAATGGAATTTTTTTAAAAAAAAATCATTTATGGTCTAAATAGTGAGTTCCAGTTATGCTGGGCAAAGACCCTCGTTGTGGCTGGTTGAGGGGGTGGTGGCTCTATTTCAGTCTAAATAATGATATTCAAAATTACAAAAATCAATCAATTTTAGGGGCATAATTTTCTTTAAATATAAAGAAGTCCAGGAAATTTTACTAAATATAACTTAAAGGAACATGGGATATATTAAAAGACTAATTGTAATTTTTTCGAAAACTACATTTATAGACCCAAAAATATAAAATATCACTCTTTATGCCACACAGATTTTTATTCCAACTAGAAGTATGCATCTATCTTTAAAAGTTTAGAAATTATCTATTGGATCAGCATTAGGTTAGGTACTTTGTTTATATTATTTTACTCATTAAATGACAAAAAAAAAGAATAACTAAATAAATTACAAACCTGCAATATCCATTTACAATGCGACCATTCACAACCTTGGTCAATTCTTGCCAGCTCTGAGGATGAGCAGTTACTGGGGCACCTAACATTATGGCATCTTCAATTATACCTTCACAATCTAAATGAGAAATGTCACATTATTATTATTTTTTAAATTTGAATTGAAAGTAAGATTTTTTTTAATGTAGCTTAAATACCTGCTATTTATTTCTTAAAATTATTTTGCACAAACTTAAATAAATTCTTTGAGATATAACAAAATAAAATATTTTTAAGCATGTAATTTTTATTTTATAATTATCAAGAGAATAAATACAGAAAAGATTTTATAAATTATACTAAAAGATTAATAGCAAAAAGATTTCTGTGTGCATGAGGAAAAAAATACTATTACAAAACAATACAGAATTAAACTAAAGATATTACTTTGGATGGTATATCTAAAAAAAGAAAAAAGAAAATAAAGAGGGATTAAATGATTCTTATTTGCCATTTTACTGAATGATTTAATAAAAAAATGTGGAGCTTCTAGTCCAATTTAAACTCACCAAATTTAATATACATAGAGCAATATGCAACAAAACTGTGGTAAGAAATTTTAAACTATAGCACAAATAGAATATTGAAAAAAGTAAAAGTATAGCATGAATGCTATCTTAGCAATCAAAATTTCATATACATTGCTTTTAAATGTTGCCATTGACTGTTATAGGTGGATATAGTTTGAAAATCAATTATATAAAAAATAATCATATATATTTTTATAACAGTAGGATAAAGGAATAAAAAAAGTTTGAAGAAATAAAAAAAACTTAGTGATTTAAAATAAGACAATAATTAGATCATGCAAACCATGCCTAGAAGATAGGAGGTATGAAGAATATCAGTAAATAATTTTGGTGAAAGAGGAGTACCTAATCATTTGGTTTAAAAAAAATATATATATTTATCTAAAAAGTAAATTTAAGGCATGTATATAGAATATTTGAAGCATCGAATAGAAGGATTTGAAAAGGGAAACAAATCAATGCATACAAATAACTTCATTTATTGACTAAATTAAGGATATAAAATTTATCTAAGAAAAATTTTAAAGTCCTGATATTTTCAATACAATACTCAATAGGGATAGTTAAAACTAAATGAAACAATCCTAAGGGAATAATTTGGTTTATGAATAATAATTGCAAACATTTATACCTTTTCTTCTAGCCATTTCTTTTAAACAATGGAATATGACACGTGCACCTAAACTGAATCCAATTAATGTCACTGGTCTTTTGCCCTGAAAAAAAAAATTATATATAAAAATCTTAATAAATAGAATATTATACAATAATCAATATAGTAAATTGTTTTATTTTGAAATTAAAACCTGGTAATCACCCAAAAACTAATTTAAATTTAAATAACATCATATTTCCTATCATAAAAAGAGCCGAATTTTAAGAATTATATAGCGAAAAATTTTAATCAATTAATACTTCATGGTAACATTCATTATTAACATCGCAAAGCATAGTCATTTTGGTTTCAATTTTAATCACAAATTTAGATATTTTTCTCTTCTTTCATATAAAAATCTATTCTATATAATTATAAATTAAAATGTCAACATTTATTTCATAGTTCTATAGTTTTTTCAACCATAGTTTATTTAAGGGGTAAAAATTCAAAAGTACTACTAAGATATATTTCTTATTTTTATAATAGGAATCAAATTTTGAAAGAAAATTGGATTCAGAAGTAAAAGAATATTCTTCCATTAGTATGATTGTCAGTTATTCAGATTTAATAAAAATTTAAAAAAAAGTTTTAAAAAAAACAATAACTACAATGCATTAATTTCATGCTTATTTTACTTATTCACCTTGACATAATTTTTTTATAAACTTTACAGAAGAACCTTAAAATGTAAAGTAATAACCTTTCTATTAAAAAATTCCTAAAATAACTTTAGAGAAAATACCTTAAAAATCATTTTTTTATTTAATTGAAAAATGTCCCCAAAACAAGCACCATCCAACCTTTTCATATAAATTTTATATTTCAGCCCAAATCGCATATAAAATCACCTATATTTTAAAAGATTTGTATAGTGAATTATAATGATGAAGAAGCTAATTTAAAAAATCCCTGATTAGATTAATATCAATATTTCATTTCCATTTGATATTTAGAAAAAGAAAATGATAAAAATAAATAAAACACGATGAATAAAAGGAGAAAAATTAAAAGTATCATAAAATACATGTTGCCTTTCAAGAAGAACTTCTGCTAGATGCCGTCCCACTTCAGCAGATCGTCTGATACAGACTCCCCAAGGATTGTCAATAACACCAGCAACAGTGATTAGAGTTGCTGGCCAAGTAATGGCAGCTATAAGACCTACATACACACACAAAAAGGATTACTAAAAAATTTCTAGAAATTTAGAAACAATTAAATTTTATCACTTCAATAATAATATAAATGATAATAGAATAAAAATTAAAGATAAATCACAAGCAAACAACTTACCCGATAAAATTGTGTATTTCAAAGCTTCTTGTGCAGCCATGGTTAATGCAAAACTAAATAAATAATCCATGGCTCGTCCCAACTGTAAGAGATATGTAGATTCATATCTTAAACAGTACTGTTCTCTAGAATGCATAAGGCTATACCATGGCTCTTGAAATGCTTCTGTAAGGGAAGATATTAAGATAAAAATTAGCAATAATGAATTAAAAATGAATAATAGATAAAAATTGTAAAAATTGATATGTACAGAATATGTTAAAACCCCATCTATCAATTCTTTTAAAGGAAAATTCAGATGATTAGATAGCTTTCAGAAATTAAGTATAAAAAACATCAAACTGAGAAATCTCTTTAATACATTGATTACATTTAACAAACACAAATTACAGAGACTATAAAAATTAGAATATTTATATAAAAAAGAAACCATATATTAAATCATAAATAAAGGTTTGTAACACAATCAAACATACACATACACACTTTAAAATTACATTGAAGCAATATAATTTTATGCACTCCAATGAAAAAATTAATTTATTTTCATGTGGAGAGATCCCTCATATTTTGCTTTCACTATAATTTACATGCATCTTTTTCTTTATACTATCTATTTAACATTTTAAGTTACAATAGTGAACAAGCATCTAAAAAAATAGAATAACTCAATCTGCAAAACATTAAAAACAATATTCTCCCCCCCTAAAGAACAGGTTGATTTAAATCTACTAGTTACTTAAAAAATATGATTTCTTCAAAAAGCTGACAATATCCTGATATAATAATAATATAGAATTTAAATAAAATAATTTATATCCTATACTTTTAACATGGACAGTTTTGAAGCTTAATAAATTAAACATTTCAGTAAAAATACAATCCAGAATCACATTATCATTTTTGATGTGATGGATTATTGTGATGGACTATGAGTGATGGATTATTTTCATAAACAATGTATATCATAGCATCATAAATATTGATGGATCAACATAAGTGAAGACATTTTTTTAATCAAAAGTATTGCAATATATTTTATATATTGAAAATTATATTCATAACAGTAAGAAAAAGGCAATTTCAAAATGTTTACCTTTCCCTTCTTCAGATAACCATCCAGATATAGCTAAAGTGATATGCAGTTGTTTGCCTTCAGTTAATGTATCAAAAGCGAACTCTTCAATGTCGCCAACACGTTTCTGCATTTTGTAACCTAAAACATCAGAAATAAACATTTTTGGAATACTGGAGTCTATATATAAAATGAATTACAATAATATTAATTAAAATTCAGGGGAAGAGTATTTAAAAGACTTTTAAGTTTTATAAAATGTAAAAAAATTTTGATACTGAAAATGTTAATTCTTATACTGAGTGTTTATGTTATAACCAATAAAATTTCTTCTACCAAACAAAAAATCAATAGTTTAAATACTTTATACAGATATTAATCTAAAGCTATTTGTCAATTAATTCTAAATTAATTACATGTTGAAATGATGTCAGCATGGAAAATCAAAAAGTAAATGTTTTGTTTTTCAATATGTGCAATTCAAGACAGAATATAAAACTTCTTGTTTTTCAACTGTATACCTTCAAAAATATTAATAAAAAAAGGACATTTGAGCTTCTAAAATAAATACGAGAATGATAATATTTTAGGTTTGATATTTGAAAGTTATTTTTCATTTAACTTTACTTTTAATTAAATAAAATAAATAATGTGCACATAAAAATGAAATGCCTATGAATATTAATACTAAAACAACTATAAAAATTACAATAAACTGTATTCGAAATTTTTTAAAAAATAAAACAATAATGGAAATTTAAATGTTGAAAAACCTTTACTTAGTAAGCACCTATTACATTAAAAGTAAATAATGCCAAATTTAATAATCAAAGAGCCAATAATTTAGCTTGAAAAAAAATTTCAACAATTTTTCATCATGTATGTTGCAATTTAAAAATATATGCCATAATAGCCAACAGCTGTTTCACCTTGTTCTGTGGCATATATAAAAATCTGATTGGCTAGAATGCTGCAACAGCACAGGTAGGAACTTTGATTCAGTTGTAAGGAGCAAATAATACAATCCCTCCCGTAGAAAGGTATGTTCCATCATCAATAGATAGTAGCCGACTCCATACCATTTCTATAGTCACTGGGAGGGAAGAACTAAATACCATAATGGGGACTTCTTATTTCCATATCTGAGGTATCCCCAGGGAAGAATATTATATTAAAAATTGTGAGATTATTGCAAAAGTTCATTGAATGTGTTACACATTTTAACAACTCACAATTCATTGATAAGCAATGAATACGGGCACACACACATATATAATTATGAAGCTATATTTGCTCTAACTTCCATGCTTTGAAGTCTTGTTCAACAAGTAAGCAACTTTAAAAACTTCAAATTGTACTTTAAGAGAAAAAAAGTTCATTTATTTGTCTCTTTATACAATTTAATCACAATTTTAAATCATTTAAAACAAACTGAATTTTGTGAATTTATAAGCCAAGATATAGAGATATGAAGATAGAAAACTTAAAAGTGTAATATAAAAATAGTGATAAAATTATTTTAAATTCAAAATTATGAACTTTTTTTTACCAGTCAATCCAGCTCCAGCTACACCAAACAGAGAGCCAATAACTGCAACACCAGCAGCAGAGCCTAATGCAGCAGCGCCTGCTCCACCTATGATTGCTCCAGCCCCGGCAGCCATGAATGGAGCAGCTAATCCTCCAGTTAAACCTAAAGAAATGAAATAATATCTTCACTTAAAAGACATCTTTATTTAGTAAGAAAAGGTTTCTTTGATTAAAGTTAAAGAGGTGCTAACAAATAAGTATCACAACAAATTTAAATCTTATATAGGATTAAAAAAAAAGATTAAATCAATTAAAATTTGGCCACATTTGATTGTGTCAATGATTAAAAAGATTTAAATATAAAATAGAGAATAAAATATAAATGAAAATTTTGTATATTCACACATCAGAGTTAAAATAGGCTATAAAGTTATCTTGCAGTAATTTTATTTTAGGAGACAATTTTATGGTTCCTAAATAATAAACATGCCTGCATACTATTAGCCATAATGACAAAAAAAATCAATATTTTCCAAGAAAATTATCAATTCTATCTATATGAGAAGTAATAAATATTTTTTAACTATAATTCATCCAAAGTAAATATTAATAAATCAAAAACAGCAAACCACAAACAAAAACTAATTTGATTGTTCAAAAATTGTTTTAAAAACAATTTTAAAGAAGTATTAAATAGTAAAAAATATAAGAAAGCACCAAACAAAATAAATATAGGAACCCTGATTTTTAAGAAAATGATGTGCATTGTCTGAATATAAATTAAAATTTAACTATCAGATTTTATTTTGCATTATTTTATTTTATTTTGCAAGTCATTCAATCTTCTATATTTCAATTCTTTTATTAATATACTTATTTTTAAGATATAAATTAAAAAGAAAAAAATATGCTTAGAATATAGATGGATTCATTTTCTAATAAAGTTAATAAACCTGTAAAAATACAATAGTTTATTAAAAGTAACTTATATGTAAAACTGATATAAATAATGTCACACAAACCTAAAACAGCTCCACCACCTATAGTTGCCATTCCTACTAATAAATACCGCTTAATTTTCTTGTTTCGCTTTCTCCTTTGATTTGCTTTCTGTTCTTCCCTATTTAATTAAGAAATAAGCAATGAATATAACTAAATTAACCATTAGAAAAGGCTCTTCAAGCAAATTTTTAAATAACATTCTGAATACATACTCTGATATTTCTTGAACTTCTCTTGAAAGCATGTCAACAACAGATTCTTCATATATTTCAACTAATGGTAAGGCAACTCGTAATAGCAATGCTACATGTAAAATCAGTATCCTCATACGAGCATCATAGACACCTGAATTAAAATTTTCAAACTGAAGGAAAGCTTTTACACAAAGTTAATCTTAATCAAATAATAAATGCATTTAATAAATAAATCCCTCTTAAACATTTAAAAAATTCTAAACTTTTTTTTAATAATGCTTTAGCTACTAACTTTCATTTCTACTTTAGAACAAAAATTTAAATATATATATATACTATAAATAGTGATTAAAAAAGCTTCCTAAAATTAATTAACACATATGTCGAGAATGGTTAAAACATATTTAAAATTATACAGTTTAAGAATGATAAAAAGAATAAAAGCATAATAGAAAGTGTATGCTGGGAAAATAAATTCTAGAATGATATAACTTTTTTTAAAATTGATCCAATGTTTTAAAATTATCTTTTTTTTATTGTCTTTATTTATGTGTTACGGATTTTTAACATGTTTGAGTTTTATACTTGGATTATATTTGTGAATGAATATAGAGAGAAAGCATGTACTTTATTACAAATATTTAATTTAAATGCCAAGTTTTAAACATAGAATAAGTATATCTGAAAAAAATTAAAAACAATTCACTTACCAGTCAACAATCCTATATTTAAGAGCATGATTGGAAAAATTAATAAAAGCATTTAGCTATATGCATATGATCATACTCCAAAATACATTCTTATTTTTATTATATACTTCAAATAATAATGTAAAGAATGTAAGCTAACATAAACTCAAAATTAAAATTTACCTCCCTCTACAGCAAAGAGAATCAGGTCTTCTAGAACTTTCAAGCAATTTCCATTCAAAGTAGGCTCTTTCTTTAATACACAAATCAAAGGTTCTACCTCACTTCCTTCTCCACTTAGAAATGCATACATAGCACTTCTTACCTATAAGAAAGTTTAACAAATATAAATCTTTTATAACAGATTAGTAAAGCCTTTAAATTCTATAAAAAGTATATTTGCATTACAAAAATAATTATACACTTTCAAGAAATAAATATATTTTAAAACTGAGAAGATGTGATGAAAAATTTAATGAACATTTTTAGACGATAGTTTCACCCTGGGATCAGTATAGTTTAAACAATCATAATATTTGAAAACTAATTTAAAGTTCTTTAAATTAATTCTTTTATTGGTAATTTTTTATTTTAAAGTTCACCTCATACATTAATAGCCTTTTATTTAAACACACATACAAAAAAAAAAAAATTCAACACATACTCTACATGTATTTATTTGATGACATATATGATTAGAAGGGAATGAGGCCCCCAAAACAGTTTTTAACACCTTTCAGTTTTATTTGGTCATTATATTGATAATAAACTCAAAAGACATAAAATAAATATTTTTAATTTAGTATATAGAGAAATGCATTTTTTAAATAAAATATTCTAAATACAAATTGAATGTTAATTAAATATCCTGAAGAGTGATCAATAATTTTAAATAAACAAATTATAATTTCAGACTGATAGAAGATTAAATTTATGAATATAAATAAAAAAATATTTTATTGAATGATTTGTAAATGACAGCCAAATAAGAATATATTACCTAAAAGTTCTTAAATAAATACATTTTTAATACACATAAAAGCAATTAAAAAAGAAACATACCTGCTCTGGAAGACCAACATGAATTATCAATCTTGATAAGCATTGCTCCCTAAAAGCTCTGAAAAGTTTGGAAAAAATTTTACAAGTTAAAAGTTATAAATAAAACATAAAAGATTTAAATATCATAAAAAATTCTATTTAAAATACATTAGCCATTAAATTCATAAAATTTTTAAAAACAATAGAAAATGAGATTTTCTTCAAAATAAATTAATAAAAAAATATTTCTTTTCAGTTTTACATTTTCTTTCTGACAAGAACAATTATTATTTTTTTGTCTTTTAAATAATCAGAAAAAAAGTAATTAAAAAACACATATTTTTCCTTTATTATATTATTTTTATGTTAATTCAAAAATTTAATCTTGGACACAAAATTATATTTATTAATTCTTTAAATTTAAAATACTTATTTACAGGTACTTTCCCATTAGCCAAAAATTGCCAAAGAAATTTGGCAGAATTCTACACTACTTTGCAATTTTTAGCTAGCACTCGGCTAAAGGAAAGTAATCTATTTACATATGCAAAATCTTTCGAGTATAACCCTCTGAAATTGAAAAGTACAAAAAAGTTCAATTACCTGTTATAATCTTCTTTATAAAGATCATGTAATGACATTGCACATATTGCACAATATGCATAAATTCCTGCATCGCTAATAACAGTGCTCAAAGGCTTGAAAGGCCTTTGATGAATATTTGCTAAAAAATAAAACAGACAAAATTAATTTATTTATTATTGCAAAATGTTACATTTAAACATTTGCCTTTATTTTTAACTTTAAAAATTCCAAGTTATTTGAAAAATCTAGAAAATAAAATTTCTTATATTTTTTGGTACTTACATGTTAGGCCATTGATGCCAATGGTTTAGTAACTCATTGACGATGGATTGAAATACCCATTTTTTTAACCTACTTTTAAATAATTTTTTAAAGTCTCAAATATATATTTACTAAATTTAAAAAATAAATTCATAATTTTGTAATAGAGCTTTATATACAGATACTAATTTAGCTGTATAATTATGTGGTACAAAAGGTCACTCATTTATACTAAATTTCTAATAGTATTTAAAAACTGTTTATGCTCTCTAATGACAGGGAAAAGATAGAAAAAAAATGTAAACTATGAATCTTCATTTCAAACAAAAGGCATAAAACTTTGGGAGAAATGACAAAAAGACGCAAGAATAAAATTTTAGAAAATAATCTATACCTTAAAATTATAGAGATTACTTTTTAGTTTCTAAAATCTTTTAAGAAATTCAATTTAATTATTTAATACAAAATGATTGCATGTAGAACCATGCGTTGCATTTGCGAGTTAAAAAAAATACTTAAGGGTTTCAAAATTAGGGAGAAAAATTGATATTTATACAAGTTTACAAATAGAAACAATATGTAATTTTAATTCATAAAAGGCAATCTTTCTAAATGATTTGTTAATGTGAGTGATTTTTTAACATTATGTTTCAATTAGAGTCTTTGTCAACTTCCTACTTTTTAATAAAAATATCTAGAATTTATTCATCATGGGTAAAAAAACTGAAATTGAAATTCCCCATCCCATACAATCAATTAGGATATGTTTAATAAAATTTATTTTGTCAAAAATAATGTAAAATTCAGACTTTTTATCAGATTTTGACATTTTAAATCTTGAGAATAAAGTTGATCTAATGTAGCAATTTCACTTTCCTGGTTTATATACTTTTTTTGCAGATTCTGTTACTAATCTGACACATCTTTGAATAGTTAACATGTTGTACAGAAAACTATAAAAGTTAAAATTCAGCTGAAATTTATCTTGTAGAACTAATGAAAAAGTATCTTTAATCAAGCTTCCCATCAACAGATTTAGTGATAATTTATATGTTATCCTATCTATCAGGTGAATGAAATCAGAGAAATCCAATATTTGTGGAAGTCTTATAGATTTCATATTCTTACCTTTACTATCCTCGTGAAACTTAATCTTACTGTTTATTACCCTTAACTACATAAAGTTCTCTGGTTGATAGAAAAATGTTATTCATTCAATTAAATGACTTCTTTATCAGCCATGTGAGCTCATTTACTTATTTCAGTAACAGTCAAAATAGAATCGTACTTCAAAGGCTGGCATCTTATAATTTTGAACCAAACAGAAGTATAAATTATAGTAATGCAAAGTATAAGCATTTTGAGTTTATCTTTAAGACTGGTTTGAAAAAATAAACAAAAAACAGATTGAACATGCAGCTACTGGCCGAGATCTAGGATCACTTACAACTGGCTCTGGAGTGCATTCTTTTATCTGGGCTCATCTACTAATATTTATAAAGTATTGTTCATCATTAAAATTGGTTTACTATTATTTACAAAGATTTCAATTACCCAAAAATTTAAGGCAGGTACTTTCTTACAATTATGTAATTGCTTATCAAATTTTCTTGATTTGTTATGCAAATGTACTAAATTTCCAAGCTTATTCCATCATTTCTCTATCTAAAATACTGTTAATTGAAGTGAAGGATGTAAATGAATCATTCTAATGTTTACTGAATGTTAATACTCATGTTGTGGAGAACATCACTTTTACTCCCAGCATTTATGGTTAAACCATCACAATCAATCCTTTTCAACACCTTAATTTTAATATTTTTATATTACATTTGCATTTGATTAGATTCCATTTTCTAATATATTTATCTAGTGCCAGTTAGCTCTTAATTCATTCTAATATTCTCTCTCTTTATTCTTTGCTATATTTTAAGATCTTATTATTTCTGAAAGATGATTTCTTTCTCTCGCTTTTTTCCTATCTTGTTTTATAGTCTATTATTTAAAAATATATTTTATATCTTTGGTTAGGATTAAACAATGAGTAATTACAAGAGATTCCTTAAGGACTTATGTGGAATTATTATTCTGCGAATAGCATCACAAAATAATAATAATTCCATTTTTTTAACGGAATATTACCACACATAATCAGAAAATATCAATACATAAAAAAGTTGAAATTGTTCCGCGTAAATAATACATTGATCAGAAACAATAACTTAAACAATGCATTTGAATATTGAGATACCCAAAAAGTTAGTAAAGGAAATCGTTTTATTTTTTAAAAATGCAAACCCCTTCTAAAGCGTTTATAAGAACTGTAGATAAAATTATAACGTGTAATAAAAATATGTTACTGAATACTCCCATTCATTTGAGTTTTCTATACATTCATTAGAAACAAAATGGGAAAGATATAAAAGAAATTTCGAAAGAAATACATATTTTTTTAGAAAATATTAATGTTCACAAAATTACTAAATAAAATAAAATCTAACCTAAGTCTGAAACTGAATAATCTGATTTAGTTTTAGTTTGTAATCCGAATTCCGTGGCCATGGTGACGGCACCATATTTTCATTGGTAAAAGTTGAAGTCTTGAAATCTTGAAAACTACCTTATAATTTTTATTTATGAAATTTGATATGAAGTACGCGAAACTTTATTAAATATCTCAAATCAAATCTATTTGATTCAATTATTTTGGCAATTTTTTTTCACTAATAAATTTCGTTTTATGTTTTTGAATTCTTAAATAACAGGTTCTCAACAGTAAATTACACTATTAATTATGTCTAAGCATTTGCGTAGGATAGGTCATCTTACAAAAGCCTTCACCTGAATGTCTGACTCACCCCTTGAATAATTCCATTGCGAAAGATATTATAAATGACTACTTGGAGGTGATGAAACGAACAAATAAGTAAAGTAATGATGATGTAATGTGCTGGATTTGGCAACAGTTTCACTTTGTTTTCATTCTTTCTGGAGGAGGGGTGGATGTCAGTCTGAGTTATATTCTCTCCGAGTGAAATTATGGATTGAATATAAATATATTATTTTGGAATTCAAATTTTCTTTTAATTTTTTTAAACGATTCGTCAAATGCATAGATTAGGATGTTTTTAATCTATGTTGTCCTTTCTTATTTGTAGATCATTCCGCAGCAGGAAAAGACGAAATAATCTGTATAAAGTTAAAATTTAAAAACATAACTTTGTTTTTGTATTTGTTCTTATTATTGATGTAAAAATTAATAACCAGTGACAATAATTTCTATATTGTATCAATAATATTCTAAAATGAGTGATTCTCCTCTTCGTCGTGTGGGATATTGGTGGAGCGAAAAAAAAAGCCGGAAATTGAATGCGGAAGAATTAACTGCTGTGTGCCGGTAAAGTAATCAATTTTATTAATTTAAATGTCTTCATCAGATGATGTAATATATGCTTAGCTCTTTTGTTATTTTTGAATTTTATGTAAAATAGCTCGCACTTCATATAGAGAAAATGCCATGTGCCAAAATCTTTATATGCCAATTCGTACAAAAAAGAGAAAGAGAGAATTTTGTAGGCTATTTTATTTTTGATGATATAAAATTAAATTTTTAATTCATTGGGGTTTTTTTATAGAATATCCTGTGAAAGAAATGTATATTCAACAGTTGAAATTTTTAGATTTTTTTTAGCGTCAAGTAACAATTCTCTTATAGCATATGTTTTATTTTTTAATGCATTTTTTTCTTATATTAATTTTATTTAATTATTTTGAAGTTTTCATGTGCTGTTCGTTAAAAAAATGGAGCAATTAAACTAATTGAATATATATCAGCTATAATTAGAATCCTTAATATAGAGCTGTAAAAGAATGAAGTGCAAGTTATTAAAAAGTTTCCATGCTTAAATACATAATAATATTGTCATGAATTTATAGCATAGCTTAATTATTAAGATGTTTTGTGAATTTTAAATGCTGTATTGTTGGAAAAGCAGATCTGTTACTAACATAAATTAATTCATCATAAATACTGGCAGTGGCAAAAAATGAATGTTTAAATTTTCATTAATAACTTTTTTCCCACATCAATTCCTAAATTATGTTTCAATATATTTATAAGCTATTTAGAATTGTTATTACTTAAAGATGGGGGGAAAATTATGTATATATACATATATAAATTATCTTGTGGTGTTTTAATAAATTCTATATTTTTTATTATAAATTAGTATATTAAAAATTTAAAATAGCATATCTTTTAATTAGTACTACCTTAATATTTAATTACAATTTTAAAACAAATAATTCCAATTTACTAAAGGTATAATTTAAATAACTATCAATATGAGTTTTGCTAATCAGTGATGTTTGCTTTAGAAAATATTATTTATTTTAAGTGTTAATCTAAAAATATGAAATTAATCTAAATAATATTAAAAAGCAACTAAAAATATCCTAAAATTTTCTGTAAGATAAAAAATTAGTGTTTTGACTAATTGCTGCTTGATATTTCATCTATATAAAGGAGGAAATATAAAGTGTATTAATAACACTTTTATTTCCTTCTGTCAGATCATTCACTCCCGAAAAAGTAAATATTGATTTATCTCCTCCTGTTCTCAATTTACTTTTAGATAGTGTATTTTTTTTATCGTTAATCTTGTGTTATGATAGCTACATAAAAGATAAAAGAAAGTGTTAAACTGTTATTTCATCTTTATGAACTTATTGTTTCATATTAATTCTCTATTGTTCTAACAAGCAAAACTTTTTATGTATTAATTAAAAAATTATTTTTAAACTTGACTTTTTTATTCCATCGCTCTTTCTTTTTATATTTTTATAATACATTTTTTGTTTCTAAATCTATCTATCTATATAAATATAGTGAAAATGCATATCAAAATATGTTATTTTAGAGGCTTTAAATATGTTATTTTGTAATTATTTTTCTTTTAATAATTTCCTTTTGGGTGAAATTTTGAAATTGCTATATCAATTTAAGAACCCTTATATTTGTTTAATCATATTAAAAAGTAAATTAAATTTAGATTTTTGGTTCAAGAAGCTAGTCAATAATTGTATACATGTCTCTGAGACTTAAATATTAATTTTTTATTTGCAAAAATAATTATATTATTTAGCCATAAGATCTTTTATTGATGCAGATTCCTCTGAATTCTTTTCTTCCTATAGAAAGTATCTGCAGGTTTTAGAATATCTATTGGTGAAAATACTTTTTTATACCATTTAAACTAGACATATTTACATGATATTTGATTATTGCAGCTCAGTATCTCACACATCCAAGTTATAAAGTATTTGAAATTCAAATTTTTTCATCACGTTTCTTTTTTTAAAAAATATTGCAAAGGAATGAGTTTTTCTTTTGCCATTAATAAAAAGATTTTTTTTTCCTGTCAAGGACAACCTTAGCTTTAAAAATTTGCTTAATAGGCTATCAAGTATTAATGTAGGATTTTAGTTTTATCTATCTGATGTGAGAAGTTATTATCAGTAATCATCTTAGAAAAGGAAAATTTTCAATTATAAATTTATAGTATTTTGAAAATTCTACTTTAATGTGTCACACTTTATTCTAAACCTACTTTTTGTACAGTCTGTTGTGAATCATTCTCCACTTTTACATAAAAGGCCTTGGCATTTTGCCTAGTGAAGTATCATCTGTGACTGTTATCATTCTATCCCGTGTTACAGCTGAAATTTCCAAATTTGTCACTGACCATGTTTATAAATAAGGAATATTAATTGCATTCAAGAAATTTCATAATTTTTTTTAGTTATCTGTAAGTTGTCTTTATATTATAAAATTATCTTATATAATTATATTACAATCTTTTATTCTATATAATTAAGATATTTTAAACTCTGAATTTTATTCACTTTTGTTGGATTATAAATCTAAAAAAAATATATATGACAGCATAACAGATATTATATAATCTTAGAAATAAAGAGTTGTATTTTGAGATGATACTGTATGAATTTTATAATGTTGTAATATAATTATTGCCGCAATTTGATATAATATTTAGAATATTGCTTCAAAATTATTGTAAAAGGTGAGATATTTAACACTAGCTAACAGGTTTGATAAATTATTAAATTCGCTTAATTATATCAAATTTTTTTTAAAAAAACTATAAAATTTAAATTTATTTTTAAAAAATTTATGTATATATTTTTTTTGGTTTATCTGTAGAGATTTTGAAAATATAGAAAGATTAACTTTTCATCTGTTATCCAATCTTTGTTGTCAGAATTAGTCAGTTAATTGGTGTTTTTTATTCCCTCCTTCTTCTTTTTCCTCCATATGTTTTAATAACTTAGAATAACTTTTGATTGCTTATGAATAATTATATCACATTTTAAAAAACTATATAAAAGATAAAAAAAAATCTGGAATTTACTGTGTTCAGTTTCTCAAGAAAAGGAGCTTTAAATTAATGCCTTTATCAATATTTATAAAATGCTTTTTTCACAGAGCTGAAATTTTGTTTAAAATTTATTCAGTTCAAAATTTTCTATATGATTCCAAATTGTATATTTGCACCAGTTGTTATTTGTATTTACTTTTTATCTTATTAGTGATTATATTTATTTATTTTCAAAAATTCAGTGAGTAGAACTAATGTGTTTCAAAGAAATATAAACTAGGAAAAAGTAAAAAACATTTATTGAAGATTTTACAATTGCCATTATATATAGGTAAATATTTGAAGTTAAAGCAAAAAAGATATATAAAGTATTAAAATTTATTTGTATAAAAGCTTAAAGTACTAAGCATCCTCATGGAAACACAACCAGTTGTCAAGTTATTTTTTTCAACACCCCTGTGCATTCAGATGCTCATGCTTATGAAGAAGATAATTTTAATATTGATTCTTGCTGTCCAATGTTTGAGGTAAAACATATTATCAATCACAAATTTTTTAAAAAATTATAATTAAGGATGAATTCTCTCTCTGTGTGTGTGTGCATATGTGCATGGAGAAGGAGATGTATGCATAAATATGATACATCGACTAGTTAATTGTAGATTTCAAACATGTCTTATAGAAAGTTAGATCAAAAAATGACGGATATGCAATTTGTTCTTACTACTACTTTATTCTTTTGATTTACTACAAAAATGTAGACTAAGGTAATGTAATTACCACACTCTTAATTTTTTTCTTTAAAAAATAATTAAAAATTTGATTGGAAAGATGTATATTACAAATTTCAGATTTGCATTTGGATAAAATTTTGTAACATTAAGTTTTCTAAAGCTATTCAATTGGCCTTTTATGACAAATTTAATTTTTAAAATAGTTTATGTTATACAGTATGTTATAATTTTATTGGTGATATAAAATTTATCCTTAAATAACATTTTACTTATATACCAAGATTAGGAGTTTGCTTAGTGGATGATTATTTTATTCATGTGAGAATGCAAATACATGTTGTCGAAAATTCAATGTAATCAAAAAAAATCCTGTATTATTTAAAAGAAAAAATAAATAAATAATTTAATAAATGTAAATTTTATTTTTTATTCTAACTACATTTTCATTTTATTTTACAGAGCATCTGGACTTGAACTTGTTAAGGTGAGAAATATTTTTAATATTTTTTCATATCACCAAAACACAATCTCTTCATACATGAGTAATAAGTATTTTTTATGGCAAGTTGAACAGTGAACTATTTTTACCAGAAAGTTTTTAACTGAATGTTTTAAAATAAATTATTTTTCTAAATACTGCTATCATTTTATAGTTCTGTCCAATGTTCACTTTTTAATTTACAAAAACAGAAAGTTATGTATAATTCTTATTGATTCAAATGTTAATTTGCTCAGAATGCAGTTGGTACAAGAAAATCACTCCTTATAGTTTTGATGCTTGAAAAAGGAAACTCATGTTATGAAATATTTCAGTAAATTTTATATAGTGAACACTATAAACAAATTTTTTAATGATATTTTATTGAAGAAATATCTATCTTTTGCAATAATTTTACCAAATATAACTAAAAAATTATCTTGTTGGTATATAAAAATAATCTGGTTCATTTTTTAAAAAAATGAAGCCATGTTCTAAATTTTAAAACAAAGTTCTGCTAGTAGAAGGCTTTATATTAATAATAACTATTTTGTTCATAGATCTAAAATAGCTTTGTCTTAAATTCATTATATTATATTTCAACAAATATATATTTATAAAATTATGTATTTCATATTTTTAATGACATAAAACAATATAAGAAATATTTTTTGTGCTCAATTTTTATTTTATTCCTTTTAAAGCTGGACATGAATCGAAGTTTTGAAGAGCAAGGGCCATTTTCAGCTATTGTTCATAAAATGTCAGATATTCTTGTTCAAGCTAAAAAGGGTGATCCACAAGCAAAAACTGTGGTCAAAGGAATTCAGGTACATAATTTTCAGATAGTTTTACTTTGCATATGAATCTAAAGTACTTTTTAAAGAAAAGCTCCCCCTTTTTTTAGCTAAACTCTTCTTATTTAATTATATATTTTTAAAAAATTAGGAGAGAAAAGTTCTCGACATTTTGTTTCTTGCTTAGTAACATCAATTGCTAATTTGGTAAATAAATTATTACATGAAATACCAGAGAAAATGTTTTTTTTTTTTTGTATTTTTGAATTTTTAATTATATGTTTGATTTTATATAAGTTAGGTCATTCATCTAAAAACTAACGTCTTTATTTGCATTTAAAATGTAGGTTATGTAACCTGAAGAATCTGTAAAAATATGTTTGCTTGACTTTACTTTTTTCCCTCTTGCGAATGTATGTTTATTAAAAATAAATTAAAAACAAAAAAATTTATTTACCATTTATTAATATTTTTAATTGTTTGTACATCAATATTTTATGAAAATTTATACTTTGGCCTGATGTAAATAAAGTAATTAGAAACATGCTTATGTACAGTAGCATGTATTTTCAAGCCTATTTCTTGTAAAGTTTCTTTTGTACAATATATTTTCATTTTGAGGCAGTTAGCTAAAAAGAATTATCATTTTTTTAAAAAAAATAAGTTAGATTTAATTTTTATGGGAAGGTATGTTTTTAACATAGGTTCAAAGTCAGAATACAATCATTCTCACCAGAACACAGAATTGAAAGTGAGTCAAGGTATCTCCCTTAGTATTTTTACCAAAAGGTTCTTTTAAGAATTCTGTTATCACTTGTCTATTTAGGAAAGATATCTTTGGAAGGAATACTCTGGGTATTTGGAGTTTTTTTATCTCTTGGATTGTGAATTTGCTTGAGAAATTTTATGTTAGGAATAACTAAATAAAAAGTGGGGTTTGAATCAAGAAATAAGAGAGAATTTTGGAATAAAACAATATGAGCTCATGTAATAATAAGAAATTTTTTAGCGTTTGAAATAGATTAAGAGATTTCATTTTTATATATATTTGTATGTAATTCCAGGATTACATTGATGCTCACCCTACAATGGCAGTTATTGATCCTCTTGAAAACATTGAAAAAGTATTGGGTCGTTATGAGCAGTACAGGATAGTAAATGAAAGTGAAATTTGCGATGAAGGTATGACTAGTTTCCTTTCTTATTAGTTATTTTTCTTAATAGAGCGCTTAGTCTATTTATGATATAAAAGGTTGTTCTAGAAAGGAATCGATGGCAATTTTGAATAACTGAAAATCTCTGGTGCCCTACTTGCCCCAATATTAATTGTTTTTAGTAATTTCTCTCTATATGTTGTTTGGAAATGGATTCTAAAACCCTCTGTGCTTTTCCGCTTGCATTAGGATGGGTTTAATTTGTCAAAATAGGGGTAAGAAGAAAGATGGGAAGTGGGAATATTTACATGTAACAATAAAATAAACTCGGAATACTCACAGACTGAATTAAAATAATACCGTCAAAAATGACATATTGACATGCATGTGGAAAATAATTGAACATAAAAGTATCTAATGAGTGAAAATCATTCTTCTGCATTTCTCCCTTTAATGAGATAGAATCAAAGAAAAGTGGCTGTCTGAAAATACTGAAACAAACAATGTGTGCATATATATATATATATATATATATATATATATATATATAACAGTGAAAATTCAAATGAAAGAAAGTGTTGGTGCAATATTAATTTCAAAAATTGTTTGATTTCATTCAAATGTAATATTTTTACAATGTAATATTTTTATATTGTGGATGCCGAGTCTAACACAATGGAATCTCTCAAAGTCAATAGCCAATTTCTCCTGAAATATTCATTTAACAGGGATTTCTTAATGAAGGGAAAATAGAATTTGGAAAGTCTTCTGAACTAAAGAACCTTAGAAATGCACATTTGTTATTGCTCTTAATGTATATCTATTTTGATCTCCATAAATATACTTTTAATTATTTTCTAACTTATATCTTGTTTAATTAAATTGGTGAAGAAATGGATGGCCTTGTTCGCCTATTTGTTATAATGAACCAATACAATGTGGCTGTGATTCCTATGATGTTCTCACTTTTTTCATGCAGTAACCTCATGTGCTTGACTAAATTAAACAATTTTTAAATCATTCTCATTTTGTTCTGATTTATGTTGGCTGCATTTATTTTTCTGTCTCATTGTGCATTGGATTTCAAGTAAAATTTATTTACTGTTTTTCAAATATTTTACTTAATGGTGCCTATTCTCATTCTATTAGCACTGAAAAATATTAGAAGAAATTTACACAGAGGTTGAAATTTTTGCTAGTATTTTTTTTTTTTTTTTTGCTAGTACTGTTAAAGTCAGAAATGCAAACCATTATGTGCAGTTTTACTAAATGAAAGCATAACAAAATATTCCTTTATCAATTATTGTAATATAATTTTTATTTAGTCTTTTAAAACTCTCAAATTTCCAGAAAAGATGACAACTCTGAAATTTCTGAAAAGTTAAAATATTTCCATTTTATAGAATTTGATTTTATCATCATATATATGTATATATAATATTCTTTATTTCTTTAAAAGAATTTATATAATTATTTATTTCAAGATTCAGAGGAGAATGGATAAATTTCTTTACATTCTTATTAGTCCTTAAATATTCAAAATGCAAACTTCATAAGCAAAGCAATCATAATCAATAAAGTTAATAATTGTAATAAAGAAAACACCAGTAAGTTGTTCCCTTACGGTTTATCATATTAACAATTTTGGATATTTTGGCTCTGCCTACTTGGCATCAATGGTGATGTGAAAGAACATTCTTAACTATTAAATTAATTTCAATTCTGAAATTAAATTGGAAACAAAATTCAGACCGTATTGACCTGATTTGCCAATTGGCTGTGTTCAAGATTGGAACTTTTCCTTCTTTTATATATTTGCTTTGTTATAATTAGGAATGAAAAATATGGATTTGTTACTGTTACTTTTATTTTCTACTTTGAATTTTTTTTATCAACTAATAAGAATTATTTATTTAGGTGATATCTTTATTCCTGCATTTGTTGAATTAACAAGTATGAATGTTCAAGAAAATTTGACTAAAATGAAGTCAGCTGGAGTTGATTTTCCTCTTGGTAAGATGTTTTCTGTAATATTATCTTAATTAATATAAAGTTTCAAGCAATTTATACTGTGATAAAAGTAACCTATGAATGTTTGATTGCTGCTATTTGAGATACTCCCATCTTTGCTGTTTCACATTTGGACTTGTTATGCCACAGTTTAAAATGTACATTTGACCATCTGAGAAATGAAATTTCATCTGAGGCAATCTCAAGCTTACACTTTAGTTTACTGTATTATGTTGCTATAAATTTTCTCTTCTAGCAGATCATTTGTCATTACTATTTTCTGTATAATTAGATTTTGCTCAGTTTTAAATGGAAATATATTTTAAAAGATATATATTCTGTTTCTTTAGAAGGTTTTGCTCTAATTAGTTCCCACCAAGTACAGGTGGAAATGTTTTTTAAATAGACATAAGTATAAATGCTCAAATTAATATCTAACAGTTTTATCACTCTGCATGTATATATATATATTACACTGGTGGACAAAATTAAGATACAGAAGGCATTTTCCCAAGTATCTTGAGAAATACTGGATAAAAATAAATGAAATTTAGTATGAATATTACTTATAGTATAAAAATAATGTGTGCAAAGCAAAAATTAATGGGCCATTCATTGGCAAACTTTATTGTCAGCAATCCAATGTGGACTAAGCTTCATGATGAAAGATGGCAATGAAAGTGAGTCTTGTATGGTGTGTGGTCATCTCTAGTATGGTGTGTAGTCACTTCTGACATATTAACAGCATGCACAACGAATATGCATTCTGTTAAAAACTGAGTTATGGAGTGCTTGTGAAAGACCCACCCAATCTCCCACCAGAGCAGTTTTTAACTCCGGAATGGTTCTGATTAGGGGTTGACGTATCACAATAACCCTTCCAAGAGAATCCCAAGCATGATCAATGGAGTTAAGGTCAGGAGATTTGGCTAGCCGATCCATTCGATGAATATGTTTGCTTTCCAGATACTTCTCAATCAGGACAACCCAATGTGGTCGGACATTGTCGTCCCTAAAAATGAATTCAGGGCCAACAGCACACTTGTAAAGACCCACATGGGGTTGTGGGATCTCCTGCCTGTACCTCTTGGCATTTACAGAACCAGTGTCAAACACATGGTGTGATGTGTGGGTATCTTGCATGATCCCTACCAAAACATCAGTCCTCCACCAGCATGATGGTCCCTTCCCGTGATGTTACTGGGATGGTATCGGGTCCCAGGCTCCCTCCTTATGAATATTCGCCAAAAATCAGGTTGTAGTCTGGATCTGAATTCGTCTGTGAAGAGAATATTAGCCCATTGAAGCTGTGTCTAGTGTTGATGCTGTCTGCACCATTGTATACGCTCTCTTTTGTGGGAGAAGTGACAGATGCGAAGGGTGGTCTTCCTGGCATACAAACCTCTTTCACCAAGCCTCTTAGCAACTGTCTTCCTTGAAACTAATGTTTCTGTGGCAGCAGCAAGGTTCCTGGACAGTTGTGTTGCTGTAGATGTCATCTGGCGCTTGGCTGTAAGTAACGAATACTGGCCTTCATTGGACGTTGTTGCTGTCGGACAACCTTATCCTGGTCTTCTGGACACCGTCCCACCGTTTTTAAACTGACTCCATAATTTCAAAACAATACTTCTAGTTACATCCAATTCCCTAGCAGTCTGATCTTGGGACTGCTCTGCCTCAAGTCTGCCCACAATCCTCCACCTCATACCTTTGTCTGAACGATGATGTTCACTCATTTCACAGAAGAAAAAAAGCGAAAACAAAAATAAAATTATTTAAGAAACACAATACAAATTGCTACTGTGTTGTAGATTGGAATGAGTTGAGCAGCTGGCTGGATACTTTCATACCTCTTGCCGGCTTAGCAACACCCTCAAAAATATGTAAGCTCATCTTAGTATTGCAAATGCCATAGTGCCAATTTATGGCAACCAACTGTCCAGGTTTTATGTAATATTTCCTGAGAAATATATGAAAGTGCCATCCATCTCTTAATTTTGCCCACCAGTGTATATATATATATATAATATACAATGATATTTTAAACTCTTAATTTTAAATGTAATTAATTCCCAAAGGCTTTGTACAAATACAATTGTACAATTACGATTGGCTTTGTACAATTTGTACAAAATCTAACTAAAGGAAGTTAGAATAAGAGAAAACGGAACTACAAATTGCAAAGAGTCAAATAGAATAATAATATTGATAAAAAAATATTTTTGAAATAAAAAATGTAGAATGGAAAAAAAAATAGTTTAAAGGATTTTTTAAGAAGTATATTGAGAAAACAATATCAAAATGTGTATTTTCAAGAACAGAACTATTGGTTTATGTGACCTTTCTTCAATTTACTATATGATTTTTTTCCCCAAAATTTTAAAGCCATTAACTTAGAAATCAGAGATAGAGGCTAGTAATATTTTTTTGTCATTTTTTAAATTTAAGAATAATTAAAAAGTTTCAAATTTAGATATTTTTAATTCATAATTTTTTCACCCTCATTTAAAAAGTTTTTTGAAACTAAATCAAGAAATGTAAATTAAATTTTAAATATTGCTAATATGATAAGAGACCGTCAGCTAGTAATATCTTCTATTTTAGTATAATTTTGCAATATTTATATAATATGTCTATTATTTTAAGGACATAAAAGAATGGTTAATTAAAAATTTGTGATAAGATATTGGAATTGTATCATGATTTCTTTTCTTTTTTTTTTTTAATAATTATTACAATTTTTTTACCAAATAATTACTATGTATCTTTGATTTCCAAACTTTTAACTTAGAAGCTTATGGATTTATCCTGATTAATTTTATTTTAACTTCAAAAATAAGTTGAGTTTTTTTTTCTTTTCTTGTATTTTAGTTTTCTTTTTTAATATGAATTATTAGGGATAAAATGAATAAGTATTAATGATGGTTCTCCTTTTAGTTTGTAAACCAACTATGGCTCATGGTTCTACTCGATCCCACCAGGTAAAAATAATTTAATTTTACTGTAGTTTTCATAGTTTAAGGCTTAAATAACATGCATTTAAATAGCTTATATTTTTTATTCAGTTTTTACTTTTTATGGATACAATAGTATCAAACCTAATATGATTTAAAGTGACAGTTGAGTTCACTTGAAAATCTGAGCTTCTCTTATGTTAATCATATCTTGCAGATAAATTGAATATAATTTTGAATAGTTTTGTGAATTGTCAAAAGGTATGTTGTGTATTATACATTGACACAATGCTTTTTTGGTCATAAATTATTTGTAACTTCCTTAGATAGAAATTTAAGAAAGAAGAGTTATGGAAAAAAACACTTTTAGTTTTATCATATATCTCCCTCATGAACTCTCTTTAATACAATTATTTATTTTTAGTATGAATTTAAATTTCTGGAATTTTTATATTACATCTAATTTATTTTGAGTGTTAAATCAAAGTTTATTGTTTTGAATTTTATAATATTGGCAATACATTTCAACTGGTGATATTTAATTTTTAAAAAAATCTGGAGTTAAAGTGAAAAATAATATTTTTAGAAATTAATTCAACTATGTTGCCACTATGAAAGGAAAAATGATAGATTTATTAAAATTGGAACTTTGATTGTTTATTTTAACAGATGTGTATCATTTTCAATGAAGAAGGCTTGCAAGATATAACACCACCTTGTGTTGTTCAGAAGTTCATTAATCACAATGCAGTGCTGTATAAACTGTTCATTATAGGACAGGAATATTTTGTGATTGAAAGGCCATCTTTGAAAAATTTCAGTGCCTGTGGTAAATATTTCTTAGTAAAATCTTTTTTCAATCTGTTTCAAATAGTTATAGTTTATATAATGTGAAATTTATTTATTTTTTTTAAATTTCAGTATATTTTTTCTGTGCTATATTTTATATTTAATTATAGTCCATAAAATCCTTCCCCTCCCCCAAGAGCAGAATTATTATTAGCTAGTCTTAATTTTTAACTTATTTTATGAATGTTTCAAATATCATTTGACTCATCAAGCACCTATTAGAAATCATATAATTTGATATGCAATTTGAAATTTCAAAATCATTTACTCTTAGAATTTTAGAAAAGCTGTAGTTTTGTGTATATACTCTATTTTTGTGCAGAATATTATAAGCAGGAACAGCCAAACATTCTGGCTGAAGTATTAAATACACTGCATAATAACATATTTCAAGTAGTTCTAACTTAATAATTAATCACTCAAGCTTTGAATTGTTTCTTAATATTTTGATAACTTATCCTTTACCAATTTTGAATCATACATATTTTAATGTTATTTTTCTTGTATTTGTATTTTTTTTTTCAGACCAGAAAACAATATTTTTTGATAGTAATGAAATTTCGAAACCAAACTCTGTGTCAGAATTGACATCAGTAAGTTTGTTTTTAAATTTTTTTATATGTTTACATTTTTTATTTAGCATATATTCATTATTTTTACATATTTAAATACACCTTTCAGTTGGATGATAATGAATCATATACACCAACTGTTTGGCCAGAACAAAAGAAAATGGATAATATTGTCAGAGTTTTACACAAATATCTTGGATTGGATCTACTCGGGATTGATGTTGTTATTGATAACAGAACAGGGCATTATGCAATCATTGACATGAATGTGTTCCCAGGTAAAGTTTAAACTTGCTTCTTAATCTTTCATCAGTTATAATCATTTTATGTTCAAATTGTCATCCATCAAATCATCACTATTAATCACATATAAATCTATACTATAATTGATTTTTATATGTTTTACATTATTATTTGTATTTTAATAATATTGAATTATTAATGTAATGCAATATCTGAATTTTAGCAAATTTTTTTTGTTTGGGATTATTGATATGTTTTAGTAGAATGTTTTCTATTGTCAACTTTCTAAGCCATATTTTTTAAAATTCAGTTTTACTTTGTGATGCTGCAAACAAAAATTAAAATATGAATAATTGGTATTGTGCAGTTATGATTATAAATGAATATTAATATACAATTATTATTCATAATGAAATATGAAAGTTTATCAAAAAAATAGGGGTAAGAAGAAAGGGACCCTAATTCAACAGAATCTCTAATTGCACCTGCCGATAATTGATATATTATTTTCTTTAAATGAAAAGCAGTTTCAATGTGTTCAAATTAATTTAAAGTAGAGAGTCTGAATCTATATTTAAAAGTGAACTTTTCCATTTAATAAACCAAGTTAGATCATTCTTATATTGAAATTTCCACTTTTCATAAATTAGAAATAGTTTAGACTTAAAAAGCTTGTTTTGCTATATCAACTGATATTTATTTATTTTTAAGTCTGATCATTAATTCATGAATAATCCTTAATTTAATTCTTTTTTTTGACAGGTTTTATCAAACTTATAAAAGATATTGTTCCAAATCTATACTTAAAAAGGTTAATTTTTTTAAGATGAAGACAGTTTAATAATTTTTCTCCTTAGGTTATTATGAAGCCGACAATTTCTACCATTTGCTTACCAATATGGTGTTAAATAAAATACATTGCAAAGAATCTGGTATGGTTGAAGAACCTTACAAGCCTAAATTAATTGACCACTTGTCAACCCCGGTGCTGAAAATGGAAGAAGGCAATAAAAAATCCACAGATGTCTTTAATTTCTGGAAGGATGTGAAGCCTAAAATTAGGAATCCTCATGTCACAGATTGCATCCATCCAGAGAAAAAAACATTAAATGTCAGTGATGCTCCTGAAGCAGTGCAGTGCATAGCAGATAAACATTTGCAGGATGTGCAGAATGAGATGCTTTTGTTTCAAAAACAAAATGATGTGCAAGAAGATTCGGGTGTGGAAACCTCCGATTCCTGTGACGAGAGAAAAAATAAAACATGTCACAGAACTGTCAAACATCAGCATTCCAAAAAGTATGCATCCAACTGTACATCGCTCAAAGAAATGAGATGATGGAATTAAGGTAAGAATCTTGTACTTAACATAATGCCAAATTTTTTAAAAGTCAAATATCACAGAATAAAGCTGTAGTTATGTAGAACTTTTATTCAAAATTTTGCTTTGTGCTAAGTACCAGATTCCAATCTAAAGTGTTTATAAAGCATGTTGATGCAAATTAACCATTGCCAAAAGATGTTTCTAAGACAATGTTATGAGAGCTATTCAAGTTTTTAATAGGTTGTGCATTTTTTTTAAAAAAAATTGTAATTGTAGTGTAATTTTTTTTATTTAACCTTTTATGTATTTATATTAAAATGCAGGAATTATAAGTGATTGTATTCTGAATTCCAGTTATTTTTTTAATTGTATATCAACCATTTTATTAAAAAATGGTGATAATTAACTAGTTAACATTGAAATTTTTCATTTTAATACTTTTTGGATATTTTTATCTTTAAAAATTTGATATACTTAATCTTAATACCATATTGCATTATTGACTAAAGAGAGATATTAGGGTAAAAAACTGTAGCAAACCAACCTTTTTATCAGAACTTTCTTTTGTGTATTGTAAGAATTTTACTCTTACTGTGAAAAATGCTTAAATAAATGTAGTTCTTTAAAATGTTTAGGTATAATTATGTTTTGCATTTTGATAAGGGCTTTTACATAGCTCGAAAATGTTGTTCTGTATACTGTTTTAATTTTAAATGTTCTTGTCTGATTAAAAAAATTACTATTTTATGATTCTGATTTTGGCGATATATAAATTTGATTTAATTTTACATGTATTAAAAGCTTTTATACTGAAAAAAATGTTGCATTTTTTATGTTTAAACTGCCCACAATTAATTAGTAACAAGTTATTTTGCATTTAAAACTTGTTTCTATAGTGAAACTAATGTTGATTATTGAATAAAAGTTAAAGTAGATTCTTCTTTTTTTTTTTTTTTTTTTTTCTGTTTAGATTAATGCTTTATTTAGCATTTAAAATATTCTATGTACTACTAGATTTTTTTTGCAAATTGTGGAGAAGACTACTCTAAAATTCTTTTGATTTACATATTTCAATTTCAGTGGACCAAGTTATCTTTAAAAAAAATTACCTTACTGCGTTATTTACAAGTATGCATTTATATTTGTTTATAACTTTTGTATGGAGTTGCTTACTTTCTCTGTGTGATATTTATTTAACAAGTCTTTGCTGTTGTAACATTTATAATATTCTCCTTTAATAAAATTATCAAGCTTTGGAAAATTTTGAAATGTTTTAATTTTATGAACTTAAAAACGATTTTAAATCTCCATACACGCTTTTTATTGTAACTAATTGCTAAGTTATCAACACTTGTTTTAAGCAATATACAAAGTTACAAGGAGTCTGCACATTTATGATTGATATTATTTAATTTTTTAACACTCAACCTGCTTATAAGATCTGTAACTTAGAAATCATGTAATCCTATTTCAACATATCAAATGATTGTATTGAAACTATTTCCATGTCATTAAATTTTTCAACAGATGCCCACATTTTTAAAATTCATCCATTAAAATAAAGCATTGCTGAAATAAATATCTTGATTTGTATACTGGTTCAGCACTTAACTGTTGTCACACAAAAACAATAAAATGATAAAATCCCAGCAGTGCCTATCTTCCCTTCTAATAAAAATGTTAAGTTTCCTATGTTTCTATTAAGTATAAATAAGACAAACTAATCTTAATAAATATTTTTTACATACATCCCAGGAAACATGATATACTTCTCTCTTGCAGACAAATATGGAGCTTAGATAATATCACTGGCAAAAACTAATTAAGAAATATTGATCTTAGGCAATTCATCTCTGGCTTGCGATAATAATAATAATTTAAAAAATGAAATTACAGTTGCAGATTTCAAGTTATTATGTGAGAACATTTTTATGTTTTAAGTGATTATTTGTCTTAATTACTTCAAGTTATTAATCAGTTTAAACTGGTTTGAAAAAATTCTGAGATTTCTCTCTCTAATGATAATTTTTTAATACTTTCATTTCCAATTTTTGTAGTTGACAAACAAAGTTTTGGAGCTCGACCGATTTTAAGATTAAAAAACCCAGTAATTTTGATGAAACGTTCGTTATTACTGGAAGCTACTGTATATGTGGTAAAATCCAAAGAACATAATGCATATTGATATGAAAATTATATTCTAATATTGATAGTATTTTGAGGAATACAATTAGTAAGAATGTGCTTATAGTGTCATTTAAGAATAGATATAAGTAGCATTCTCCAAAAGTGTGATAGTTAAGAAAGAGAATCCCTCCCCAATGATAATCTTCTAAATATGAGATTAATTATTTTTAAATAATTAATTTACTTTCTTACTTTTCTTAACTTAAAGTAATTCTTACTTAATTTCTTACTTTTAAGTAAGAAATTGTAAGCAACCTTTAAGATGTCATCGAAACAAAAAGCTATTGTTAATAATTTACATACTTCAAACAATACTGGCAAAACAAACCTCAAGTGTCAGATAACCCACTATCTCCAATAACAAAAAGATTTTTTGCCTATGTTTTTTTGGAGACACCACAAAACCCCATAACTAAAACGTGTTTTCGCATGATAAAAATCGAATTAGTTTTCCCTACTTAATGAAACTGTTAGTTAACACAAAGTAGTTATAGAATCGCATATCAAATTTCATATATTTAAGTCATTGCATTTTTTAGTTATATGTGAGATACCAGAGTACTGATAAAGGAACAATCCTTTAGCAGATTTGATTCCAAATTTTATCAAAAGACGACAGAAAGACAAGCAAGTGCAAAGTGAATGGGTTTCATTCAAAATTCAACAACACTCTACAAATTTGATGTAAAGATAAATTTCATCTAGAAACGTTTGTTCACAGACAAACATAATGCCAAAAATATGTTTGCTGAATTTAAGAGTAAAAACTTGATTTCAATTTTTTCACCATTCTTGAAATCGAGTGCAAAGTTAAAAACATTTAAGTATATTTTTTGTTTTGATGCTGAACACCTATAATATTTCATATATTGTTCTACTTTGAAGTTAATTTTCATTTGACCCTTTCATTTTATTCATGCTTGAAACTACAGTATACATTCTGTCATTGTTAGTTAATATAAAAAGAAATAATTGCTATGTTTCCTTGATGGTTTATTATTTCAGTCTCTGTTTATAGTATGAGAAAATGTGTGTGTGCGTGCATTATTGTTCTGCAAGCCAGATTGTTTGACACTGATCAACTGGAAAATATATTAATACTCAAGGATAATTTTAATTAGCTAAAATAAAATATTTAGGATCTTCCCATGATTCCAGAAAATATGAATGGTACACTTACATCAAAATTTAAAATTTGGCTTTTAATAACCTTTCCCATGCAATTTTTAAAAAATTTTGTACAATTTCTAAAATTGTGAAAAATATATATATATTGCAGATATCACTGTTGCATGGAAAATCAAATCGTTTTAATTTTGTATGTAAATATTCTCATATATTTTCTTCAATTATTAACAAACCAAAAAGATTTTCATTATTGTTTTAAATAATTATAATAAATACATTAATACAAGACTGTGTAATTTTAATTAACCACACACTTAAATTTCTATTACTGATTTGTGAATCTACCATCAAAATATATTACACTTGGTAAATTGAGATCATTGTTTAAATGTCTTGATAATCCTATCATTGTATTACATTCAATGAAAAACTAAAACATTTTAATTAGGCTAATGTGCATTTTAATTCACTTGTGTAATTTTCTATTATATAACACATATAAATAAATTATTTTTAAAAAAGTTAAATTCTTATAGAGTGCATGTAAATATTTATTATAGCTATAGTAATAAAAATTCAGTATATTCTAATTCTTTATAAAAATATTAATATTTATTCTAATTATATTAACGGACACTCAAAAATTTCAATGTCAGTTTCCTAGCCATGTGACATTCCTAGACTTCTTCTAAACAGAACATAATTTTATAGTGGTATTGTCAGCAGCAAATTGGACTAATTTCTTAGTTTTAAACCAATACTATCTTGAATTTACACTTATTTGTTTTATGAAATCAACATCTGTTAATTTGAGTGACTTAAGAATTAAATGAAGGCAAACTTTTCAAATTCACTGAACATTTTATTGGCTGGCAATATGAGTTTCGCTCAGTGGCACATGATACATTGTCCCTAACATAGGAATGAACATGCTAAACTATTTACAATGCTAGCAACCTCTACCAGCTACAGCAAATAACATTGCTGCTTATTTTATTGTTTTAAAATCTGCAGCAAATTATAATAATTTCCCTAAATAAAACATTACAGAAAATTGTAGCTAACCTTATTTTTCACTACTAATAGTAAAAAGCAGATTTCTAAAAAATAACTACAAAATAAAAGAAACTTGTCACTCTTAAGATCTGTAATCTAAATAAAAAGAAAATCATCAAAAGAAATAAATAGTCAAGACTTCTATTTCCAAATAAAACAAAAACCATTTAGTCTCACAACTGCAAAATTTTCTTTTGGGATAAAAATTCAGAATACACATTGTGAATACATAACATGAAATACATACAAGGTTTTTTAACAAAAGCCAAAAGAAAATTTTACAGTTGTATCGAAACTTAACTCCAAACACCATAAAATGTAATAGAATATGAATACAGAAGTAATTTTTAACCTTCCCAGCAAACATCAATGACGATGCAAATAATTTTCAAGCTAATTTTTAACTTGAGTAAATACAGAAGACCATATTTTAAATAATAAACTAATAAATTGATTTACAACCCACCTTCTTAAATAGTCATACAGTTATCATGCTTTTTTAAATGAAAGTTTTGCAAAATACGTTTGATTTAGATACAAATTATAGAAAATATTTCTAATGAACAGTCATTTTTTAGTTCACAGAAAAGGTTAAAAATTTACTCAGAAACATATTAAAATAAATATTGTTTTTTGTTTGTTTTTTACGTTAAGCAGGAAAATGTGTGATGAAAACATTCGTCTTCTTAATTGAACTTTCATTATTAACATCACAGAGCTTGAATGGACAAATAATTTTTATTTTTCTTTAAAATTTACAATTCATCAATCGTCTTTTTTTAAAGTTAAAATCTAGATTAAAACAATAGTCAACATCTTTGTTTACAAAATAATTTTCTGTATTGGCATGTTTGTACTCTGCAGGTTCTACATGCAAAAAGAAAGAACAAGACTTAAATTTGTGCTTATAAATTGCTCAAATATTTTATTAATAACATAGTAAATGTTTTTGTTATCTCCTATTACGATATATCAAACAAATGCATCTAAAATTATATTTTAATAAAAATTTTAATAAGTAATATTTTAATGAAAAAGTAATAAATTACTAGTTAAAAATAAGGAATTCTAAAAAAGAATTTTTTATAAGAATCAAGTGTAGAATATAATATCCAAATAATTTTTTTAAACTTTTAACATTATAACATAATTTTTAACAATTACTATGGTAACTCAAATCTAATAAAATGCTTTAAAATTGAAGAAATCCAAGTCAGGATATTCCATTTCTTAGTATTAAACAAGTTATACAATTACTTCAGAGCAATTATTATGCACATCACAGCCATGTCTTTCTTCTACATTATAGAAAAAACAAAAATTCAATCTGTGAAATTCCAACATCACATGAATAGGAATTCTTCATTTGCCTTTAAATGACTAAGCTCTTAACTCCACTCGAATCATTGCTTTGAAAAATATTTCAACTTAATTTATAGAAAATAATTATATTTTTTATTGAAATAAATCAGGAAATTTGACTTTATCATTTTGTTTCCTTCTAAAACTTTAAAATTAGCTCTAGACAAATCTAATGATACTTGACATGGATAAGGTTCCCACAAAACACATACCGAGTTGCCTTAATAACTTATTCAAAAACATTTGCAATCTTTATTTATGAAATATACATGAAAAGAATGAAATTAATAAATAAAAATATAACCATTTATTTTACCATAAATTACAAGGAAAAAAATCGAGCTGCATATTTAATCTCTCCTAATTTTACAAAAGTGTATAAATTGTGATAGAACTGAATATATTTTTAAAATTTTTATTAGAGAAGTAACTATAGTATAAAACTAACAAAATGGCAGGAGGTATTGATCTAAGATGTTAAAATTACATGGACTGTGTCCACTCAATCTTTTTAAGACTAGCCTGAACAATTTCAAGTAATTTCATACTATCCAATTACATTCAAGACCTCCAATTTTTACTTAAAAATTTATTGAAAAAGAATAAATTAATTATTCCATAAGTAACAACATTATTTAGAACAAAACAAATAATCCATTAGAAATTGCATGTTATATGAGCAAAAAATAAAATTAAAATGTGTGTGGGAACCCGAGATCATTGCAGAGCTAGTTTCCTTAACAATTAATTAATTATAACATGCCATCTATATACTTTTAAATATATTTATTGATTCAAGATATTTTTTTCTTCTTTTTTATTTTATTTTAGTCTAACCTCCAACATGAATTGTAACAGATTTAAACATTACTATACATCAACAAGCTAAATATTAACTAATATTTTAGTCTCCACTACTCACTCTCAGGCAGAGGTTCCTAGTTTACAGTGAAATTCATCAGTTCTAAATAACACTGAAGAGGATTTTGCCTTCTTTTGAAACACATACCCTATTCTGAATCTAACTATAGTTAGTTGCAATGATTTCATTTTGTCCGTTATTTTATGCTAAGTTGTACTATTCTTTATGGAATTCTATATTCAAGCCTTAGATAGAACACTATGCACTTTTCCACTGAATATTGTCCAAACATTCCTTCACTAGATAGTAGCTGGCATCTAATTAACTCTGCATATTTTTCACTTGAAAGTATTCATTTTACAACTAATGCTTCAACACAATCATTTCTTACTATTTTTTTTAAACACAGTAATAAGTTTTCTATCTTGTTTTTTCTTAAATGAATACTAAACATTTAGAAATAAAATTATATTACTACGGCAGTTTATCCATATGAACCAACACAATTTTCACTTTTTTTTTTCCAGAATCTGATGTAAATTACAGTACATACGACTGGTGGCAGTAAGAAGTCCTTTTAAAAACAAGATCCTTGTTGATACTTTTAATGTTTCTCTTGCTGGTTTCAATCTTAAATTATTATAGTGGGTCAAAATTACATTATAAAATTCCACTTCTAACAAACGTGGAACTGGATATTTGAACACTTTTTTAAAACAAATATGCATGAGAAATTTTAATACATCAAAATCTTAGTTATGATAAATTATATAACAAAATTTAGTATAAAAATGGTTACTAAGAATATTCTATTTCAGTAGACTCTAGTCATAAATTTTAAAAGGATATGGTAAAAACCATAATCCTATGTATGGCATTAATCATGGTAATAATAATGTGCATGATACTTGAACAGACTGTAATGTCTTTACAAGTAAAATAACCTTAAATAGAGTCTACTGTATTGCATAATCTCTGTAACCACAATGAAAATAATGCATTATATGCTTGGAACCAATGATACTTTTATTTTTTGATATAAATACCTATAACATGAAGAAGCACCAGTTATTTTTTTAAAGACATTTTCTTTTAATCCAAGACTCAAAGGGGAAAAAATCTTCAATTTTTCATTGCTTAAAATTCAATTTCCAAGTCCAGCAAAAATGTGTATTCATAGTCGCATATCATTGCTTTCAACTTGCATGGATGGATTCTTAACTGCACATTTCAAAACTTATTTCATCTCCAATCATCACTGAACATTCAGTTCTAATTTCTATTCATAAACACACAGGGTATAGATCAAATTCATGTACAAGTTTAAATATTAGCAAACCACCACAAAAAAATAGTAGAGGCATTCACTATCTAAAAAACATATCTCACAGAATAATTCATTAGAAATATGTGAACCATGGATTGTCTTAAGAGTTTCAAAAACGATTCACATTTTTCTTCTTTAATTATCAACTTCAGAATATTTATTTTTATTACCATTTCCTTTTTTTATCATTGTTTCTTCATAATAGGGAAAGACAAATATTTCCCCTTTCAAATACATAAACATATATCGAATGAGTGAAAGAAATGAGAAGCACATTGGAATATTTTGTACTATAAAAATACATGTCTTATTATTTTTTGCTTGCCACAATGAACCTCCAAAAGCAAGACAACGCTTCAGAATTTCTGTGTTAAAAACCGAATGCAAGACACTGCAATGACTTTCTTCTTTTCGGTTACAGGTTAGCATATATAAATATGAAAATGAGGACTTCCATGAGGCTGAATCGGTGGGTAAATTAAATTTGCTTTTTGGAAACGATTAGATAAATGTCATGATACTACCATCATGTTTATGGTACGCAATAAAAATGTAAAACAATAATCAACCAAAATTTTCAAATAAGCAGAATTATGAAATTCATTTAGTTCAACAATAATAACTTTCACCCATAAATGTGCGTTAAAAATAGTGAATGAAGGAAAAAAAAAACATCAAAAAAGAAAGAAATCAATTCTCGATTATCCTAGACTTATTTCCAATTGAAAAAAGTTATAAAGAATACATTTCTCGCATGTTCACATAAAAATAGAGAGGGAAGGCAATTACATATATATATGTCAATATCTCTATAATTGAAATTTAATATAAAGCTAGGGAAAACATGACATATGCATGCATATATTTGATTAAGGCCATAATATTTTTAAAGTGAAAACTTCAAATTTTTCGAAGTTTTATAAGTTATTGCTCAATTTAATGCCATGCATATGCTTCAATAAGGCCACAATAGATTTTAGATTAAAAATGAATTTACTTTTTTTTAAACCTTTTTTTTTTTATTATTGCTTATTTAAATATTTTGAAAACATAAACATTTCATAATGGGTAAAGACATTTGAAAGAATAAAAAAAATCAAAGTTTTTTAAAAATTATAACTTTTTAACTGCTTTATATTTCAATTTTTATTACAAATATTTTTTTAAAAAAATAATTTCATCGTTTAAAAATTTGATTTGTCATTATTCATTTTACATATGTCTGAATAAGACCACAATATCTTTAAAATAAAACTAAGTCTATTTAAAAATTTTTTACTGTTACAGCTCATTTGTAAATTTTGAGACCTATGTAAATATATAAAATCATTTGAAAAAATTTAAATTATTTAGAAGGAAGTAATTTTTTCAAAAATCTACACCATAATTTTATTAATTTTTTTCAAAAAAAAAAAAAAAAAAAAAAAAAACTAAGTTTTTACATATAGACCTGCTACATCTTTAAAATATCATATTTCTTTATTTCCAAGTTAAGAATTATTTGACTGAATTAAATTTTTTAATCTCTAAAAACTTAAAAATACTTAATTTCATACAATGTTATTTTTTATTCATTTGTTTTGCTTTTAAACAGATACAGGATTATATTTATTATTCAATTAGTTTAACTATTCCAATAAATTCTAGCATAATTTTACTAACAAAAATTTTAGTAGAAAAAAATGACATTACGTGAAACTTAGAATTTTATTCTATTTTTAACCTCTCCATTAACATTGCAAAATAGGAATGAAAAGATCATTATATAACACCAATAATAAAATTATTTAAATTTATTAAGATAAATATTCAAATAACTAATTGGAATTTATAAGAATGATATCATTAAATTTTATTAAAAAACAAAAGTCTGAAATGATTTTTATTAAGGGGACTGCTTTGACAGATGAATAAATAAAAAGCTGGTAGAACAGAAAGGGAAAAATTCTTTTAATACAGAAGTTTCTTAGTCATTAATTTTCTTTAAAAATTGTAGGCAGCCAGTTTAAAATTACTTATTTTATTTATTTAAATTAAAAATTATTATATGTTTACATGTACTTAAAAATAAAAAAGAAAGAAAGAAGAAGAGAGAGAGAGAGAAAGAAAGAAAACAGCCAATCAAATATAAAACTACAATATTGATTTGCTAACTTGTCCAGGATAATCAAGACTGACTTACAAGAAAACAGTTTTTCAAAATTCTGCTTTATATTCAGAAGTGGAGAAAAAAATTTAGAAAATAAATGCAACATTTAAAATATCAAATACATTATTTTGATTCTTCTATTTTATGGATTTGTTTGAATTATATAGACAAATTTTCAGCACCTGAGTTACATCGACAAATTTACTCAACATATTGTTTTACATTTCTATGATGACTACAGCAAAACAGTACTCAAGAATACACCATAATATTATTGCAGGAGTTTTAAGACTATAATGTCAGACAACACAAGCTACACTGGTAATGAGTGATTTATCACAGCAACTATACAAACATTTCTAGAGTGCCAAACGGACGGGACAACATCGCTCTAGTTATTAAAAAAGAATCACAATTACAATTTGATGAAAGCACTGCCTATACGCGAAAGACAACTTTAAAGTTTCAGGTACTAATTCAAAAGTCTATGCAAACAGGGAGACATAGAAAGCAAAAACATACATAAAAACAGACAAAATTAGCAGAACTGCTGGCAAAACGATTTAGAAAAACTTATACTTCCCATACCTTTTAGTGAAAACATATTAAAATTAATCCAAAATAGTAAATATACATATCATACATGTTTTAAATTTTTAACATTACTTAAAAAACAATATGTACAATTAGCTTATTGTATTAATAATCATTTAAATTTTACCCAATGATTACCAATTAAAATAAATAGTGATCTTATTAATAAATGGCATTTCTATGAACAATTTAAATTTAATATTTAAAATAAAGCATTTTTATACATAACATTTTATATAATGCTTACTTTCACAGTTTAAAAATATTAAAAGAGGCAATATATAAATAATACAATAATAAAATTAAATTTCTGCATAATTTCAAATCTATTAGCCATATTTTAAATAAATTTGAAAAGAGAAATTCAATGGAATGTGTGAAAAATAACTTAAGCCTAATGAATAAGTTGTAGAAATGCATGCATATAACTACCAGAATAAAAAGAGCATTCTCAATTTTAAAAACTTAACATAAAGACATGTTTAAAAACTTAGTTTTATTGATATTAATAAGTATCGAATATATTAAAAGCCAAATGGTAATTTAAAACTTAAATTTGAATAACCCCCTTCCTAACTAATTTAACCCAATTAAAATTTAAATTTTTAGATTGATAAAATCATGTATATTTTAATATTTATTAATATGAGAGAGATACTTCTGAAATTCTGTCCAATTTAAAAAATAGCAATGATACAGCCAATATTATAGTACAGTAATAAAGCAGCTTCAAGTAATAATAATATAGATAAGAGGGTTAGATAAATAACAAAATTCTTAGATAAAAACAAATCATTACATCTAAAAGAAATTTCAAGTACACAAGAAGAAAATTTCATCATAACATTCAAATCTGAATGAACTGAAATTTTTTATGGCATATGGTAAGCTATTAATGAAATCACCAGAGATGTAAAAACATTGATAAAACATCATCAATAAAGCTGGCATGTAGCAGTAGAAATTTCAGCTTTACAAAAGCATAAACACTGATAAGCATTAAATTCAAAAGAATTATATTGCATGTAATACATAAATTTCTTAAAGACATGTAGAGGGATAAGAAACAAATACATATATCTACATATATATATTTATATATATATTTCAATCAGTTTTATACAAATTGGCTTTTCTTCGTTGTTTATATATAGTTATATGTAATAGCACTTTCTCAGCCAGATTATTTGTAAACCTGGCTCTTTCAAAGTCTTCCTGACACATTTTATAGCACACACCATTATAAAATACTTAAGTTTATTGAAGGCAATGAACAACTGATACAAAATGATCAGTATAGAATATCACTAGCAAATTAAAACTGTAAATGATTTCTTTAAAAATAAGTTTTAATTAAAAATGACGACAAGAGAAAACTTCAAAAAAATGAAAGATGAAATATCAGAATTAATTTTACAAAATAATTGAATTTACTTTCTTCTACATTGGATTTTAAGTGAATTTTTGTTATTGAGTTTCTACAGCTTCATCATTTTACATGAAATTCAGAAATTCATTTACAACTATTATTCAAACCATTAAAGAATTTTATTCTATTTCTGACATCAATGAAAATTTTTACATATTCATTAATCAACAGTCTATTATATAAATGTTATTTATGTAAAATATCTGATACTTTATCTTCATTTTATTAGAGCAAAAAATAACATATTTTACATTAAATTTCCAAGGAAAAAATATTTATATTCACAAAAACTTACAACTGTAAACAACTGACGAGAATTTTTTTTTGTTCTTAGCTGCCCATTTAAAAACTGTTCTGTAAACATTAAATGCCATATAACCAGGATAAAAATGCTTTATTTCTCTTATAAGACTTTTTCCCTTATTCTATCTTATAGGAAAGCACATCTTAACAAAATCTCAGACTGCAATATTTACCATCTTAAAAGCATTTAAATCCCAGATATAAATTTATATATAAACTCATTATCTGCTTCCAATATTATGCAATATATATACACACACACATTACAATAAATAAGGAAAGCCACATATTATTGCTTCAAATGTGAAGATTTCTTCGAAAAAAGTATTGCAAAATAAAGTATTTTAAAGAAAAAAAATTCAGGTTGCTTTAATATGCATACCATATTTCCTAAAAGGCAAGAATTTAGGGAATATGAAATCACAACCACTTATCGGTTCATTACTATAACAAATCAATGCCCCTTTCCAGCAGTAACACAAACATACACCCCGAAAAAAAAAAAAGAAAAATACATTTGTATATTTCTCCACTAACAACAAGAATAGAATTCATTAGAATTTTTTGACAGATTCATATTAAAATTATATTTACAAATAGTTTAAACATGAGATACAGTGATAAAATATTCAGCAAGATTTATTTTTTTCATTTAAAAAATCATTCATAACTTCTTTTCCCTATTATTTCTCTGGTGTCAGCACCAAGGATGAAAATTAACGATGACAGCAGTTGCTTCCAGAGGTGGCAGTATCAATGAGACCACACGACTTTTTTAATGGCAGGAAATATGTGAACATTTTAACAATGGATTAATGATTTACGTTGAGGTTGATAAAAAGTTTATTGTGAGGTCTGTGCATGTTCTATTGCCCAAATTATATGTTAACAGATGTATTCACTGACCTGCATCGGTTTAAAACAGTTCAACAAAACCATAACAGGCCACACAAAACAAATTTGATCTTTTAATCACACATACACTAAATTCAAATTATGGACTCAACAATAGGCAAAACATATTACAATGGTAAATGAATTTGTACAAGTTAAATACTAATTAAATTAAATGGAATAGATGCTAGACTTATGCAAGAGGGCTCAGATGCAAAAATTTATATAGAATGTTAGTAACATTTATTATGTAAAATATTTTTTTAGTAAGGCAATCCATTAATGCAGTGATAACATTTACATTTTAAAATGAAAAGAAAACAATAAAGATTCTAAAACTGTTTTTAAAGCATATTATTTTATGAAAAATTTTTAAGTTTTAAACGGATACTGAAATATTTCTTTTATTCCATTATTTATCATTCTATAAAATTAATACGAATACATTCATAAGATGTATAAATAAGAAGTTTTCACAGAAAATAAAAGGGAATAAATTATTGACTAAACCTATGTTGTGACTGAAACATATATCACTTTAAAAAAATTCAAAATTTTTTAATTAAAATTATTATCTTTTGAAAAGATAAGAGGGAAAGTGTACCTATATTAAAGAATGTTTGCAAAATTAAGTATGAAACAAAAAAATTTTTCAATAAAAGATTTTAATTCATTACATTATAAAAGCACAAATTTACAATTTAAAAAATGGCTGTAGAAAAGGAAGACTCTATATGATGGATTTATTTAAAGATAAATAATACATATAAAATATCTAATTTTAATGAAATCGTATTAATCTAGAAAAGTATATGGAATGATAATTTCCAGAAAAATTAGAATTAAGCAATTACCCAGGTATAACATACTGAAATAGAAATAACAGATTTTGCATTAAGAATTACCATTCAATAAATCACTGCGTCCAGGAGTTTTGAAAGTCCACTTTAGTTTGGCTTTCAATAAAATTAAACTTAACAGATATTTTTTTTTTAAAAAAAAAGACTTCTTAAAAATAACAAAGGCCTGTTAATAAAGCTATTGCAACTATTATTTCTTTTGCCTCTCTAAAAAAGAAATTGGTTACAACTGCATCTCTCTCACAAAGCTAACATTTAATCCATCAACTTAAGTAATGTGATGCAATTGATTGTAATGATATTTGATCACATTCTAAGTCCTAGTAACAACATCATGCACCAGACCCCCTTCCCCCCTTTTACGCATACCTGGATTCTTATGGCAAATGAATAAATTTACAACAAGTGTCCATTCGATTCCAGCATTTCAACAAACAATTTGTTCAGGACCACTTTCCCTGCCTTGCGGACATTGCTCCAAAACAGCCGAACTTCTGCATCAAGTTGCCGCAAGAGAGGTAGGCACAGCATCAATTGACTCAGGTGCTCAATACAGTTTGTGTTTCGATACACCGTCACACAGTTCTGCAGTCCGTTGAGTATGCTATCACGTAATTTGTGCACAGACTGAGGTTCTTCCAGCTGAATATCTAAAAGAACGAAAATTATTATTTAAAAGTAAAATCCTAAAAAAATGAATAATGAGTAACTGAAACAAGATTTACAGTAAAAACTTCACCATCTGAATATATATATAAATGAAGGACTCTGTTAATTAAGTCTGAACAGAAAATCAAAAAAAAAAAAAAATGTTTTTCAAAAAGCCAATTTTTTTTAGTTAACTTTGCAGTGAATTTCCTCAATTGAAAAGCTTATGAATATTGTTGATGGGCAATTTATCTTTTTGATAGCCCAAAAAATTATTTAGAGCAAAAATAAATAAGAATATTTTTAAGAAACAGTTCCATTTTTAAGTATTTTAAGATAATGAAGTGAGCAAATTTCTCTATCATTTTGATGAAGATAAAAAAATATTTTATAAAAAATGTCACTAAAAATTATATATATATATTTTAGAGAGAGGGCGTTTGTTGAATTTCTAAAGAAGCATCAAGTAAATGCAAAGGAAACAGTAAAAATTGTAAAACTTGAGACTGATTTAAAAATTATTTCTTATGAATTTATCTGATCATTTTACTCATGGATGTGTATATTTTTCTTTCATCTTGTAATTCAAAGAAAAACTTGGATAAATACATCATAGTATTTGAAGACATATTTTATAAAATTCAAATAATTAATTTTCAAAAAACTTTATCGAAAGAAAAGTTTCCCCATTTAACATGCAGTCCCTAAAAATCAATTTTTTAAATTATAATCTCAGCAAGCTTAGACAATTGGAAAGTTAAATAAAATTTTATTATATAAAAATTTATAGTGAAATAGTGATTAAATTTTATAGTGAAAATTAGTAATAAAATTTTGTTGATTTAATTAACAAAATTTTACTATACAAAAATTTACATTATATATTTTTAGTGGTCTGTTCTGAATAGAACATTGATGCAACAGATTAATTAAAATATTCTTTAACATCATGAAACTGAAAAAAAAAGTCTGATATAAAGACATGAGACAATATCACAATAAAAACTTTAACATAAAAATATAAAGTTGGAAAAAGCTCCCCCCTACTATTTATACTTCTCAAATAATAACAGAGAAAAAGATTGAAAAATAATTTTTCAATCAGTTTGTAAATTTTACGTAAGCACTTTTAAAGTTCTTCCATCATTTATTAGAAATCTAAATCAAACGTTTTTCATAATTTTATAAATAATGATTTTAAAAGTATTGTTAACACTTACCAGCATTTGCTAAAAGAAGGGCCTTTAATGCAAGGTATTCTTCCCTTGCTATGTTTATGCTTTCCAACCTTTTGACTAGTCGTATTGAACGAGAATATAGCTCTATTGCTTGGCATTCTCCAGCTTGCACTTCATCCATTGTGAAATCTTGAGTAAAATATAATTTGAATGGCTCGCTTCCAGACATATAGGACCTGAGGGATTGAGTTTGAAACAAATTCAAAAAATAACTGATACGAAACAATAGATAATATAATATCTCCTAATGCTACTAATAATAAATTAGTAAAAAATAATAAATAACATTTATTCCACAAATGTATAAAGAGAATGATTCATTACACATATAAATATATATAAAAAGATTAAAGTAAAATCTGCTAGGCATATTTCAATGTATCATGTCAGAACATAATTTCTTGAACGGCCAGGCACCACATACTCGTGCAAGTTAAATTATGTCTTAATTCATTTTAATTGTTTCCTTCAATGAGTCACTTTAGCATTGCAAACGATCCAAAAAAATTTGTCTTGCATTTATTGATTTAAAAAGAAATATCCTATTTCCTATTTATTTCATTTCATATAATCATGCACTTAAAATGACATTTTTCTAGGTTCATTTGTTGCAGTCATTAACTTATTTTTTTAATCAGAGATTTTGTAAATGCAATGGCAACATGTTATTTAAAGGTGATTTTTTTTAGATGCTCGCGCAAATAATAAAATTTTAATTCTTTGCCGACATTTTTTTGTTGACCCCAAAAACCTCATTAAAAAAACAAAAAAATGTTCTGACATGATAATAGTATATTTTCCCCAGCTTTCTAAAAGGATCAGAGATCTTGAGTAAAAATTTCAATTCTCCTGTGTTTCATGTACTTTAAGCTATAACCAAAGTTCTAAGTGAGTCTGTTAGACTGTACTAAAAATAATGACCTATTATTAACTTTCTAATTTATTAATTTTAACAATCACTAGAAATGTTTTAGCCCCATTCAATTTGAATGCTTGTTTTTTATGTTAAATTTGCTAGAAAGTAAATAAATAAAATATACTCAAAGTTTCCATTAAAAAAAACTATTAATAAACTGCAACAATTGATGAATTAAAAAGAAAATGATATTTATATTCAATCAAAAATCTTAATGAAGAAATGTGATGCAAATCTAAAAATTTAAATTGAAATCATGCTTGCATTTAATACCACAAATATTGAGTTTCATACATATTCTTTCTTTATAACCTTATCCTATTGATTTTTGCATTTCTTTCTCTTCTTAATGCAATTTCAAAACTCTTTTTGAAAGTATTTTTTATAAATAATTATTACTTTTTAATTTAAAATCCTTATTTTTATAACATCAACTGTGTCTTAAAACGGCATAAAACACTTAATTCATAATCAGGAATCAAATATAATTAATCACACAAGCACTGCAATGCTGTGAACAAATCATACCATAAATCAGTCATCTATATTCGAAATTGCAACGATACTCAAAGCATATAAAATGTCATGATAAAAATAATGACCTATTATTAACTTTCTAATTTATTAATTTTAAATACTATAATTAATATTTAATGTTTTAGTTCAAATTATTAATATTTTTATCCCAAAAAAATCTTTTCAACTCATATTTAATGATATTTCAATATTTTAATAAAAAATATGGAGAAAAAAACTTTAAAAGCATGAGATTCATATAGCAACGCTCAAAATACAAATAGAATCTTATTTAAATTTATAATATATTTTAGCTTTCAAAGAATATGCAAGAATTTTTTTATAATTACACTGTGTTTCAATTTTTATATAAAATTGTTGGGTTTTTGAAGGAAACTTTTCTTTCTTATCCCTAACTATACACCAAAGCCTATTAAATTTTTTGAAATATTTCTGAACATATATATTATGAAATCTAAGAAATAAGATTTATCCAACTGAAAAATAGAAAGCACTATCTTGTTTTAATCAATTTTATAGCCAAGTTAATATATGAACTGTTAATTAAAAGTCCTAAAATTATGGAAATATTCTTTTCTTATCAGTATCCAACAATGGTAATGTTAGGCATTGAAAACTTTTTCAAAAAATTTAAAAACTACTTATTTCTATACAACTCAGAATAAAATTTTATGTTACACATTTTTGAACCTTATAGCTTCAATCTAAGAGCAAAATGGATACAAAAGATAAATGATCTGCCAGACAAATATTCTAGGATAATTATTATTCTTAAAATAAATAAATAAATAAATAAATAAAAACTTGTACCAGAAATTTTAATAAAGATAAAAATTGTTTTTAAAAAAATGCTCAGAAAAAATTAAAAATATGAATACTGAAACCCGCATAAAATTATGATTAACAGTAATAAATATTAGCATATTATTTCTTTATGAATAAAAGCTTCCTCCTACAACAATTCAATCACTGAATGATTACATAGAAAAGAGGAAACACAATTATGTAAATGAATTTTATACCGGTAAGCTAGAGATAATGAAAGTATTTCAGCCCATGTAGTCTGCAACAGTTTCATCTGATCATTGAGGGTGAGATCTGTAAAACCTAAAATAACAATAATTTGCGATAAATATTAGCATACAACATTTCTTTGACAAAGAATGTGTATAATTTCTTAAATTTAAATATAACATTACTTATATAGAATTAATATGCTACAACTTTGTTAATTAAAAGCTTTTAACATTTCTGTAATTGATAATCACATTAAAAACTAATGCACTTTAATACAAAATATCAAGAAAATAATTTAAAATAAAAAAAACAAGTAATTTCTTTACAAATGAGAAATAGAATCACAAGCTTTTAATAAATTTCTAAAGGTTGCACAGTTTATTAGAAAATATTCACACTATTCTAATTGCTTTTTTGGTGTGATTAAAAAGATTTAAATTATAAAAATATTATCATAACTTTTAGAATAATCAATTACTAGCAGAAATATATGGACCATTACAATTAATTTGAAACAGTTATTTCTTTACAAGTTGTAAAATACTGGAATTATTTAAAATAATTTTAAGGCTTTTCACCAGAAAATTTTAATAAAAAGCTAAAATCTTCAAATTTATATTAAAATTTTAAGAATTTAAAATTTAAAAAAATTAGAAGACAAAAACTTTTGAAATAAGTTTCTTATAAAGTAAAACTATGATTTTACCAGGTATCTGTTTGGCCCAACCAATTGTAGAAACAAGTTCTCGATCAACTAAATCACTGAGCGTACTAATCATTTTCAAGTCAGATTCTGGAAGAGCAGGATTTGGTAGTGCTTGTAGTGGATCAGGTTCACAATTTAGAAGAGCTGTTATAATTTTATTATCTGTTGAGAAAGGAAGATTAAAATTAATTATGTTACAATATTTCATACAAATAAAACCTGAGGAGATATTTATCATGTTATATATTTCAAAAAGTATATAGAAGCCACCACTGAATGCTTGAACTTAAAAAGTAATTGATTAAAATATTTAGCAAGACAAATATCATTTGAGATTATTACATCAGAAAAACCACTTTTTACAATGGCTTTATGATATGACTTCTGAAAACAATTTCTTTAACCGATCAAAATTCCCAGAATTCAAAATACCTTTTCGAATGCATTATGCCCTTCAAAAGGGACAAACTATGAAGGTGCATGAATCCTGATATTAGTAAAGCTACATTTTTTTTTTTTTTTAACCAGCGTTATTAGTTGCAGAGAGAATAAAAATCTTGGGAGATTTCATAGACAGGCCTTCCAGTTGACTTATTTAAAACATAACCATTTAATGCTAAAATATAAACTTGATACAATATCTCCTGTTTCCCAATACAATGGTTTAAATATTATAACAATACATAGCTGAAAAATCTCTACTATGTAAATTATAATTTATGCAAGTATAAAATTATTTTTAGAGATTCTTATATATTTCAATATTTTTTAATGAACATGTAAACAAAATTATTTGATGATTACAGATAAAAAGAAATTGGAGTAAAAAGAAAGTTGGTACCAATTTTTTCTTTTACTTTTATATGTTTATTTAATAAAATTAAAAAAAAGGTTTTGAAAGCTTAAAAATCCCTTTTTATATTTTGTTCATCAATGCAAATAATAAAAGGTAACTCATTAAGACTGACATAAAAAAGCTGATTGAAGTAACTAAAAAGGAAGATGTGGTGCCAGAAACATTGGGTGGGGGGAGGGGGGTATTATAAAAATTTATTGGAGCTGGAACTTAATTCATCTTATTGCATTTCATGTTTTTTCATAAGATCTACCAAAATGTAGTAAATACCTTCTATTGATGGCTTTTTACAAGGGACAGGATGAACTTGGTAAGGACTTTCTTGACATCTCCTGTATTTTTGTCGGCCACCACGCACTCTGTCAAGGCGCACACCTATAATTAAACAGAATTATTTTATTAATTACAGTTTCTAAATATATCATGACAAATGTATATATTATAAGGTAAATGAATGCAGAATTTACAATATAATAGAATGTGCAGAAAGGAATAATTTTAAATAACAAGAAATTTTACAAATTTCTACAATAACATTTGAACATACAAAGCAATTGCTATGTAAAATATACAAAATCAGAAAAATACATTGTTAAATAATGTGTAAATGGAAAAAGTGTAATTTAAAATAAATATAAGCCATGTATGTGTATAATGCAACATAATTAAATATAATAAAAGATATATAAACATAAAATAACTTGCCTTCTTTTAACATGCCCATTTTCAAACATTTTTGAAACCTACAGGCTTGGCAAGCTTTCCTCCTCCTCTTATTGATTTCACAATCATTATTAGCGGGACAGGTATATTCAATATTACCTAAACAGCAAAGGAAAAAGATTCAAAAATTAGAATTAAGTTCACAGCTTTCGAATTCTTATTCAAATATAAATGTATCTTACTGAATAAATTTTAAAGGCTTATTGTAATAAAGATAAAATTATTAAATTTTATGATAGCAATATAAACTCATTGGTTATCATTTCAATTTAACATACATTCATAGACAGAACAGATTTTTAATACTATCAAAACAAAATTAAGTTATGCAATTTATTGTGAGAAATATAAAAGAGGATATTATATCATCCTAAAAACCATGCACATATTTCAATAACATCAGAATGGGGGGAAGGGGGGTGACTTTTCAAAAATACCCCAAAAGAAAATTTTCATATCTAAATATATTGTTCTTCTCAAAATAACATACATTCCTTTCACCAAAATGATAATGAAAATTTTTGTTTTTCTTATACAAAATTATTTCTTTATAATTGGATCAAAAAGTAATATACAGTTTTCATGTAATAAATAAATAAATAAATAAAGGCAAATATTTTTTACTTCAAATTACATCCAACAATATGGTACTATTTTTCAGCTAAGCATTTAAAATTCTTTGGCATATATTGTTTAAAATTAACCTTTGGCATGCAGTTAATACCACTATAAAAAAATCATAATATTACACCAAGAGTAACTGTGTGGGCATTCCTTTGTTATTTCAAAAACAATTACATTAGCGCAGCAGCAATACTATTATAAAATTTCATGAAATAAACTGAAAATGTTAAAGTAATACTTAAAAAAAAACTAATATAATGTTTAAAATTTGATAATTTTAATAATAACTAAATAGAAAACTTTAAAACTTACCTTGAATAGTTCTTTTGAAAAATGCTTTGCATGCTTCACACGAAGCCACACCATAATGGTACCCAGAAGCAACATCTCCACACACTAAGCAATACCGTTTTGGAGAATCTCCAGATTTGCCTTCTGAATTTGAAACAACCACGGCGCCAATACCATCCCCTGACATTGTACTTGAACAAAACATATCCTGATGACGACTTTCAGGACTGCCAGGAGAGGATGGAGATTGGTCGGCCACACCCTGATACAATTCCTGAAATTTTCATTTTGTTAAATTTTAAAATAGTAAATTGTACTGCAAAAAATATTTACCATATAAACAAGACAACAAAATACCATAAATACAATATCAACCATCTCCACAGTTACAATGCACTAGGCATCAATGCTCAGAGGGGAAAAAACCAAATAAGCTTCTAACATTCACTAAGTTTAAAGTTTAATAAGTAAAGGAGTTAATAAAAAGAACTTAAAATGAATAATTTTAAATATTATATCTTAGATAGCTTTTACTCATGAAATGCAATCCTAAAATTATTTTTAATACATGAATAATTTAGATCTATGTAAAAAATAATTGTTAAAAAATTCTTAGTTTTCAAATTTTTTTAAGGAAATATTTTGTTTTGGAAGACAAAAGGAAAAATGGATATTTGTATAGTCATATGGTTAATTATTCAATAACAAAAAAAAAAAACTTAAATGAGAAATTTGAAGATTTTGATATTTATCCAAGTAAATACCCCATTTGGTTTAAATTATCATGGTGAAATTCTACTTTTTATAGCCACAGATATCTCATTCTAAACATTCCGTTTAAAATAATCATTAACAGCAGTGCATATGTAGCAAAGATAGACACTTAGGCTATATTTTAAAAATTTATCAGAAAAAAAAAAGGAAACCATTGTAAAACAGGTGCAATAAAATAATTAAAAGCTGCTGTTTTCTGAACTGTCTTTTTTTCTATGCCATTTTTTTTAATCACAAGAACATAGTAATATAAATGATGTTTTAGATTCTCATTATGAAATTAGATGCATTTAGAAGCAGCTATTTCAAAAACAGACATGAATTATTTAACAGGGGTAAGTGTTATTGGATTGTTTAGTGAGAATTTTTTAACAGTCATTTACTTTTACAGTAATGTTGTAACTAAATGCTGGATGTTTTGGGAATCAATACCAACAAGAAGTATACATAGCTGAATATTTTACATTGACATTACAGATATCCTTTATTTCCAATAAATCAGATAAACATTAATTAATTTAATTTTACATATGGTATTTAAAACTATTAAGAATATGTTCTTTTAGAGATTAACTTTTAGAGAAAACTCAGGTAGAAACATGTAAGGTATTTGTATATGAAATTAATATCAACCTCCCAATGCCACGAAAGCACAGTAAGAAAATATATTCCTTTCCATTACAATATGTGTAAAAGGTAGAAACCACTGTTAGAAATATGGAAGCAGTGAAGTTAGAAGTGAAGTTTTAAATACTTTTTCTATAATGCTGAAAAAATGAATGATAATTAGGAAATATATAATTTTATTAAAAACTACACTAAAATGTTTCTAGTATATAAATGCAAAAAAAAAATATTTCTAATGCATCTTTATAATAATCTTAACAATGGATTTTTTTATTTGTCAACCACAGTTGCTTATATTTATAAAAACAAGAATATTTATGTTAAAATCCAATTTTTAAAATAAACTAATTTAAACTTTGTAATTGCTTAGTTAAATTTTTGTTAACAAATCAAAATTACAATTATTATTTTTTAACTATTCATTGGAATAATTTAAATGATTTTTAAAAAAAGGCAATGTAGAACAAATTATGGTACTCCCACAACAACACCTAACAAGCTCTCATATCTCCATCAGACCTAAATATAATTTGTATTCAATGTCAAGGGAAATCTGTACCAAAGTAATAAATTTCAATGTTTCTAAGAAAACGAAAACCTTACCAATGCCATTTCTTCTGCAGATTGACAGTGGGATTTGGAGCTCCCTACTACAGGGCCCATCGCTCGACTGAAATCTGTCTGACTGTTTGAAAGACCAGAGTTTGATGGAGAATACAAATGAGGTGATGATGGACACAGAGAGCCACTACTGACATCACTTGGATCTTCAGTCTTTATCTGTGAGACTATCACACTGTGGCCTGCCATTACACCATAATGCTAAATAACGAATAACATACTCAAATTAGTACAGTTAAACATGTAAGAAATCATATTGAAATATTTTTCTTTTAAACTGTTTTAGACAGGTCTAATTCCAGCAAATTTTTTTGAAAATATATTCAGTTTGACCCATATGATAGATATCAGACATCTCAAGATAAATTATATGTCAAAAATTAAACCAGAAAAAAATTAATAAAAACTAGATATTTCTTTTATCAAGAAGGACAGAAAGTATTCTGGTTGAATATATAAAACATAAACTGTAAGATTAATTAATCAAAAAATACCTTGTTCGACACTGAATACAAAATTAGGTGAAAATTCCAAAAATCAACAACTTAAATATTATATCAAAACCATATCCATGTTATTTACATAGACTGTAGCAAATAATTTTTCTCTCATTTGAGTATTCTTTTTAACACATCATCACACAAATAGATAAATATAAGATGTGTCATATTATTTATTCCTTTATTACCACAATCCTTCTACACAATTAAAACATTCACTTATGGGCAATTTTTTAAAAAAAATTTTTAACAGATTTTAATTTTCATTAATTTATATAAATGAAGAAAATTAAAATCTGTTGCATATTGTGGATTCCAAAGATATTCAATGAAGTAGTTTAAAATCTTTAAAAAAAATTGCCCATAAGTGAATTTCTTAAATGTGTAGGATTGTGGTAATAAAGGAATAAATAATAATTTCAGGACAAAACTAACATTTTTATGTTACAAATCTTCAGTTATATTAATTTAATTACAAACATTTTAATAGAAAAATAAAAAATGATTTTATTTTTTATTTATTCTCTAAAATTATATATTTTTTCATTCTATTATGAATTGTATGCATAAACCATTACTAAATTAGGATTGTGCTAGAATAACAGCTTATAAAACTAAGGATTTACAATTTCACAAAAGTTTTTTTAAAGCAAAATTATATTAATGTACCATGATGCATGAAAAATATGATATTTAGCAATAAAATGGTATCTTTTTTTATACACAAGTTGACTCAAAAGATAACTTGTAAATACAATGTGTAAGTCAAATATATAGAAAATAACTTTTGCAAAAGAACACAGGGTCACAAACCCAAAAAGAACTTCAGAGGGCTTTTAGTCAGAAAATAATGTAAACAAAAAAGAATGCACCAGATAAAGTACTTAACATAATTTTAATGGAAATAAATACAAAGTGCAGTAGCATGTAAAGTAACTTTAGAAGCCAGGAAGAGTTGGACAAATATAATGAGAAATAAGATAAAGTTCCATATAAACAATATATTTTTTGAATATTAATAAGTATTCTGAGGATAAACTGTTTGAAGTTATACATGCTTCGCAAATTGTTATTCAAATAACAAAATTATTGTATAATAACAAAATTGTACCCCATTTAACTTGTGAAATATATTTAATCTTTCTCTCTCTCTCACTGAATTCACTGCCAGAGCTCATCTTGTATAATCACACTTTGCACTAATACTCCTAGAATTCATTGTAAAAATAATTTTCTGAGCCTCAAGCTAACTTCAAAGTCTGTACATAAACTTTTGGAACATACTGTATACTTAATTCATTGAGATATTGCTTCATTATAATAAAAAACACATCTAAATTCATTAACCATGAAGTAAATATTTTGAAAGGAGTTTCATACAAAACATTGATAAACATAAAATGCTTTCATATATAACAACAATAAGCTTAAAATGTGTTTCATACAAAACAATTTCTTATATTATACAATCCATAAGATTGTTATATATAGAAACAAATGTAGATTATTTTATTTTACATTAAGACAGAATATAAATAAAAGTAGAAAATTAAAATCTGTTGCATAATGTGGTTTCCAAAGATCTTCAATAAAGCAGTTTAAAATCTTTAAAAAAAAGTTGACCATGATTGAATTTTTTAAATGTGTCGAATGATTGTGGTAATAAAGGAATAAATAATAATTTCAGGGCAAAATTTAACTTTTTTATGTTTCAAATCTTCAGTTTTATTAATTTATTTGCAAACATTTTAATAGAAAACAAATAAAAAATGATTTGATTTTTTTTATTCTCTAAAATTATATTTTTTAAATTCTATTTATGGATTGTATAATACAAAAAAATTGCTTTGTCTTTTATTAAAAATGATAAATTTGAAGCATTTATAATTTCTAACAAAATAACTGTATTAAAAAAATGTTCTGCATCAAATAGTCCTTTTGATATATTTTTTTTTCACCATGCAAATTTATGCATAAATTTTAAACTTTATTCATGCTTGAAAGAAAACTTAAAGAATCTAAAAAAATTTTAATTGAATACTTAAATGTGGATAATTTTTATCATATTATGCATGATCGAGATGTTCATACTACATAGAAAGAACAAATATATCACACATACTAACAAGATTCTCACACAATAAAAAGTAATAATTACAAATCTTGATACAATTTTATTTTGGTAGCAATACTAAGAATGAAAATTCTCATACAAAGACAATAAATAAAATGGAAATGCAGATTATAAAGTTTACACATATAATTTAAATTTTTTGCACTTATTTTCTGATTTAATTTAAAAAGAGCTAGACAGTATTCACGAAATTATAAAATTGACAGAACTAAAAATTAATAGCCTTGGGACTGTGACAGTTTCTGACTTCTCAACTGCAAAGATTTGTTTGGCAGGTTGGAGAGAGAGGACAAATTGCTCACTAAAAATTCATTAACCCAGCTGTCAAATATATTTGTAAAAAATACAAATTCTATAAATTATAAAATATAAAAATAATGTTAATATTATCTCAAGTGTATCAAGGTCAATTTCTATATTTTCATTAGTCATTTACTTATTACAATATTTAAACATCAACCATCTGATTAAATAGTATTTCTATAAAATCACTTATCATAGCTTCTATATTTTCATTAAAGTCACTTAATTACTATAAATATTTAAACATTAATCACCTGGTTAAATAATATTGAATATAAATGCATATACTACTAAGTCTCGAATCATAATAAAGTAAATAAAAGCATATCAGTTCTACAAACCTACTGAAATAAGAAATTAATCAAAAATAATAAACATTTTAATTAAGATAAAGATTTTAAACTAAATTGTCAAAAAAAGATATGTATCTTGCTTAAAACTTCAAAATGCCACAGTTTTTATGGGATATAATATACCTTTAGAACCTTTTTTTTTTTTTTTTGGTTTTATAATTTAAACGATATGAACTATTTAATCCATAAAATTCTTGTAGCATTCAATCTTTTAATAACAGTTCCAATAATAAATTGAGTGAATGTTAGACTGTCTACAAAAATCATTTTAGAGATAAAGTGATGAATATTTTTCATATATATATAACATTTATAAAGTAACTATACCCATTTTTACTAATACTTTCATTATAATTGTAATTTATTCAATATCATGAAATCTTTTAATTCCCAAGCACATATAACATGTTATTTCTAAAGCAGTTTTTGATAAGTCGATGAAATAAGCCTCCCTTAAAGTTTAATCAGAGGCTAATTTGTAATTCTGAAACACCAAAATACAAAATGAACAAATTTCCAAGTTTCATGAAAGGAAAATGATTATAAATGGATGTTTCTCAATTTTCCACTAAAATATTTTTAAATTATTAATTATACATCTTTTGATACACCTTAACTTGAAAATAATATACAATACATTTTATGATGAAATGAGCAAAATAATAATACATACATACAAAACACTCATGCAGAAGTCTTATCCCTATACTTTAAAAATTCAGTTTCACGAAATGATACAGAAATAAATAAAATAGATAAATCTGATACTCATTATGGGTTTGCTTTTACTGTAAAAAACAGCAGCATTATTTTAAATAAACAATTTCATTTTGTTTACAGGTAACCATTTAGTAAAAAAAAATAATAATGATTTAAAAAAAAGGTACAAAACTAATCATATTTATTTATTTAAGAAGTTTTCCAAATGTTTATAGTTGGAAAATGTATGTATAAGCGATGCAACAAAAAATCCAGTATATGACAGGTTTTTTTTTTCATTTGGAATAAATTAATCAATTTTTTATCAAAAGACTAGCACATAATTAAAACCTATATACATTCCGTCCTTTTTCCCGACATTGTACTTTTTATGTAGTCTTTTGATAAAAAAGATACATAAAAAGTACTATGTCGGGAAAAGGCACTTTTCCAATTTATATATGCTAACATCTCCGATCTGTCACAGCAACACAACAGAAAATGGTTTAAATTCTTTAAAGAGCTATAAAGCTTTTAAAAATACGTATTCCACATGTAGATAAAAGAAGATTTAAAAAATATAAACATACCATTTCAGGAAATGCCATTTTAGCATCGATATGTATCCAGACATTTTCACAAAAACAAACCGACCACCAAGCCACAGAACTGAAGCCGGTGTATCACTCACAAGGTTAGAGTCGAAAGTGAAACCTTTCAATGTACGTTGTAAAAAATATAATAAAAATACTATGTCCCACGTTCGAGAGGATCCTGGTAGGTTAAGTATAAAAAATAAAGTTAAGTAAGAAAGGTATAAAAAAGGGGGGAAACTATCGAAGAAGAATATGGTGGGAACGGTGCGAAAATCGAACAATAAATAAATAAATAAGAGCGCAGAATGGGGCCCACTACAGGCTCGATAGCACGGTGGCCTACATCAAGCCCGATATTCCCCAACCAGCAGAAACAGGTGGCACTTTTCCAAGGCCCTAGAACAAACTTTACAAAATCTTTCTCCCCATCCCAAACTTTACCGGCAAAAGAAAGGCGCGATTAAAAGATTTGGCGATTTATCGCCAAAAGCCCAAACTAAAAAAAACTTATACTCGCTCTCACCGTTCACGAGATGTAGAACCATTTCTAGGTTACGGCCAAGAACGAACTAAGGGGGGATGTCTTGCTATTAAATACGGACCATTATTATCAGAGTTATCTTTTGATGGATGTTTCCCCCAGGGGAGGGGATGGTACATTTAGTGGGTCATCGGGAGAGGCACAAGTTAAGGGGGGAAACCGCCCCTTGTGCTAAATTCTGCCCCTTGTAATTACTAAGAGCAGACAGGGAGTCGCCAAGGAAACTAAGACTACATATTTCAACCGATAAGAAAGTAGAATTTCAGGAAGTAAACTGTTTCAACAAAATGGAACACTTGTAACAAAATGGTCTTTTATCACACCTAATCCTTACTGGTTTCGAATCATTATTTGTACTAAGTTTCAACATAGTTGCATATTTTGCCAACAGCAGACACGTATTACCTTAAGCCTTCTCATTTCTCTCTGAAGAGAATATACACTCTCACTCTGTTTGCTATTCCAAAAATTTCAAGAATAAATATTATTAGAAGATATTAATTCTGGATTAAGTGGAGATTACGATGTTCCATAAGGGTTTAAAGATAAGAGATTATAAAAATCCCATATCAACATTGACTTGAACGCAAAAAGTTATGAAGACCATTGGATTAGATAACGTTACAAATTAAATATACAAGTTAAAGTAAAATATCAAAAAAAAAAAAAACCTTATAAAAGGGGAGGGGGGGAGGTTTCATACAGGAAAAAAACTTTTACTGTTTACTTACTTTTAATTTTTGCAAATGATAAATTCAAAGGAGGAAAATTTCTGGGTATTATACCGCCGTAGAATTTCCACTAAAAACGAGTTAAACTATGATATTCCGAGAAGCAGTTTTTTAAAAATAAACCAGTTTTCTCATTCTCCCCCCCCCCCAACGTTATGAATTTAACTTATTACACAACGCTTATTCTTTTACAATTGTTAAATTCAATCATTCGAAAAGCCAATTATGTACAAAAGAATACTTGCTCAATAATTTATTAGCTGTGTTGCCATTCGGTATGTGTTTACAGAATTTATATTGTATCTGAAAATCTTATTCCGATGCTGGATAGAACGGGAAGAGAGAAAAAAGAATGCAAATTTCACAAAAAATCAGTTTAACAAAAGCAAATTACATAAAGTGCTTTTTAAATATTCTAAATGTCTTCCATCAAGATGTAGCAATTAATTAACTTGCATTTTCCTTCATTAATGTTAAGTGGATCATAATCGTTGACTTCTAACAAATATTTAACAAAACTTTCTGCCTAAAATCTT
>JAOUZG010032472.1:1018264-1039658 GCA_026289955.1 Argiope argentata | reverse complement strand
CGTTGACTTCTAACAAATATTTAACAAAACTTTCTGCCTAAAATCTTCATTTCTCCTCCACCAAAATAATTAACGAATTTAGTTTGTTTTTCCTCCACGCTATTGAGGGTAGGCTTAACATGCTTTCAGCCAACTATTTCAAGCAATTTTGTTTATTTTCTTGTTTGATGCCTTTAAAATTAAACCTAGTTACTTCATGGATTTTTCCGATTCATTTTGAAGTACTTCTGAATTAAAATAAAACATAGTAAAAGAAACTAAAAATTTCTAGTCTGTATAGTGTTGCCTCAATTGGCGTTCTCACCCATTTACGGTGCTTCAATTGGCGCTGAAAATTCACGCATGCGCAGTGTGTTCTAATTTATTTTCAACATATATGGACATGATTCGATTCATTGTTTATATTAATTGTAATTATTTAATGAAAAGTAACTAAAATAAAATCTCTCTTTGTTGATCTAAGTAGGAATTGGCTTACATTTTTAAATATTACTTATTTTTCATACAAATCAGTAATAATTTCGACTAAGGGATAAGCTGCGGGAGTGGTATTTACAAATTAAAGATGCCAACACGCAACTTTTGCGCACATCGATAACAAGTCAATGAGGTCAGTTTTCAGCCCCAGAAGCGAAGTACCATATCCGGCATGAAAACATAAATCTGGGAAGTTTTCCTTTGATATGACAAATTACAAAATCGCACAAACTGACCTTTTTTGCCCCAAGTGGCAGATGGGAAACGAAGTGGAGAACAGAATGGCCCCGTTTCAAAACAGACTTCGCCGCGTAGGAGTCCTTTCTCCAGATTTTACCACAGGACAGACATTAAAGTAGGTCAACCCTTAAAAGACCCTCCAGTGGGCAATGTTTCCCCCCTTCCAATGATAAGAAACTAAAATTGCACGTTTAGGCTACTACTTTTCTTTATTGCAGAGATTTGATAGATTTTTATAAGTCATCTGAAACTACAAACAAATAAGAAGAAAGTCACTGCATTTTTTTATGATGAAAAAGGCGATTTGAAAAATTTGGATTTTATGATTCCTTTCCCGTGAAAAGGAAAAACAAAAAAAAGCTTGAAAAACGGATTTTAGTTTAGTTCTAGTTCCGTTATAAAGCAACATTAGGTTATTTTGAGAAGGTCCTCGCCATTTTGAATCGCGGTCACATGACGAGGACGACATCTGAGTTGGCACTCTCCTCTCCACCACCAGCGGGAGGACGTTTGGGCCTGGCGGATTTAACGTGCAACAGAGCCCTTACACAACATTTCTTCGGTGGAACCGGGTCTCGAATCTGACTCACTACAGCTCAGGAGTCGAGATTTTACCACCAGGTCATCGCGGGCCCCCTTTAAAACGGAGCAGTTACAGAATCAAAAACCTCAAAATGGTCAAACTATAAAGAATTACGGGCTCCCTAAGAATTTTCCAACCGCAAATATGTGTTGTGTGTGTGTTGTGACTAATGGCACTTGCCATGGACAAGCCCCCGCTGATACGATCAGTAGATTTTTAGCCTAAGAAATGCGTCTCTTTGTTTTACAAGTAGCGCCATCTAGGGCCAAGAGAACGGTTTAGCTACACACACATCACAATCCTTTTTAGGGGGCAGACTTCATTCATGCAAATTCATTCATTCATCTCAGCTCGTAATTTAGACTTGGAACAGAGATAGATCACCTCTGACTCAGTAACCCGAGTGGTATTACTCTCGACATGGAGGCCTTTGCGACCACGAACAGATTTAACGAGCGCCAGCCGCCACACACTCGGGGAATCTATTGGCCGATGAGCTACGAACCCGTAACCCAAGGAGTACGAGTCCAACGCTCTACCAAACAGGCCATCCAGGCCAACAAAGGTAAATATAAATCAAGGGAAGTTTTTAAGGCTGAAAATAAATTACACTTCAGTTGTTGAATGCAAATGTTGCACATGCAAATCTTTTGAAAATCGAGCTTGCGGGAGCACTAACTCTGCTAATGATTGCAAAAGTTCCGCATTTCAATTAGCAGACTTGAAGATATACGTTTCAAATACTTATAACAGGATGATATGACCTTCAGATTTTTGTAAAAAACAATGCTTAAAATATATATAATCAGTTGCTTGTGTTCAAACGATCATATGCGATAACTATTGAACAATTATACGCCATTTGTGAATAAATTAGTTCCTATTTGAAGCGATCAAACGTCGTGAAAATTCTCGTGTGTGTGTGTGCGCGCGCGTGTGTGTGATCATAGCATTATAATTTCTTTCATATCCAATGTAAACACGAAATATTTGAATAATCTTATTTTTTCAAAAAAAAGAAAAAAAATTACATATTTTTGGATTCTACATAAATCAATTTAACCAAGTGGCTCTATCCCCATCTTTACATCCCTTACGAGGATTGCAATAATATATCTAGATTTCTAAGCCAATTCCGCTCGTCAGAATAAAGATAGTGTGCGTTTGGCCGTCAGTGTAAAAAGAAAGACAGCCGGAGAGTGCTAAATTGACTTGTTTTGGATATTTTAATTTGAATATTAGCAAAGAACAAAATTTGTGAGCCCTGGAAAGCTCCCTCCTCCAAACATTCCCGAAGATCCAACTCAAATCTATTTTCTTTTTCATATTTTATCTATTCAATTTATCCTATTCCATACTAGTCAAGTTTAGCAACATGCTTCTTCACCCCCCCCCCTTTGTCTGTAAAACAATTGTTATAGATATATTTTTTTTAAAAAAAATTCAGTATGTTATCTGATACGACTGAAATGAATTCAACTGAATCAATATAATACACATTTAAAAAAATGAATATATCACAAAATAAAAGCAGAAATGAAAATCATATGTTTAGATGGGTGAGTTTTAATCTCATTATAACAATGTTTATTAGATTCAAACTAAAGTAAATTTATAAAAAAATACTGAAATTAAAAAAAAAAACCTATACGGAAATGAAATTGATACCATTAAAAAGTTGTTTGAATTTTAAGACAGTTAAAAAGCCATATAAAAAATATTTTTGTCGAATAATCGTTTTGAGAGATATGAGCATCAATTTCCATAGCAAGTCACTTTTTAGATTGAGACCCATTTAGCTCCGGTTAAACCTGTTTTTGGGATTGATTAAAACTTTTTATACTTATTTTAAGCATCTGGACTTATTTAAAAAAAAACATAAAACATAAATAGCAAACATTACGTAAATAAAGTTCAGTATGAAGTTTGATTCCATTCAGCATTTGCATACATTAAACTTATTGTCATCTAGAATTCGACAACAATTTCATTCATCTAGATTTCAACAAATATTTTATTCATCCTTTTTTTTTTTTATCTTCAGTTTCTAATTCATTATCATAAATAATTTGGTAATTTGAAATCCCCCTTCCCCAAAAATGAATATGAGATGAAAGATTATATATGATTCTGCCTCGTATAGAATCAAAAAACTTTCTAAAAACGATTGAAAAAATGGAATAATTTCATCTCGTATACCCTACATAAAATTTCATAACATCAGCACGAATATATTGCGAGAAAAACCGATTTCGAAATTTCACTTTCTGAATATCAAAAAGATGAAGATAATTATATTTATTGTATCTGGATTAACTTCCAAATTGATATCTATATTATCGGCATGTATATCAATCAATATACGTAGTTAAAATTTCACATACATATAAAATTTAGGGAGAGTTACGAATATACTTTATAACTTTATATTAATCAAAATAAATATGTAAACTAACGAATCTTTCAAAAGCAGTGCTCACTTTTATTAGTTTGTGAATGCGGAAGAAATTACATTTACGCCACTTTATGTCAAATGGTTCTACATCTATTACGTAATGTAAAGCAAATCAAATACTGAAATTCATACAAATAACACATTTCTGTTTTAGCAATTTTGTTTGACAACTACAATACGTGAAGATATTACAATTACTATGTAGTTTAAAATCGAAATCACCAAAACAGAGCTACTTCTGTAGTCTTGAAAGTGATTTTAAAAAGCAGGTTTTATCAAATTTACTTCCAAAACTGCCATGGATTCGTGAATTAATAAAAATATAAATAACGGAAATTATTATAAGAATCAAAAACGAAATCGTGGATATAAAAAACTTTTGAGGTTATTTTTTTAAAAATAATTTGGGGAAGTGTAAATTAATTTTACAGAAAAATAGTTACATTCATAAACGCTTGAAGCAGTAACATAACTGTAAAGAAGCAGTAAGCCTTAAAAAGTATTTTCACTTAAAATATCGATATGAATATAATCAAGTTATAATTAGATTACTATAGCCTAAAAATTTTTGATATGAACAGCAATACTAAGTTATTTAGAACATTCGAACACGTTTGATGTTCTAAATAACTTACCTAACCCTAAATAACCCTCTCCCCCAGATTCTTTTAAGTCACAAAATTAAAATAAATTCCATATGGATTTTTTTTCTCTAGATTTTTCTAGAGAATCAAAAATACCACGTAGAAAAAACACCAACTGTGACAATACCAAAAACATTTAATTGTAATAAGATGCGGTAAATTAACCTCAGAATTCCAGCAAATAAAAATTACTCTCAGAGCGATTCGAATCTCCCCTTCGAATTCCAAAATGAAGCGTTCCACCATCTGAACAGGAGATATTAAGTCCAAAATTATAAAATAAATTGTATTCGAATTTTTTTCGGGCGAGATGGAAAATATCAAACAGCAAAATGTTCCGAGTTTTAATGTGAATTGAAAAAGAAATTTCAAAAAAAGGTAGTAAATAGCTAGACGAGAATCACGCTCAGAGGCATTGGTTGCTCCACCAACCACGTTTTTTTATTTTAGTTTTCTTTATTTTATTTTTATTGTTGTTCTGGAAACGCATTCCCAACCGAAGCTACTGACCTACAGAACTCCTCCATAAATAATTCCCTCCCCACCTCACCTATCCGCTTTCATCAGTATGTACGCATCCGGCCAAAACATCAACATCACTTTCCCTCTTAACATCCGCAACGACTTGGCGTCCATGGCGCCAAGCCCCACTTCCAAAACCTGAATTAAACATCACACAAAAAAAAAGTTTGAAAAAAAAATTAGAAAAAGAACCGAGTAGAGAAAAAAAAAATTCTATCCGATATACAGAGAAAGCTGAAGAACGTGACTGGGCAACCCTGCAGCTCTAAAGGAAAGAACGATAAATAGGCAGGGGGGGAAAGGAAGAAAGAGGGAGGGGGAAGAGAGGGAATGATGGAATGAATGCCGCCACGCACTGTTCAGCTGTCCTTGAACTTGATTTCGTCGTTGGCTCGGTTGGTCGCCAAACCTACGCCGGTTAGAGGTAGCTTTTGATTTTGAAGAGCGAAGTGAAAGGGTTTTCGTGCCGGTTGCTGGGAGGGGGGGGGGGGTGATTTAACAAATCTGCAAAAAGCTCTCACGAACGTACTTTCTCCCAAGCTGGCTTAGAATAATCGTTCCAGATCCGTAACTGTAGAGAAAACTGTATATTCCATAGCGCGATATACACAACAAACGCTTTAATTTAGGTTTTTAATTACTTTTTTTTCTTTCTAGACATGATTGCACCTTAAATTTATTATATTTATTATTTTTCAATTGTGATTATTTTAAATACCTAACAAATACAAATGACTTATTATTTGCTGTAGAATACAATTATATCTATTCAAAATCTTAAGACCTCTCTCTCATCTTACGTCAATCATATTTTAACTTTTTTTTCTCAATAAAATAAGTAAAACTAGTCGATTTTTACATATTTAAACATTGATTTTCTCACTTTACCTCGATTGATATCATATATCAATTATATTTACTTCACACAAGCACAGGTGCAATTGCGCAAAAATTATATAACTCAGAACTCTGGCGACTGTTTTTTTTTTTTTTTTTCCTTAAAGCAGTTAAAAGGGAGATTATCATATTTTGAAACGATTTATACTTAAAAATTTAAACCCATACAAAACTTTATAAGCAATGGGTAAAATTTAGTGCAGCTCAAAACTATATTTTACAGTATGCTTAACAATAATCCATACATACATTAGTCCATCTGTCTAACTCCAACAGAATGAAATAACGATCGAATTAGCTTAAATTCTACATCGTAATTCCCCTAGATTTATAATTGTAATGTACCGATTACAATTATCCAAAATACTGTAATTTCACAATTAGGAAGTCAAATTAATGTATTATGTAAATTCAAGATTACTCACACCAATTCAAACAGACATATATTATTTTAGAAATGTTTTTGCCGGCATCCTGGCATAGGGGTAGTGCATCTTCCTCGAGAGCTGGGCGTCCCGGTTCGGGCATGGTTGTTCTTCTGTGTTCTATATCTAAGGTGTATGGATGCCCCCCCCCCCTGTAAAAAAGGGCTGTGCAAGCGATTGTGTTGAGTGAGTAGCTAAGCACTTCTCTTTGTCTTAGTTGTCGTTACTTCAAAACAAGAGCCACTCTTTTCGGCTTAAAACTCGCTGATGCCACGGCGAAGCTTGTCTATGGCAAGTGCCACTAACAACAACAGAAATGGTTCTTTTAAAATATGAAATCTCAACTTCGAATTTTTCGACGATCAGAATACACTATCTTGCGAGTGTAAATACATTAAAGAAGGATATTAATTTTTATTATCCAAAATTTTTGTGATAACAGCTAATTAGCATCATCTACTATACTGACAGGTTAGTTCTTTATTAATGTAAGAGCTTCACACAATGTAACTGGTTCCATCATGATTAGTATGAGTCAACTCAATTCAGATCACAATATCCATGGCAAGAAGTGAAGAATTTCTTTCTTTTAACATTTATCTCGATGAAACTGGCGCATGCAGTAGGTGTCGATGCGCGCCAAGCGGATCAGAATCCGTCGTAACAATTGCAACATGAGCCAAAATGCGGATATATGTGTTTCGCACGATGCAACGATTGTGTAAATCAAAATTAATTTATATATTTCTATATTCTTCACCCAATATACTAAAGTAAACAAAAATAAATAATGATATGAGTGTTCTCCAGGTGGGGTCGTTGTGTGGGTGGTCATTTAAAAGTAAATAACAAATTGTGTTGTTGTTGCTAATGGCACTTGACATGGGCAAGGCCGCTGATGTATCAGCGGATTTAAGCTGAAATAAGCATCTCTTGTTTCAGAGTCTGTTTTTAAGAGTACGACTTCAGCTACACACTCCTTGCAATCGTTTGCACAGTGCCTTTTTACAGGGGGGGGGGGAGGATATTCACAAGCCTCATAGATACAACACAAAAGAACAACCATGCCCTTAACGGGACTCGAACCCGGGAGACTCAGATCACAAGGAAGACGAGCAACTTCGGTACCAGGAAGCCAGCAAAACAAATTGTAACTGATAATAGTTCTCTCTTCACTATTTATTATGCCAATAATTAGTAATACAATTATATAGGTGATTCACCCATGTATGATTAGACACCACATAATAAAGCATAATAAAGACGAATATGTGTTTGGGCCTAAAAGCCAGACTGTTTGATTTTGCTCAGATGTACTTTGGTAGGTGGGAATGGTTAGATTGAAAGGATTTTTTTAAATGTCGCTTTGATTTTTAATTAATTAAAAAATAAACACACGCACACACATATTCGCGGAAACTTCCGAAAATATTCCAGCGTAAAATATGATTTTTAGACCTTTCTAAGCGTCCAAGAAATTATCTTTTTCAAGAATGGCAATTTAGTTGCTGCTATTTAATTTAGTTTTACTTATTCTTCAAACATACATATAAGCATGAGAAGTTGTAAGTAATAAAAAAATATATAAAAAATTTGAAAATATATATAAACGTATAACGCTGAAGTGATATATATATAAAAGGTAATATCAGGAAATTTATGATGGAAAACGATAAAATGGAAATAAACTTTCCATTTTACTTTATGTGTGATTTTGAGCTCAACGAAATGCAAAATAGTTCAAAAATGGTTAATTAGTAAACATTTAACAACTATGATCTTAAATCTGAGAAAAGTAGACCCCTTCCCCTCTTCTCCATAAGTTTATCTCGCGATTTCCGAGGACTGAAAATCAGCCTGGATTGCTGAAACCCACGATTTTCGCGAACTAATATGTTTCACGTTTATCACAAGCTTACGATATTTCATGGTACATCAGATAGTATTTAACGATAGTTCACTTTATTTTCAAAGTATTTTTTTGCAAAAGTAGTCATTTTTTTATTAAAAAAATCTGCAATTAATTAAATTTAATAAAGCGTGTTTCAAGATTATACAAGGAAGACTCTATAAAATGTATCCAGCCTTATTTAAAAGTCTTATTTCTATAATGATGATGATGATGTCATGCCCGTTTTGTACCACGGAAAGAAGGGTGCAGTAGCTTCTGAGGGTATGGACCCCTGAGCACCCGAGGACAGAAGTCTGACGTCTAGCTCATATGAGAATGAAACAAACACCTACACGCTCGCACATCCCCTTTTTACAGGGGGGCACATTCATACGTCTCACAGATAGAACATAGAACAACCATGCCCGAACCAGCCGGGGCTCACAGAACGCGAGGAAGACGCGCTACCTCTGTGCCAGAAAGCCGACATTTCTATAATGATTTATAGAAAATAAAAGACTATTTGGCTCAAAAGAGATCGAGTTGTAGTTTCACAACGACAAAAAGTATATGAGCCTTTCCTTGCTTCTGAACTTGGCAGCTCAAACTCAGTTATTACATTAATCACCACGAGTGTTTCAAAAATTCTTGACACGGAGAGGACAAGAGAAATCACCAGGAAAATAAAAGTAGACTATGATCTAAATGACCTTTTTCTCTATAAACACCCTCGTTATCAAATTACTGAATTGAGCAACCAAAATTTGAGGAGGCACATCCACAGGAACTAGCCAGGTAAGGAAAAAAAGGGGAGAAATAATGAATGTTCCAGACTTGTTCCACAAAGCACCATGATGGGAAACTAGGGAAGAGAGGGCACAGCAAAAAAAACTGAAAAACTAGAACAAAATAAGAAGAAAATAAGGAAGAAGGAGGGTGTATTGAGAAGAAGAATTAAAAAAAAGCAAGTTTTCAGGTCGGGAGACCTTTTTCTTCCCCCAAGATGGTTCAACTTTTATTTAGTTCATTTTTTTCTTCTTTTTTATACCAACCTCTAGAAATGCCACCCCCTCCCCCGGTTCGAAGGAGGCTAAAGGGAAACGAATATATCCTCGTGTTCTTTTAGGGGTCAAAGGAAAGTGTTTTTCCCATCCCTTTGGCGGATTTCAAAACCGTGAGAGAAGAACGAAAGTAGGTAGAGGTGCACATGAAGGAGAAAAGAAGAGAACAAAAAAAAGAGAGAAGGGAACATGAAAAAGAGGGACCGAGGAAAGAAAAAATTGGAACACTTCTCGGGGTACAACAGATACGTAACTTATAAGGTGCGTTTCGAAATTTAAGGAACGTACGTTATTAGGAAACCCCGCTAATAATGATGAAAAACGACCTTTTGATCTGCCTAGAGTAGGGTTTGAGAACTAGTACACAGCTGTAATAATCTATGGAAGAAAATGCCTAGAAAAATATATTTTGTTGCGACATTGAAAGACCGCTCGGACTGATCTTTCTGCCTTTATTACACTAAAAGGTATACCTCCGTTTAACGCGTTGGCTGGTAAAAAAAACATTCCTAATCTAAAGATACGAAATAATTTCTGAAAACAATACCTATTAGTAGAAATCCATAAATAGTTATGAATATGGCTCTTAGAAGCAAAGCAAAATCAAAATCATTCACTCTATTTTAGAAATTAGTAAAAAATTAGTGGGAAAAAAACGTAAAACAAGTAAATTTAAAAAAATCACCAATTCCTACTTAGGACAAGAAAGGAAAATGTTATTTTAAGTTACTTTTTGTTAAATTATTACAATGAATATAAATAATTTATCAAAAAAGTATTGATTTTTCGCAAGAATTTAACTCGCATTCTTCACCTTCACATGAAAAATACTGAAATCCTCGCATTTTATCGATTGAGCTACTACCTGTTGATTATAAACTGCTAAAACTCTTGTACTCTTGAAAAGTATTAAAAATTAATTTAATTTAATTAACGAACTAATGTTTGAAAAACTGTATTCACATTAAGTGTCATCCACTACAAGTTTAAAAATATTTACTTGAACTTGAGTGGATGAATAAAAAATATTTTATCAACGATTGAAAATTTGAATTATTTAAATTAATTTCTTATTGAACAATTTAAATTCATTTCTTGATTTTCAGTCAAAGTTAGCCACAGTAACTTCATTCTAAAACATCCTCTTATTTCCTGAGCCATTCCACTCGCTCTAGTTAATTAATTCAACAGAAGTTTGAAAAATCGCTGAAATAACTAAACGCCGGCTACTTTCCCACACTCCAAGTGTAGGGACAGAAATTAGCCAGCTTTGCAAATTCCCTCAAAAGATCCCTACGATTCCCTTGTAATTGCTGTTCATGTAATTGACATGTGTCGAAGATCCCTCTTAAAATCTGAAGGGATAAATTAAGTGGGATAAAAATTTAATCAGCGTTTTTGTTTTGTGTGCACGGCATTTTGTTTGTGTTTCCGTGTTGTGCACGTCGCTTTCGCTTGTACATAATACTTGCTTCCCGTGGTGGAATAAAACGAAAATTTAACCTGTCTTCCCCATGATTTCGGCCATGACTCTGCTATCTGCTTTCATTAAAAAATTAAATATGTTTTACATTATATATATATATATATATATATATATATATATATATATATATATATATATATATATATATATATATATATATATAAGGACCAGAAATCGTTCAATGGCAACAGTCAAACGTACACTTATCTATATACGAACGTTTCAGATCGCTGTATTTACAGCTGCAATTGAGTCAGCCGTAGCGTTAATTAAATAAAATTATAATAACTCTTATCACTTATTATGGAATGGCGACAGTCAAATAAAAACATATCGACATAGAAACATTTTAAAGTGCTTTGTTTACCTTTTTTTACAGCTGCGCTTAATTCAACACTCCCCTTATTAAATAAAATTATTGTATTATAATAGCATAATACAATTCAATCTTTATTTAATCAGAAGATGTAAGGGAAATCAAGAAATAGGCTGATTAACAAAAAGTTTAGTCGAGCGAGAAAATAAGCTCAACCGTCAATTGAGGATACTACGAGGCATATTCGGAAAGTAAGTACCGTTTCATTATACTGCCGCTGCAGCACTGCGATCGGCGTTCTGCGCATGCGCACCAGTCTTCCTTGTTCACTGACTCTCAACTGACGCCATTTTGGACGCTGTAGGTTGTGTTTCCAGTTCGCTGTGCTTGTTTAAAATGTTTAAGACAATTACTGATCCCGCCGACTGTGAGATTCGTTCTGTTATCCGTTTTTTAAACGCAAAAAATGTGAAACCGGCTGAAATTTACCGTGAAATTAAAGAAGTGTATGGTGAAAACGCGATGAGTGATGGAATGGTGCGGAAGTGGGTTAGAATGTTTAATGAAGGTCGAAAAAATGTTCACGATGAGGCTCGGAGTGGTCGGCGTTCTCTTGTCAATGACGATCTGATACGGAAAGTTGATGAAAAAATCAAAGAGAACAGACGATTCACAATAACGATACTTTCAGACGAATTTCCACAAATTTCACGTACTGTGTTGTACGGAATTGTTGTTGACAAATTAGGCTATCACAAGCTGTGTTCTCGATGGGTTGGCGGCAAGTTTCTACGAGGAAGGCATAGGAAAACTCGTCACTCGCTACGACAAGTGTTTGAACATTGGTGGAAACTACGTAGAAAAATAGTTTAAGGTTTGGTCTTTCATGTAATAATAAAATTTGTTTGAAAGAAAATGTTTTGTTCTATTTATTAAAAAACGGTACTTACTTTCCGAATATGCCTCGTATCATATCACCCAAAACTATTAATTTTCACATTGAAATTTTTGTAATCTCCTAAAAAAAATCTCTTTAATATTAGCGATTTTATTTCTGTTAATTTTTTTTGTTACTTTTAAAAAATTACTTAAGTTTAATTTACATTGTTACGATGCTTTTTAATATTACGAAATTTAAATTCATCTATCTCGTGAAAGTTAAATTATATTTTTATTCATTTCAATCGTTTCATTGAATGAGTCACTTTAGTACTGCAAACGATAAAAAAACTTTGTCTCGCATTGATTGTTAAAAAATATATCATGTTTCCTATTTATTTCATTTCATATAATCACGTTCTCAAAATGACATTTTTTTCTAGGTTTTTTATTGCTGTAGTCATTCACTTATTTTTTTTAATCAGAGCTTTTGTAAATGGGATAGCAACGCGTTATTAAAAGCTGATTTTTTTAAGATGCTCGCGCAGGTAATAAACTATTTATTTTTCGCCTACGGATTTTTGTTGACGCCAGAAAATCTCATCCCCAAAACAACATCATATTCTGACCATAATAATAAAACCATTCCTTTTTTAAGACTTTCTCATTTCTCTTATTTGTAAACTAACGAATTCAATAATTTGCGCAATAAAAAGGTTATCTTACATAAGAAATAAAACTAAAAATAAACAAGTTCTGACAAATTTTAACCAAAAACTTTCTAGTTTTGGTCGAACATCACACCAAGAGAAATTGGTTTTCAGTCTTTATTTAAAATCAACTCATTAATAATTATCTTCAACACTCCATTTCACGCTCGTTTTCAAAGGAATACCAGAATTCCATTATCTAGCCTTCAAAATGCAGGTGCCGTGAACAGAAAAGGAATCTCTCTATCGATCCACGCCGCGATTCAATCCTTCCCTTACAGAACGCAAGAATACCCCCCCCCCCCCGCTTTCAAAAATATTCTTCGGCGCTGCTATTTTTAGAGAACAAAAGGTGCTTCTCTCGATTGACCAGTGGTAAATTTAGAACGGGTAATTATATTCAAATCTCGAAGAACAAAATGGTGTGGTCCAAGAGGGGACGGTCTCGGATTTCGTAGGAGAAATAGATTTTCCTACTTTCTGAAAGGATATTATGAAAGGATCCTTATTTAAATCCTTTTTTGGAACATTTGCTTAGATGTCACGAAACCGATTAGTTCGAATTTTGAATGCACCAATCTACGGAAAGAAACAGCATTATTTAATATGGATAATAACTATTTACAGAAGAATTACAGTGTATTATTCTAATGCACAGACACCAAAATCAAACAAAATAAAAGTAAAAATTGAAATCGGCTATGCATATTTCAATATATCATGTCGGAACATTATTTCTTCCATGGCCAAGTACCACGTGCTCGTGCAAGTTAAATTATATCTTTATTCATTTTAATTGTTTCATTGAATGAGTCACTTTAGTATTGCAAGCGATCATAAAAAACTTTCTATCGCATTGATTGTTTAAGAAAATATCCCATTTCCTATTTATTTCATTTCGTATAATCACGTTCTAAAAATGACATTTTTCTAGGTTTTATCTGCTTCAGTCATTAACTTATTATTTTTAATCGGAGCTTTTGTAAAGGTAATGGCAGCGCGTTATTCAAAGTTGATTTTTTAAGATACTCAAGCAAATAATAATTTTTTTTATTTTTCACCAACGGATTTTTGTAGACGCCACAAACCTCATCCCAAATATAACATCATGTTCTGACGTGATTTAAAAAAACCCGAATAATTTCAAAAGTAATAAAACAAAAATTTCAATTTCAGTTTTCAGGAACAATAAAAAAAAAAAGTTTTTAAAAAGTAACACAGTGCAAAATAAATTCTTTTATTCGCTTACTATATAGTTATTTAAATCAGTGATTTCAAAATAATGAAACTAATGAATTTTTATATTAATGGTAAATATAAAACAATTCCATGTATAAAATACAGATCAACACTAAGCATACAACTACACCTTTCATCTCCAAATAAACATTGCATTTGCCTTAATAATACTAAATACTTTTCGTCAGAAAAGCCTGTATTAATTTAAATCCATTAATTTTTTTTCGCCCAAAATTATAAATCAATTTTAATTTTAATTATGATAGGGAGCAGAAATCTTGAGAAACTTTAATAATCATTATCCAGTAAACCAACAAATTTGAAAAGCAAAGCTTGAAACCAAAAACATCTTATTCACGTACTAACCGTAATTGGTGAAGAAATTTTAAAGAAAGATTGTTAATAGTCAACTTTGTGTTGGAATCATGACACGCAACTTATAAAAGTTCCTGGTTTAGATTGAGAAATAATAATAATGTCATATTTTCCTACTTTAAACAAGACACACATTTAAAAAAAATTATAATATATGAGGATAGATTTTATCTTTCAATCTACTTTAAATGCTTCCACTGAAAAATTATTCCATACATTTCTTATTCTCTCTACAATTATTTGTATTTCACAATACACTTAAACTCTTTGTTTACTTTCTAATATTAACCACTTAACTGTTTCGACCTGTTCGGAAAACACATATCTAAATTGTGTCGCAAAAATTTAACGATGGCGAGTATACTCATCAAACACTGAATACGTGTAATGTGAAATTATGTTGTAACAAAATAACTTCTAAGTTGTTGTTTTTTAATTCCAGGAATCACATTTATTTATTTACTTAAACTAACATACATTTCTACATATAAACGCAAAGAAAAATAAAAAATATTATTTTAAACAATCTCCGATTTGTTTCTTTGATTACGATTTGGTTTTGAAACATTTTAAATATCTTGAAATTTACGAATATGTTTTGACTTTTTACTAACATTGTCATTCAAACTGCAAATTATCACTACTTATAACTCCTAACGAATGCAGTCTTAACACAAAATGTACTTTTACATGAACTCGTCAAAAACAATTAACTAGTTAAAGTTGTCACGTTACATTAATTAAATCGATATTTTAATACTCATATTTTATAGCAACATAAAAAGTATACTTTCCTAGAAATTCTTATTAATTTTTTAACACCCACGGTAAATTAAAATGTTACCTTCATTTACAGGCCTATTCATTTACAATAATTTCAAAAATAAAATATATGAATACATATTTTTATCACATAAAACTTTTAACATTCAAAAGTTTTATCATTATTGTTTTGTGATAATGATATATCAGTACAAACCTAACACAGAAAAGAAGATGTGCATATATTCTCGCCAAATATTTCGGCAAAAAAAAAGCATAAACGTTTTAATTTCTATGTTTCTGACTTTTATGTTGTTGTTTTTTCTTTAATTAGTTATAAATCAGCCGTAATTGATAAAATTAATTTTATCTGATAAGCTAAACGAATTTTTTAAGAGCACAATCACAAAATGTTTTAATAAACTTACACAAAAAATAGAAATATAAAGGAATAAAAAATAAGAGAATTACTTTTAATAATTGCAAATATCCATCGCTCCAAAATTATACTTCTCTATTTTTAAAAAAAATTTCAAATTTTGTTTGAAGTTATTTAATCAACCACAAAAAGAAGATACATCACTTGTTTTATATATATACAATATTATATGTATATAAAATTTAGTCGATTCCTACTTAAGTCAACAAAGAAAAATTTTATTTTAGTTACTTTTTAATAAGTAATTACAATTAATTTAAATAATAGATTTAAAAAGTGATAGCTAGCCAAAACAAAATCAAGTTCGTATCCGTTGAAAATCAATCGGAACAGACTCTGAGCACACTCAATTGGCGTTTAAATGCCAACGCAATACAGATAAGAAATTTTCAATTTTCTTTATTCCGTTTTATTTTAATTCGAAATCGAATCCAAAAATCGATTCATTTACAATGTTTAATTTCAAATGCATTAAAGATTAAGAAAAGAAGCAGAATCGTTTGAAATAATCGTTCGAAAATAAGTTAAGCCTAACTATATTAGCGTGTAGATAAAACAAACTGAATTCGTTGTTTATTTGTCGGCGGGAAAGTGAAGATTTTTGGCTAGAAAGTTAAGTTTTTAATTAATTAATTAAAAATTAACGAATTAATATTTGAAAAAAACTGTATAAACCACTTCGCATACAATGACGTGTCTGACATGCGCATCGAATTACTGAATTTTTAATTTCAACTCTGCAATTAAGCCACAGAATTGAGTATTTAAATACGAAAAAATCAATATGAAACGATTTGGTATTCCAAATGCTCCATATATTATTTTTTAAAAATCAAATTAACAATAAATTACCAAAATTGGATGAGTTATCTAATTAGAAAGTTAAATAAATTCGTATGTCAAGATGTAATGCAAGTTTTGAAAATTTTACTGGAACTTGAGTGGATGAATAAAAAGTATTTTATTAACGGTTGAAAATTTGAACAAGATATATATAGGGAAAGTATGAGCTAAATATTAGGAATATAGGGGGGGAGACACAAGTCGTATCTCGCATCAAGTACAGATACGAATATCATTCATTCGAAGCAACCAGCAGCAAAACACAGAGCATCGAAAGTTGAGCGGTCTCAAGGCGTTGCAACATGGAAGAAATGTCCACTGAAAAGCGAGCCCGAGAAGGAAAGGAAAAATAAACAAGAAAACAAAACGAGGGAGAAAAATAAAAATAAAAACAAGATCTCTATCGGGTTGGAGAGAGGGAATTCAAGGCCAAGGCCAACCCTACCAGCTAAACACGGACCGTAGAGAGAAAGGAGTGGACGTGAAAGCCAAGGCCAAAAAAGGGTTGCTAGAATCTGGGAGGCAGAAAGAAAGCGGAGAAAGTTTTCAGAAGAAAGTCAGGCGAAAGCGGAAAGTTGCTTTGGTTTAAAACTGGCTAGACGAGTTTAATAGTTAATTGCTAATCTGTTAAAATGCAAAATTAGATTAGTGATGTCATTAATTCGAATGAAACTGGGTGTTATTCGTGGGGTGGACAAATTAGCAGCAGTGAACACGTTGATCACGGAATGACATTATTAATAGCGTTAAAAACAGATATAATTATAACCTACTGTTTAATTCAATTTACAAATAACTTATTCTCTAATTTAAAATTAAACCGGTAATTAAATCTAAAATAAGTTTGATTTAGTTTGTCTACATGATACAGAGATAAACTAATGTTTCAAATTATATTTGATAAAATTAATATATTATGAAATTACGAAAAAAAATTGAATTTAATGAAGTTGTATGTAATATTAAAAGCCTCAAAGATAGAAATAAATATTTATGAAAAAAAAGGGGACAATCATAAATGTTTTTAAATTGCATTCTCTTCATAGAAAATTTTGGAAAAGACAGCAGTTTTCGAAGTGTTAATTAGATAAAATATGATCCCACTTTATAAGCTTCAAAATTTGCCCAGAAATGTAAGAATACAACACGATTCGTTTATTTATTTAAAGATCATTTAAATCATTTTACGACCTCTCGCACTAAAATCAAATTAAAAGTGAACTTATAAAAAATTCATCTCAAAGCTCTACTTTTTTTTAATTGCAGTTATTAAATGGATTATTCGACATTATTTTCTTCTGCAATGAAAATTAAAATAATCCAAATATAAATCGTTGTTGTTGTTTCAAATTTATGATCCTGGAAACTCTCTTAATATTTATTAAACATTTCTGGTATGTTACATTTAATTTGAATTGAATTAGTAGGTTAATTAATTGAAAAAGTAAACAAAAAAAGGACTCAAAAACTCTAAAAATTTATATTTGCATTTTTTTTTAAAAAAAACTTGACCTTTATTAATTATGGGCCCCTTAAGAAGATATTAAGGTTACAAAATTTATTACAATGAACTTATTGATTACAAATGATTGTTTTGGGTTACAAGGAATTTTCTTTCACATTCTTCAAAATAATAAGACAGTTAAAAAAAGATCTGTGATAAAAAATTATGTTTAAATTTTTCTAAGTAACAATTTTATAGTACATATTTGATCATTCTTAATATTTCCCTCTTTATTTTTGGAATTCTGAACTTAAAAACCTTATTTTTAACGTAAAGAGAATTTTTTGCCCTAAAAAATGACAAGTGGATAAAAAAAGCAATGCTTAGCTACACAATTAATCAACATATATATACTAAATGAAATTTAGAATTTATATGCTGCTAATAAAAAATAATTTTAAAATACAAATGTTTTATATATCACTACTCATAGGTATATTTTCCTATTTTATTTATAAGCCGTCTTTGATGACCATCACGGATGTTGATTAGATTTAATGTCTATTAAATTTCTTACGTATAACTTGATGATAATCATTACAACTTTCTATTATTAATGCATAAAATGTAACAAGCATAAAAGTCGTGTTGTCATAAAACTTATGTATATTTTATTTACAATGTTTATAAAGTATTCTCAATGAAATCAAGTCCTAAATCATAAGAACGCCATTAAAAATCTAATCAGGAAATTCCTGTCTTCTAATCCTGCATTGTCTTTCAATTTCACTTTGTTATTCCGTAAAAAATCGGCACAAATAATAAAAAATCTTTCTACTTCAGTTTTCAACAATGAATGAAAATCGATATATTAAATATTCCATAAAAAAAATTTGAATTTCATTACGAAAATTTAAAAATTGGACAAAATTAAAGAAAATAGCACGACAGTTAAATTGATACTATTAAAATATATCTGGGAATTTAAAATGACACGAAAGGGATTTTTATGCACTAATATTATTTTTTTTACACACACACACACATTAAAATCTGTCGTGGTCACCAAGTCCTCCATGTCGAGAGTAATACCACTGGGGGTACTGGGTCAGAGGTGATCGTTCTCCGCTCCAGCTCTAAATTACGATCTGAGGATGAATGAATGAAGTCCACCCCGTAAAAAGGGTCTGTGACGAGTGTGAGCTAGAAGTCAGGCTTCTGCCCTCGGGTGCTGAGGGGTCCATACCCTCAGAAGCTACTGCAGCTCTCTTTCCGTTAAAAACGGACACGAGAACAACAACAACTTAATTCATCCAGAGAATATGTATTTTGCGTTCTTTTTAGCAGTCTGACTGATACCAAAATATGACACTATATGGTTATGGTCACAAAATAACATACAGAATTCCATAGATTTGGATCATTGCAATTAAATGCATGCGAAAGACGTTCAACTTTTGGACGGATTTGATACAAAATTTCCAAAGAATTTATATTTTTGATGCTATATCTGAGAACAAAATTTTATCTATCTCAACGCGTTTCGTAATTATCGAATCCCTTGTACTCGAAAAGTCAGCTTGACGGATCTCTTGCCAGTGGATTTCGTTCAAAATTTGATAAAAATCTACAAATTTGGTTTAAATTCAATTTATAAAATTTCAACTATCTAGCTCATAATTATCGTATTTATAGACAGACAGAAAGATATACGGGCAAAAATGAGTTTTTCGTACACAAGTTCGAATTTTTTTAACAAATACAATACTGTTTTCATACTTAGTTTACGAGAAAAAGACAAAAATAATGACGCTTTGAATTATTGATTCAGCCACTCAATATGGAGGGTTTTCTTAATTCTAGATTATTTATTTATTTGTGTGTGTATGTGCTCTTTTCTTGCTTTTTTAAACTGAACTGAATAACTTGAGTTTTACAATATTGTTATTGGTATCTAAAGTGGAAATTACAATGAAATGGAGTAATAATTGATAAATAAACTCGCGTACAGCCTTAGAAACGTTTTCTAATGGATGTAAATGATAAGCCATGCATTATGGTAAACCACTAGCTTCTTGCCAGGTCTTTGCCTCACAATTTGATAGGATAGAAACAAAACTTTTTTTAATTGCATAAACATGAAGATAAGACGTTATCCAGTCAGATTCCACTCAGCGCCGCATTCTTGAAATCATAACAATTTAAAGGGAACGAACTCTAAATAAAGCAGCACACAGAAAATCGTTGTAGTAACTTCAAAATATTTCGGTAATAAACACTGAAGATCATATTTTTTTTATTTAAAATTATAATAAGGATAATTTTTTACTTCAACTCATTTACACATAGGAAGTAAATAAATATGGTTTCTCTTCAAAATTTCTTTAAAAATAAAGTATAAAACAAAAAATATAAAAAATATTTAAGTCGATTCCTACTTAGGTTAACAAATTTTATTTTAGTTACTTTTTATTAAATAATTACAATTAGTATAAATAATTTATCAAAAAATGGCGTCTGTCCAAAACAAAATCAAGTCCGCATCCGTTGCAAATAAATCAGAACGCACTGTGCAAGCGTCAATTTTCAACGCCAATCGAAGCAACACAAATGGGTGAATTTTCTACGCCAGTTGGGGTAAAGTAATACAGAATAGATATTTTTAATTTCCTGTGTTCTGTTCTATTTTAGTACAAAAGTTCTTCAAAATGAGTCCGAAAAATTTACGAATTAACAATGTTTAATTTTAAATGGATCAAACACTAAGAAAATAAACAGAATCGTTTGAAATAATCGGTTGAAAGCAAGTTAAGAATAGCATTACCAGCGGTGGGGGGGGGACTGAATTCTTACTCACTTGGTGACGGGAAAATGAAGATTTCTGGCGGGAAAGTTAGTTTTTAGTTAATTAATAAAAAAAGGTTAATTAATATTTTTAAAAAGCTATATCACCATCAAGGGTTATCCACTAACAGTTAAAAAAGTTGTATTTGAACTTGAGTGGAATAATAAAAAGTATGTTAATAACGATTGAAAATTTGAATAAGATTTATAAATATATATACGGGGAGTGTGAACTAATAGTAGGAATTGCGTAAAAATTGATTATCAAGGGTTCATTTTCTAAATGATATAGTTAAAAAAACGGCTAATTGCGTTGTCTTTTAAGAAATTACTAGCGAAAGCGATTAGCAAAGCATTATAAGCATCTAATCAATTTTCGGGTGGCAAAGGAAAGGTTGAATTACGTTAAGAAATTAAAAACAGGAGAGAAATATCAATACCAAATCTTGCAATAATTCTGAAAAGCGTCTTAAAAGTATTAATGCCAATTTTCAAAAATTATTTCAAGCTCACTGGATTAGACGACAAAATTTGGCTTCCACACATCATTAGGGGATCCAACCTAACTTCCACATATCATTAGGGGAACATTTGATTCTAATAATTTCGCGAACCGGAAAACCAGGTAAAGATACATTTTTAAAAAATGCTTCACGAAATTGACTCGGAGCCTACCACGCTCCGATCTCGAAATTCAGAATATGCAATAAAGCTATCGTGGTGATATAAAATGCTTCACGAAATCGGTCACGAAACGGTGATCCTCCGATCTCAAGAGTCAGCAATGGATGCACCATAGTGATAAAAAAAACATAATAGAATCGGTCTCGAACCTATGATCCTCCGATCTCAAAACTCAGAA
>JAOUZG010032472.1:1007536-1018254 GCA_026289955.1 Argiope argentata | reverse complement strand
CTCCGATCTCAAAACTCAAGAGTCAGCAATGGATCCACCATAGTGATAAAAAACAACACAGAATCGATCTCGAATCTATGATCCTCCGATTTTAAAACTCAGAATCTGCAATGAAGCCATCGCGGTTCGCCCAAGACCGGGCGGATGGCCCCAATGAATTTAGCATCCACCGGCCTTGGGTATACTGGTTTTATTAATTTCATAAGGAAATTTTGATGTGGAAGAAAATGCGATTTAAATGACCAGAAAATTGCATTAAGAACCGACCACTTTTAACAAAATAAAGCTCTATTATATGTCAGAGGGAAAAATCCATTCAAATTTTAATGCACTCGAAATTCTTTACATCTTTTCATTTTAATGAGCGCACCGTTCCGACTGTTTTTTGAGTTTTCCTGTACAACACACCTGCGTCAGACAGAAGCGGTTTAACAGACTTCAGAACAATATGCTAATTTTTGAACGCAGGAGGAAATAAAAAATCCTCGTGCCACTGAACTAATTACCGGCAGATATTATAAAGACGGAAAGCCGGATTGCCATTAGGGTTTAAAAATAGCTTTCAAGTCGCATCTTTCCTTGTAAACTTACAAATTATAGCCGCAGTGGATCTTTCATTTGGTAAGACCAAATTACAAGAGAATTTTTTCACATTAAGGAAATGGTAGAGAATAAAAAAGATTCAAATCTCTATTAAAAAAAATACTTAGCTATTAATGATTTAGGCTTGATTCGTCTTTCTTCATAATATTTTTTAAATATATTCTTGATTATAACAATAATAATATGTGCTATAGTTAAAAATAAAAATGTATTAATGTATTTATTACCATGATAACACGCAGTTTCCAAAACAATGGAAAATATAATGCAAATATTTAGTTGTTTTAAAATGTTACTGCTAAGTACTTATTAGTCATCTATATCTATACATAGTATAAAATGAAGTCTGCTGAAGCTCATACCATTTTGTAGAGCGTTTTTGGGGAAAGGTTTTAGTACAATAAAGTCATATCAAAATAAACAAAAAAAAAAAAAGGAGTTTTATAAATGCGATTTAGCGAATGTCAGAGACATAATATTCACAGGAAAAGAGGAAGTTTTGATGAGCGAAATGACCGTCTGTCTTTAAAACGCACTGCAACTGAATTGCAGAGACAGAATGAATCTCTTGAGGAGCGAAATGATCGTATGTGTTTTGACTATGGACATATATTTTTATATTCTTAACAGTCTAAATATTTCCGAATGTGTGCTATAAAAACAGTTTTGTAGTTATATTTGATAATTTCTCTCTCTCTCTCTCTCTCTCTCTCTCTCATTTTATATATGTATATATATATATATATATATATATATATATATATATATATATATATGAGAGAGAGAGAGAAAGAGATGTTTGATGTGTAGCATTTCCACGTCGTATCAGGTGGAGGCTAGACGTAAATTTCAAGTTAGTTTTTCTTCTTGGATACTATGCCACCGGCAACGAGGGTACTACTAGTAATAAATAAATAAAAACATGTCGATATTTTCGAAATTACCTAGATAAAATAAGAATTCGATCTAATATTTAAGCTATTCCCATTTTGATTTAAAATGTGTTAAAACGTGAAACAAAATTGTCCAATTTATTAGAAGTATGAAGTTTATAATGACCAAGGATTTTTTTTCCTTGGGTTAGGGGGGTATATAGATGCTACTATTGGTGAGTTTCGAACAGATAATCCATCGAAATGCCTATATCAGCTAGGCTACAAAAGGATAGTAGACATTCAGAAGATAATATTAATCTAATTTATAAATAAATATTATATTCAGTATAAAATTTAAGAATACTATTAACCTTTATCAAATATAAATAATCAAAACCTTATATCCAAGCATCCCTACATCCATTTTATATCCAAGTAATTACAGCATTAATTAATATGGAGCGTCCTGTTTAAATAATAACGTGTGAAATAGCTAATGCTTTGCAAACACGTTTTAATAAACAAACTTAAAGTATCTGTTTTCATAATGTAAATAAAATTTAAAAAATGAAGTAAATAATTTACATTTTGATTTGATTAAATTAAAAATATGGTATTTGATGGACCACCTAATAGTATTCTGCTCAGGGTCGTAACATGCTTAACCACCAAATTTTACAGTTTTTGATTGTCTACTCCAGTTAAAAGTAACAATTAGGTAACGTAATAAACTATTTACCACTAAATTTAAAAACCATATTTATATTATATATATATACACACACACTAACACGAGAGATCATATAATGAAGAATACCCGACTTAGAGTACATTTGAAGTATCAGAACGCTCCGTATTTGTTTAAATTGTTTTCTTTTCTTTTCTTTTTTTCCCCCTAATTCTTACTATTAGTTCACATTCTCCCTATATATATTTATATATCTCCTTCAAATTTTCAATCGTTAATGAAATACTTTTTACTAACCCACTCAAGTTCAAATGCACTTTTTTAAAAACTTCTAGTGGATGACACTAGATGGTAATGCAGTTTTTTTCACATATTGATTCATTAATTGAATTTAATAAATTTTTAATACTTTAAATAGAGTTTTAGTAGTTTGTAATGAAAATTGAAATCGACAGGCAGTAGCTCAATCGGTAAAATGCGAGGATTTCAGTATTTTTCACGTGAAGATGAAGAATGCGAGTTCAATACTTGAAAAAAAAATCAATTCTTGATAAATCATTTATGTTAATTGTAATTTTTTAATAAAAAAATTATTAAAATAAAAAAAAAATTTGACCTAAGTCGGAATTGACTTCATTTCTTTATATTACTCGCTTTTAATTCGAATTAGCTTATCTCAATAACATATAGCAATATATTTTCCGAATAGTGAGAAGAAATAAACGATATCTTACGTAAATGCTATAGCTTTCACATGTTCAAAAAATTAAGTCAAATACAAATCAATTACAAAAGTCGTTTCAAATGAATGTGTAGTCAAAGGTTCAACACATATTATTTAAACCTTTTCTGTCTATGATCGCAGAATGACTAAATTCGCCTGTGAAACTATTCCTGGATTTCAAGACTGTCGTGGAAATTCTAGATTTTAAATGACTTACCTGAAATGTTGTTTGATTTCATTCATTTTAATTTATTTTTAAATGCATGCCGCAGCAAAATTTATCAATAAAGTTTAACTAATATCCTTCTATCAAAGTGTCAGAAGTTTTTCAATTCACAAATGGTACACAAATTCGGAAAGTAAAGCTTATATTTGTCCTTTTATTAAAAAAACGGAGCTGATTTGAAACTGCATTCATTTTTTTTTTCAATGACAGAGAGAAAATAAACTAAAAAAATGAAAAACTGCACCCATAGAAACTACCGAAAGAAGTCAAGAAGTAAATAGAAAGCTTCGAAAAGAGGCCTTATCGAGAAACATTTATTTGCTGGATAAGATAAAAGAAATCTACAACATGGCCTTGAAAACAAGCAACTCGGAATTTTTCGGAATGAAAACAACTCTGCATTTAAAAGTCACAATTTTCGAATGTTATTTTTTTTTTTTCGACAATAAATAACAATTTTTCTTTACAAAATTCTACCTTTTTTGCTTTAAAATAATTATTTCAAAATATTAACAACGTTACTGATAATTAAAATATCTAATCAGGAAAACACCATTAGGTATTTAAAACCTATCTCAATCTTAAATTCTAACTCGAATGAACGCGAAATTTCAGAGCCTCATTTTGCAATATTCGAATACGTCTGACACCGGATTGTTTTCACAGTTTTCTCAGTCATGAAGATTCCGAATTAAAACCTAAAAAAAATTCTTGCAGAATTTTTTTTTAATATCAGAATTTCAAAATACCAGTGATTTCTCATCAATTCTGATTAATCACTTTAATGCAAAAAATTCAGACTTTAAAAGCTTTTTTCAAGTTATAATAATACCAAGATAAATTTTTTAACCTATCAGAGGGTTTAAGAAGTTTTGGAATAAATTAACCTTAACGTCACCTCATTCTGATTAATTCAGCTAAAAACATTAAAATGTATATTAACACTTTGCTGACCGGTGACGAGTTAACTCGTCTTTTCATGTCCAAACGTTGTTGAATGGTGACGAGTTAACTCGTCATTGCACTTGCGTTATCTGTTTCAATTTATAACACCGAGGGCGATATAGAACATTGCAAAAAATTGGCGTATCGTGTTTAGTCTTGTCCGCTCTATAACAGAAAAATGACTTTTCCTAGTATTTACATTTTTATTAGAATTGTAGTAAAATTCCAAAAATTTCAACCATGACGGAACGTATCAGCGAAGAACTTTTTGATGTTCCAATTCAACAAAATTCAGTGGAGTTTTTTTTAGAACGTTTTACTTTCATATTCAATTACAAAAAAGTAGCCGGTGACATGACATAGTTTCTGTGTAAAGTTGCCGGTCACCAAAGTGTTAAATTGCCCTGTATTAAATAGTTCTTGCAATAATTTAATCGTATTCAAACGTTGTTTCGTGATATCGACTAACGGTATACGAAAAATTTTCCGCCACAGAAAGTTGAGCTTCTTGCAACTTCTTTAAGAAATAATGATGAACTCCTGAGATTGGTTAAAGGCACAACTTCAGCAACTTTTAAAATTGTTTTTTGTTTGTATAAGTGTACGGGTCGCTGCGATTCTCAATATTTGTGAGATCTAGTTGGACAAACACTTGAGAATGTGTGTCCCTTATAAGATAATACATATATAGTGCACTAAATTGGATATATTTTTTTAATGTTAAGAGTATGATTGAAGTGATATCGAATTAAAAGCACTATCAATGAATATAAGTAATAAATATCTGAATAGCAATATTTTAAGTAGTTCACAAAAGAGAATCAACGTTTTACGGAGTTAAGTTGATATGCAACGAAAGGGACGAATTACAATTACAATGGTATTGTTTTCCACAAATTTACACATCGCAATTTAGTTTAGTTTTATTAACGTACCATTGTAAAGTAACAATAGGGCTATTTTGGGACATACCTCGTAATTTTGAACTTGGTTAGATGACGAGGACGACACTTGAGTTGGCACCCCTCTCTCCACACCACACCAGCGACAGATCGTCTGATTTGACCGATTTAACGAGCAAAAACCCGTCTCACGGCAGTTCTTTGGTGGAATAGGGTTGGACGCATCAAGGAAGGCACATATCGGTAAAAGTATTCGGAAAGTAAATTTCAAAAAAGATTAAAATGAAATCTGCTATGCATATTTCAATGTATCCTATCAGAATATCATTTCTTGAACGGCCAAGCACCACGTGCTCGAGCAAGGTGAATTAAATTTTTTATTCATTATCATGGTTTCATCGAATAAGTCACTTTAATATCGCAAACGATCCAACAAACTTTGTCTCGCATTCATTGCTTAGAAAAATATCCCATTTCCTATTTATTTCATTTCATATAATCGCGCGCTTAAAATGACATTTTTCTAGGCTTTATTGGCTGTCATTCAACTATTTTTTTCAATCACAGTTTTTGTGAATGCAATGACAATGCGTTATTAAAAGCTGATTTTTTGAGATGCTCGTACAGATAATAAAACTTCAATTTTTCGCCTACGGATTTTTGTTGACGCCACAACCCACATTCCCGAAATAACATGTTCTGACATGATACAAAAAAGCTGTAAAATTATTTTATGAGTGTCTTGGAATTAAATTTAAATTTATATTTAATTAATATAATATATTTAAATAACAAAAATTTTAGTTTTTAAAGTGACTTATGCCAGTGTAACTTTTAACCCATCCAAATATGACTCACTAGAAGTAAACAATAATGAAAGAAAACACCTAGAAACAGGGTGTCACTAAAATTTCTTCTTATCGTACGAATCAGCTGCCTTCTTACGAAGTTTGAAACGTTTCTATTCACTACAATATTCCATTCGTTTTCAGCTTTACATCTTTTGGGTAACTCTCTCCGAAGCTCTTTCACTTACTCTCTATGTACTAGTGCATCATTAAACGCATGCCATTGATGAACAATGGTTATGAAATAGCCAAACAGAGAACAATCCTTGGCGATGAATCGCCAAGATTTGGCTAACACATAAGCATCAGGCAGCCATATATATATATATATATATATATATATATATATATATATAGGGCGCCTTTTTACGGAATGATTGAAACTGAACAAAATTGAAATAAGCCAATTTAAAACAGTTAATCCAAGTATTTCAAACTTTTAGATGATTACAATATCTTCTATTTGCATATGAGAAAATAAAAATGTAAAAGTTAGCAAGATCAGAAATTTCTCAAAGTTTACTGTTCATTCCAATGAAATCAGCTGCTTAACACCATGAAACTGCGACAAGGAAATTTTATTTGTATATAAAAAGTTAAACTTAACACTTTTAATTATTCCATTAGTGCCCCCCCCCATCACTAAAGAATATATGTCATGCGAAAATGATTTGCTTGATTTTGCTTTACATTAGTAGCGAACAACCCTTATTTGGTAATGGTTACATATTTAATAGAATTATAAGTTAAAATAATAAAATGTTATGTATTATCTTCGAAAATGGGCCGTGTAATCCAACCCTTCAAAGTAAAACACTTTTCTAATTTATTTCTGCGCATTCTGATGCATGTGTTTCACAAAGATAAGCAAACTACAGACTGATGTAAAAAATGTAATATTCATATTATTTCTTTTTATATAGTTAATTCATTACTTAGATTTTTTTTAATATCATGTGAGTACATGATGTTTTGTTTAAGAGGTTTCTGGTGTCTCCGAAATTTGAAGGCAACAAATATTCGTTTTTCCATTGGCAGCTAGCGAGTCACTAAACCCATGACATTTGAGGTTTGTTTTGCCAGTATTGTTTCAGATATTTAATTAAATTTATTATCCATTGCTTTTTGTATGTCGTTTCTATGAAATGATGTCATCTTCCAGTTTGTTTATGATTCCTTACTTTTAAATAATTAATCTCGGTCTCAGAAGATTACGGTTTTTTCTCCCTCTTTCAATTCTTTTTCAGCTTTAACTAATGCAATTTTGTAAAAAGCGACTTATATTTACCCTTTAATGATATTATAAGCGCATTCTTACTAATTTTATTTCACAAAATACTGTAAATATTATAATATAATTTTAATACCAATTTGCATTACGTTCATTGGATTTTATCAACTATTCAATAGCTTCTAGTCATAGTGAACTTTTCGTCGGAATAACTGGGTTTTTTTTAAATCTCGAAATCAGTTCAGCTCCAAAACTTTGTTTGCCAGCTAGAAAAATTGGAAATGAAATATTTAAAAAATATTATCATTAGAGAGAGAGAGAAGTCTCTGATTGTCTCAAACCGGTTTTAACTGGTTAATGACTTAAATTAGTTCAAACAAATGATAAAAAATAATACTGTTCTCCCATGACAACTTGAAATTTGCACCCGTAATGTTTTTTTAATGAATATTATATTATATTTTCTCTATACTTCGCAAGCGAGAAAATAAAATGACTAAACACATGAAAAACATTATCAAAATGGATTTCCTAATTCTCCAAACACCAAACTTGGTTATTGTTAAAAATGCTGGTTTTGATGAAACGAGAGGATAATTTCGGAAATAATAAATACTTCACTCTCCAGTTGAAAAATTCAAGAAATGTATATTAATCCGTGACGCAGGAAGTTGTTGCTTCACCACTGCAATGTGTAACTGCTTGAAAATCTGCACAACACACGAGTTCTTTTACTTTCATAATTGCCTCGAACAATTGCTTCGAAATTACAATTGTGACACCACTCGTTATCTACCTGTTGGTTTTCACCCTCCCTCAATGGCTCACTTTGATTTCAATCCCTCTTTACATCTAAGGCAGATTTAAGCATTTCGTAGTCCTAGATAAAGCGCTTCATGAGGCTACTCTTTAAATAAACGGTGAATTTAGAAAGACTTAAAAAGATTCAAACAGCGATGAGTTGCTTATTTTAGCCGAATAATATGATGGCAGAGTCTATTTTATTTCATAATCATTTTCATATTTTACGTAAATAACATCGACAATATTAAAATAAAATGTTTAAAATGAAATCTGCTATGCATATTTCAATGTATCATGTCAGAACCTAATACCTTGAACGGCCAAGCACCACGCGCTCGTGCAAGTTGAATTATATTTTTATTCATTTTCATTGTTTCATTGAATGAGTCACTTTAGTGCTGCAAACCAACAAAAAAAAAAAAACTGACTGGCATTTATTGTTTAAAGAAATATCACATTTCCTATTTATTTCATTTCATATAATCGCGTGATCAAAATGACATTTTTCTAGGTTTTATTGGCTGTAGTCATTAAATTATTTTTTTTCAATCAGAGCTTTTGTAAATGCAATGGCAACGCGTTATTAAAAGCTGATTTTTTTTTAAATGTACGTGCAGATGATGAAATTTCACTTTTTCGCCTATGAATTTTTGTTCATGCTAAAAAATCTCATCCCAAAAACATCATGTTCTGACATGATAATAATTCCTAAAATGTGTATTTTTGATAAATTCATTTGTGATCACAAAATTAAAAACTGTTTTAATTAGACATCGGCGTCTCTCTTCCCAAGGCAGATGCATAGTATACTAAGTAGGAAATACTTCACTGATTTTTCTCATCCAGTACATCTTTCTCATTGGAAATTCCCTAGCCAAAAATTAAGCTAACTCCAGCAAAGCATTTCATTTCTCTTCCCTTATTGGTTTTCTCTCAGTTCCAAGTGAAAAATTCATTCAACACCCCACCCCCATAAATTAAAATAGCTATAATGCTAAAATAGGGATTTACCAAATTAGATTATCTGAACGAGGCGGCTCGATACCTCGATGAAAGGAAAGGGGTTGATAAAGGAAACCACAGAAGGGGAGGATAGAATTAAGTAAAGTTTTCTGCGGTAGATACTATCGCATCCAAATTCGCTGGCAAGGGGAAAAGGTTCGAAATTAAACCCAGGAGCTGGGCACACGGCCAAGGGCAGAAGGGGGGGGAAGCGATCCATTCATGAAATTCACGGAAATGGCACGAATAAAAAAAGTACTCTTCTAATTCTTATTGTGTAACATTGCGTAAAAGCAGCACCCGAAACAAAGGGCAACACAAAAAGGCAAGAAACACGTCTGACATTAGGACTGGTAAAATCGGGAATGAGATGACACAACATGCGTAAGGTTCCAGATAAAAGTTCAGGGAGCGAAGATGAAAAAATGTAGCAGGCAGTACATTAAACTACTCCTCAGGTAATTGGGAGGTCCTAGAAGTTCTAGTAGAAACTAGGGAAGAATTCTTTTACAATCATGTGTGAACATGATATTGCTCTGTTCAGAAAGTTTTGGTCTCTCCGAAATATAAGAGCAAAAAATATTCGTTTTTTCATTGGTAGATAGCGAGTCTCCTGACCCATGACATTTGAGGTTTGTTTTGCCAGTATTATTTCAGAAGATTTAATTACATTTATTATCAATTGCTTCTTGTTCGTCGTTTACTTGAAATGACGTCATCTTCCAATTTATTAACGATTTCTTATTTTAAAATAATTAATCTTGCGCTCAAAAAAATCTTTTTTTTTTTTTTTGGAGAAGTGAGGATTCTTTTTCAGTTTTAACTATCACCATTTTGTAAAACGAGACTTATATTTATTCTTTAATGATATTATAAGCGCATTCTAGCTAATTGTATTTCTAAAAATACTCTAAATATTAGCATATAGTTTTAACATCTATCTGAATTACGTTCATTGGATTTTACCAACTATACAATAGCTTCTAGTATGATGGGTACACAAAAAAGATGGGGTTAGGTCCTCCTATCGAAGACGAGATGTACTTCCAATGGGAAGGGTTGAACCGTAGCCGGTGATGGTCCTTAGCCCTCAAACACAGTTCCCACCAGTGTCTCTTTTACGGCGGTTCAAGCATTCAGATTTTTCCGTGTGCCTACCCACGGGTCGGTGTTGTCAATGTAAGGTAAGGTTTAGAATAAAACTATACAGTTTTTTCCGTCGCCATTTAATTGATTCACTCAATCAAAAACCCATGAATTTAATATTTAAATACTTAGCATGCGTTAAAAAAAATTTCTTATGGCTTTGTTTAAAAATATTTTAACCTTTATTTATTTATTATCATGTCAGAATATGAGGTTCTGGGGATGAGGTTTTTAGCTTCAACAAAAATCCGTAGGCGAAAAAATGAAATTTTATTATGTGCACTAGTATCTAAAAAAAAAACAGCTTTTAATAACGCGTTGCCATTACATTTACAAAAGCTTTGATTAAAAAATAAATAAGTGAATGACTACAGCAAATAAAACATAGAAAAATGTCATTTTGAGCACACGATTATATGAAATGAAATAAACAGGAAATGTGATATTTTTTTAAACAAATAAAAGCAAGACAAAGTGTTTTTGGATCGTTGGCAGTACTAAAGGGACTCATTCGATGAAACGATTAAAAAATATAATTTAACTCGCACGAGCACGTGGTGATTGGCCGTTCAAGAAATGATGTTCCGACACGATACATTGAAATATGCAAAGCAGATTTCCTTTTAATATTTTTATTTATTTATTTTATTTTTTATTTAGCTGACTACTGAAAGATTCCCTGCGGTTAAATGTTTTATTTCAGTTCATCGTATATATATATATA
>JAOUZG010032472.1:984310-1002536 GCA_026289955.1 Argiope argentata | reverse complement strand
ATATATATATATAACTTGTTTTTTTTAAAAAAAAATTCATATAGCATGTTAAAAAGTAGCTGAACACGAAAAGCTATCAATAAACTTAAGGTAGTCCTAGTCGAAACCATACGAGTTATTACCTTCTCTTTTTGCTTCCATTACTTGAACAGTAAGATTCAGCAGCAAAAAGTATACTTCATAATTCTAGATTTAAAAAAAAGAACAAAGAAAAATTCATTTACACGAGCACCTCATACAGGCTTCGGTCCCTTAACTAGACCTCTTACCGCTCAGCGCCGATGAGATCGAAAGCTTTCAAGGACAAGGCCTTGACATTCTACCTTCTAAACAAAAGTTGAAATTCAGCTCACGGAACGGCAGCAAAGAGTTAACTCAGCTCTTTTCGGAATGTTCAGGTTTGGAAACTCGCAAGAACAATCGAGTGAAATCAGCTGGTGGGAGGGGGGTGGGAGAGAGAAGAGAAGATGAATTGAACGTCGGCCAAGATAAGCAACAAATGAAGAAAAGCAGGTAGGTAAAAATCACAATCGGTTTTTCTTCTTCGACGGTTCTGGGGTAATTCAAATGATCTTCCCCAGCTTGAAGCTCGAAAAAGGGAAAGCTTCCAAGAGGTAATCTGCTTTCATTACGTAACCCGTTCGCATGAGCAATTTCAAGAAAAAGAGGAATGGCAAGAAATAAATCTTTCATCTTCGCTATTACACCATATTAAAATGGCAGTAATTGGGGATCTAATGCCTTTCACATGCCATTATATAGAATACTAATCCATTTTTTAAAAACAATTATCAACAAAATACTGCCCGATTTAGAAGAAAAGAAAGATCTGTTCAATTCAAATAAAAACCTTTCTGTCGACGTAAAGCTATTGTCTATCTGTATTTTAGAGAAGAATAATTGCTATTATTTGACGGACATTTAAATAAATAAATAAATATGATAATAAACTATAAAAATGGGGAAGCATTAAACAGCTTTGAGGTTCATAAAATTGAATGGAAGATGTGGAGTGTATGCGGGACCAAAGCGTCAAAATACATCGGCACTTCATCTAGATCAATATCTAATTTAGAAAAAAGAATCTAATCCAAACTGTAATGCATATCTATTTATATTGTTTTATGAAAGATATTTCATAGCAAAAGAGGGGGGAAATTGGCAAAATGTGTTTTTTAGATGAATTTTTTTTTAAATAAAGAACAATTTTTTAAAAATTTAGCATCTTCCTATTATGGATATCACCCTCCTGTAAAACAAAAAACAATGAGTATTTACATCAATTTTTCATAACATGGAAAGATGTGGAGTAATAATTTCTTTAAATAGGTGCTTTCTTTTAAGCAATGGGCTGCGTTTCTAAAATCAGCAGCTTCCAATATTTTCTCTTTTCATGTGTTTCATTTCATTCAATTTTTATATATTATAACTCGATTTATTCACTCAATATTCTACTGATTATAAGAAAAGAAAAGAAATACGGTGTGTGTGTGGGGGGGGGGGTTACTTATCGCCTTCAGGTTTCATTTAATATTTAAATCGGAAAGAGAATAAATTCGTGCTTAAATTAATTTAAGTTATTAAATATTACTTTTATTGCAATTTTCGAACGTATTTGTAAGAGCTGAAAAATCTATAGTAGCCATTTTATGAATTACATATCATATGACACAAAATCGAACCAACTACTTTGATTCGAATTACTTCCAGAACAAAGTTTAACCACTTCGCTTACAATGACGTGTCTGACACGCGCATCGAATTGCCGAATTTTTATTTTCAAGTCTGCAATTAAGCCACAGAATTAATTATTTAAATACGAAAAAATCAATATGAAACGATTTGGTATTCCAAATCTTCCACATATTTTAATAAAATCAAATTAACAATAAATTACCAAAATAGGATAAGTTATCTAATTAGAAAGTTAAATAAATTCGTATGTCAAGTGGTTAATACAAAATTTTGTACCAAATGTAAATTAATTTTTTAGAAGTATATATTTTTTAACTTTGGTTGCTGTTTTTATTTATTAATTATTATTTTTATTTTAGTCCAAAATGTCAATACTTCACGATTTATGAATTAAGCTTTCTCAGGACACGAAAGAAAATTATCTTTTCAAACAGTTAATTATTAACAGTTAGACATTCACTGCAACCATACAATAAAATGACACTCTTCAAAACGAGTTAAATGTTTTAAGATTATTGGTGTCTCTTATGATATCAACCACTAAAAATTTTAAAACTTAACAGAAGCAAAAGAATTTGAACAAAAATTATTATAAAAAAGAGGTAAGAATTATAAAATTGATATATTCAATTCCAAAAAAGGGGGGTTTGAGAATAATTGTAAAATACATTACAAAATATATCAACTACAGTTTAGAAAGAGTTAATGTGAAGTCAAAAAAGTATTTTTTTTTCAGCAGGCGAATAACTAAATGATGCAAAAAAAAGGGGGTTTCATAAATTCTACCTCATTTCCTGTATCATGAAGTTTCCATTACACCATAATGAAGAACTGCAGACCTAAATATTTTCGAATCTGGCAGGAGCCGAAAAAAGAAGAAGAAAAAATGATGGAATGCAAGCCTTCCAAAAAAAAAAAAAAAAGCAGCCATTTTATTCCTACTCGCAGCTTTAAACAAAAACCGGCCCGGGTATCAAAAACCTAAGATATATGTTCTCCCTGCAACATCTTTATCTCGAGAAAACGGCCTTGATCTACGAAGCTCGCTGGAAAGGTTATTTACTTCGGCGATCAATTTTTTTGCCGAAGCTATTTGTTAGTTGCTCTCTCTTTTCTCTTCTACAATTTTCTGATACCGAACTTCGCGTGCAGAATTTTCAACGACGCTTTTAATTGGACGGAAAACCGGTTCCTTTTCCTCTCATACTTTGTAGCACATTCTATTCCTTCGAATTCCGTGGGCAGTTCCATTCCCCACATTCTCCTCCCCCCTCCACCCCTCCCAGAAAATACATAAGCACAGTTTTTCTAACGGTATGTCGAGTTTTCTTATTTTTATTTATTTGTTTATTCGTCCGTCCCTTTCACGGCGACGTGACAGTTTATTAAAGATGTATTCGGAGTCGATCCTTCCCAAGGATGGCCGCAATTAAGTCTTCTTACAACAATGGAATTCTCCCGTTCAACCAAACAAATCGACCTTGCAATTTTTCAATACCATATTATTGAGCGTCATTTAAAATCTAGGTGTAGCTGAAGGATTGTCCGGGAACTGTCTATGAAGATAAATGAAAACGTATGTAATTATTATTTAATTAATGATAAATCTAAAAACTGCAAAATCAGACTGGAAGTTAAAAGCGTCTCTTAAGTCATTCTTTCATATTTTAAAAAGTTTTAACATTTAATATATTTATTACTGAAAAATTAATAATTCAAGCATATAAAAAAAGATTAGAGTTTCGGCTTCATTAAAAACCAAGAATGTTTTCAGCATCTGCATGAATCTGACTAAATATATATATATAAAGATAATTTTATAAATATATCTAAAGAGATTTTCTTACTTGTTCTTTTACTAATATTGGTTTGTTTTTTATTGCATTTAGTATTTTCCTATATATTTTTACCTTCAATCTAGAATTTTGAGTTTTTTTCCCCCTAATTGTCATTTGTTTTTTTATGCTAAAAATTGAAGCCTCTCTTTTACTTTAAAATTTGGAATTTTTCGAGTCATAAAAGAGTTAATTTTTTAGACAATAGTCTAACCCTTTACAGAAAAAAAATTCCACTTTTTACTGGAATCCTTGCTTGATGGTGACCCTTGAGAAAGTCATCAGGCCGGATTTCTCCTTTTTTTCACTTACATATCTGTTTTTTATTCATCTGATTATATATATATATATATATATATATATATATATATATATATATATATAAAGTAGCATTACTCATTGCGCGATGTTATTGTTCTCGTCGTGTCCTGCTTTACAACGGAAGGAAGGATGCAGTAGCTTCTCAGGACAGAAGTCTGATTTCTAGCTCACAGACGTTACAAACCCTTTTTACTGGGCTGACTTCATTCATGCATTTCATTCATTCATCCACAGATCGTAATTTAGATCTGGAACAGAAAATGTTCATATCTGATCCAGTACCACCAGTGGCTGGTTCCAAGTAATCTTAGGACTCTGAAGGACATGATGTCTACAACTGTCAGTTTTTTCCCGAGTCTTTGGAAGTTTGTTGCGGAGGAGGTGGTCAGTTTTTGACCACTTTGGGGTCAATTATTTTGAAAAGAATATTAATTTGACAGATTCGGTCGATGTAAGGATAGACATAGCAACAGCCCACAGCCGGCCACAAATCATGTCAATTACACTCGACATAGAGGACTTTGTGACCACGACAGATTTAAAGCGCGCCAGCCACCACATACACGGAGAGTCTTCGGCCGACGGGGTTCGAACTCGCAACCTAAGGAATTCTAGTCCAACGCTCTACCAACCAGGCTATCCCGGCCCTCATGGTACGATAAAGCAACCATATTTTAAGCAATGTCAGAAAAGAGGGGAGGGGAAGGAAAGCTTCCGGGGCTTTAATAAAAAAAATGAAGTAAAAACTGTTATATTAATCAAATCATTCAACTTTTTTAAATATGATTATGAACTTGCAAATAATAGATTGTATATATATATATATATATATATATATATATATATATATATATATATATAGAGAGAGAGAGAGAGAGGGAGGGGGAGAGAGAGAGATAATATATAAATAATCTAGATAATTTTTCAAGCTTGAATACGAACTTGGTTAATCCATGATGTCAGTTCCGTTTAACAAAATATTAAAAGCACAACGAGGGTTTATTGTTCATCCCCCAATCAAAAAAAAATCTCCAATTGCTACAAATTCAGAAACAATTACAAGTATCTTGATTTTTAAATAATAAACAATTTGTTTTTACTTGGATTTCATGGTTTCAAACAAAATAACATAAATAGCGAGAAAATGTGATTTTAAATACCTTTAAAAAAACCCGCATTTGTAGTCAAATTTGAATTTTAATATCAATATTTCTGAGGGGGGGGAATGGGTACACAAACTTAATTTTTTCCTTTTCTAGGTGATCCTGCGATGCGAAATGAATTTTTTACTTTCTTCATGTATATGCAAATAGACAGGAACACATCCACATCTATTAGTAAAATACTCAAAAAGTTGTACAATCATAATAATTTGGGGCTATTAGTTAAATGCTAGTGGTGCTATTATTTAAACATAACGCCTAAAAACATGCAGCTCATTTCGTCAACGGGTTGAATAAATACATGCTAAACTGCAACAAAAACAATATCTTAATTGAAGTTTGCGGAGTGTGTTTTTTTCCCCTCCCGGGAAAATGAACAGCTAAATATTGTTCCCAAACGGAAACCAGCAAAATTTCTACCTTGAAAAAAAGTACTTGATTACGGAAACACCGATCTATATACCGGGTGTCCAAAAATTTCCCGTACCCCAAATTTAAAAAATCATTGCCCATGATTTTTTTTTCAAGTACATTAAAATTTGCCAAACGAGTAATGAAACCATGGATATGCTTGAAGCTTTTTTTCGGCGATCGACTTATCTCAAAAATTCTTTGGCCACCTCGATCCCCTGATTTGACCATCCCGGACTTTTTTCTGTGAGGATATTAAAATGACAAAATTTATGAAGGTGATCCTCAAACAATAGATGATTTGAAAATCGCAGTTACCCAAAGGATACAAGAAATCACTCCTAGCACGTTAAAACGCGTTTCGAAAAACATGCGCAAACGAGTTCAGCTTTGTCTCCAAAAAAGGGGTGGACATTTTGAACATTTATTATAAATGTAAGTTCAGTATTTTTTTCCTTAGTTGTGTTAAAAATGCTTTTTATCATTGGCATAAAATAATTCTTTTGAAACCTATTGTTTTTGTAAAATAAATTCACAAATCGTCAGTAAGGGAACTTTTTGGACACCCTGTACTTGAAAAAAAAATCATGGACAATGATTTTTTAAATTTGGAGTACGGGAACTTTTTTGGGCACCCGGTATAAATGAAATACACAATAGTAGAGTACTCGAGCGTAATTCACATTTTACTTCGAAATAATTTTAAGAACTTCAAAATGTCAGTACAGTTATCACCAATCCTGTATTCTGGACGATAATTCAAATTCAAAAGGATTGGTCGAATTGTAGACCACATTCTATACATAAACTGTGTATATGTGCTGAGTTACCACAGCAGTAAATGCTTTAAGTTCTCAAAGCTAAATTGAGGCGATGGCGACAGGGTACAGAATTTAAAAAACTATCCTGTTTTTTGTCGGAAAGTAGTGGCTTCCCCCCCCCCCCCCCCTCGAGACATTTGTTCGCTAAAAAGACGGAACAAACAGGCATGTGCCCAAAATTCAAACATTCCGGGCACCACCAAAACACAACGTGGAAAACACCCTAAAAATGAGAAAACTTTTTATGCGAGTCGCGGAAGAGTTCAGCAACCTACGGCTGGACTTAAGCCAAAATTATGTGTTTTTCGCATTCCCCCCCCCTTCCTAAATAGAGAGCCAGAAAAAGGTTTGCCTTGACATTATAAATGCAATTCCTGCTGCTCCTCCAGCCAGACCACGTTCGCTCGTCATGTGATGCAGGAAATGCAAATGCTTTCATTCACATGGTTTTTTTTTTTTTTTTTTTTTTTTTCGCCCTACTAAGGTACTTCCTTTTTTTCTGTGCAATGAAGATACGAAAAAGGTACGCTAAGTGCCTTTTTTTTAACTCGACCCATCTCTCGAATTAATGGCTCTGAAAGATTTTGAAGGGGTCTGAAAAGCTCAGCATATCACCACTGAGACGGCGAGCGGACTTAATCTAAATATATAAAAATCAATGTCCTGAGATAATATCAACGCACAGCCAATACTGCTGAAGCCTCAGAATTGAAATTTGGCAGACATGTCCACATGATTACGAAAGTATCCACTAAGAAAGGATTTTTCGAAATATCAATTAGTTCGGGAGAAATTAATTAAAACCCCTGAATTTCTGTGAAATTAAAACCTGTAATGTTACTTTCCGAGTGAAACACGGCCTTCCGGAACAGCGATCGCTGATGTGCCCCGTTTCGTCCCGTAAAACCGCGTTTTTTAAAAATTGCCATCGTTATGCGTCCGTTCAACTTATACTCAATATCGCAGTGGAATCGGATGTACTTTCTATCGTAGACCACGGAGGTATAATTTATTTAAGAAATATCGACGCAAAAATTAAATATCGATTTTTTTAAATAAAAGTCCATTTTCACGGGTCTATTTCTCGAACGGCCTAATAAAATAGACGCTTAACTGGAAAAATACAGAAAATATATTTCCTGAAAGACAATACGATGTAGTATGCTGCAATACAATAAAAAAATCAGATATCTAAAACTGAATTTTTGGCACATTTTTTAACGAAGAGGCGAAATTTCGCTTTAATATTTAATTATGCCGAAATTTTTCAAGATAACTTAATCAATTTTTTTTTACATAAAATGTTATAAATTTTTCAAAATCTTGTGAAAGATTGTAAAGATCTGACCAAAAATTGCGAATTTTTTTGCTAGTGTAAAATAGCCGGTCAACCTTCTCTTTCCTTGAAATTCGGTGTATAATTCGTTAGGCATCCATAATCATTGTAAATGGGAAAAAAAAAGTTGCAATTACTACCATTGACGCTGTATGAGTAAATAGCACCCAAGGAACAGTATCAATATTTCGCCCCCAATCATCATTTGTTCAGCAAGAGGAAACGACGATCAGCTTTGGTACTATTTGCAAGGTCCTTCATTATATTTAACTTTAAAAACAAATATAATCATACTAATATTTGTCTCCGTGACGTCCACTTAAGACTAACGCAGAGGACATGTATACCCCTTCCCCGGTTGGTCGTTACGTTACTATTTGATGTATATCGAGTGAACGGTCATATTATATATATATATATATATATATATATACACGTTAACGTACATGACACAAAAATCATGCTTATAACTCCCAGTCGAATGACAACAGTCAAAAGTTAACAAACCAAGAAGTAGAAAATTCATGCCTTTCCGTTGCCTCAATTGGCGTTGAAAATTCACGTATGTGCAATGTATTGTAATTCTTGACAACTGTGTTTTCATTTTAATTAAAAGTTTTAAAAAAAATATGTGTATAATCTTGTCGACACTATCTCAACCCCAATCGATAAATAAAATAGACTTTATTTTAAAGAAATGCGGACTTGATTTGAGGTTTTGCTTTATTTCAATTAGCTTGATTTGAGGTTTGCATTGAAAGTAAATTGTTTTTTAGTTTAGTTGTGTACTTTTCCATGTGTACGAAGTCGCGGGTAAAAGCTAGTTTTTAATAAAAACAAAAATTGTTTTTAAAAAATCGCAGCAAAGTGCATTCCCATCGTTCAGAATATATATGTGCCAAGTTTAGTAGTTCTAGGTCAAACAGTCTAGCCTAAAGAGCATCAACAAACACAGACAAACATTCATCTTTATTGTTAGAAGAGATAGAAATAGTGAGGCGCCAAAAACATTCGACATAAGTTTTTAAAGAAACATAAAATGAGAAATTGCCAAACAGCACAAAAGTAAACATAGCAATCATATCTTCGTTAAAAAACTGGAAAGCGTTGAAAATACAATGCTAGTATAATTTTTGATCAATTATTTATAGTAACTGTAATTGTTAAAGCCTGGTGGGTTAGGGCGTTGGATCGCATTCTTTGGGCTGGGAATTCGAACCTGACGGCCGAAGATTCTCCGTGTGTGGTGGACATTAAATCAGTCGTGGTCACAAAGTTCTCCATGTGGAGAGTAATACCACTAGGGGTACTGGGTCAGAGGTGATCGTTCTCTGTTTTGGACCTAAATTACGATCCGTGGATGAATGAATGAAATGCCTGAATGAAGTCCGCTCCGTTAAAAGGGTTTATGACGTGTGTGAACTAGAAGTCAGACTTCTGCCTTCGGGTGCTCAAGGACCCATACCCTCAGAAGATACGTTGGGAAGCCTCCAATAAAGATGTTCGGACTAAAAAATTTATTCAAACAGTTAATCTTAAAAGACTATATGGTGACTTTTTCATAAACCAAATCATAACTGGTCATGAAGTTTTTAATGCTCACCAAAATAGGTTATTTGGAAAATCTGATAACTGCAGATGTGGCAAATCTTCTGGGACCATTCAACATATTATACAGGAATGTGATTTATGGGAAAATACCCGCTCAACGTGGCAATTATGCTGGAGAAATTTGGATATCAAATTGCTATTAAAACTCCCTCTTTTTAGGGCAAGTGCTTCCGAAATTATCATTAATCTTATGCAGTTGGAATCCGTGGAGCACGATTGAAATGACTCTTTGCTTTGACTTTTGTTTTCTTACGTCTAAATTGTAAATGGAAACTTTATTTTGTATGTATGTTATTTGTTTTTGGGTTACCAAAAGCTTCCTTTGTATACAGTTGCTTTATACCTTTTTCTTTTTAACAGCATTTTCTTAGTTAACGCTGTTTATATTTTTATTTATCTCTTATAACTGTTGAAATGTTTGCCACTTACTATACTTGGAGACAAGGTGACAACTTTTGAGAACTTAAATTCGTTTTATTTTCCGATCTGGTCCTTTGAATTAAGTTTTACGATAATTAAGTTGATTATCCTGTATTTCCGTGGTGGGTGGGTGTTGCTTCGCGGCGGCCCATCGTTATAGCCGAATGGCTTCGGCCGGGACGGAGAATACCTATGCCATATGGCATACCCTCAGAAGCTACTGCACCCATCCTTTTGTTGTAAAGTGGAACAAGAGAACAACAATTGTAATTATTTTTAAAAAAGTAGGTAAAATAAAAATTTTCCTAATTACATAAGTAGGAATTAATTTTTTTAAAAAAAATTGTATTACTTGTTTGCATTTTTTTTTTTTAAAAAAAAAAGCTCTCTATTACATAGTGAATAGTTTAAAATTATTCATTGAACAAGTAGTATCCATTATAAGAATTGTCATGAAATAATTTTTTGTATCGTATGATAAACAGGAATTTCTTTGCATGCGTTCTAATGCTCAGTTGCAAAAAAAAAAAAAAAAAAAAATTAAAGCCACAGGAAGAAAAAAAACATGAAAGCAACGTGAAGAAAATTATAAACAGCTCAGTTCACTGGAATTGAAAATCAGCTTTAAAAAGTGCACTAGAAAAATGAAGTTCCTACAGAATTTCTTACACGAGTAAAGGAAGTGCATTTACTGTCATTCTTCAAGAGAAACACCCCCTAAATCTCTCAATTCCGTGTTTTTTATTCCGCTAAGGCTAAAGCCCTCCATTTTGAATAAATAAAATAAACGAACTGGGATTCCAACTTTTTTCGAATGGCAGTTTTCAGTTCTCAAGCCAAAATGAAAACTGCCATGTATCCCCGAGCAACAAATGTTTCAATAGTTCAGTTTATGAAAAACTTCTCTCAATAAAAATGTTTAAATCAAATTAATTTCATTTATAAACAAGACATCTAAGTAAATCTATATAGCAAGTAAACAAGACAGTTTCGATTAAATGTATCACACGCTATCCCAAAACATTTCTAAAGATAATAAAGATTTTTGTTAAAGGAAATTATAATTATATTCATTTAAAGTAATTATAATAAAAAAGATTTAATTGGATATGCTGCAGAAAGTCAATTGGAGGTTCTTCCTTCGCATATTGCATATACATGTACGTCTCAGGAGTAATAAATATATAAATTTTTAAAAAAAATCCTTCTTTTCAATGATTGATTGAATCGATGTAAGCTGTTAACATTTTAATACATCAATCATGACGTTTTAGTCCAATGGCTTAGTTCAGAATGTGTTTCTATTATTTATTTATACAGATAAATTCACGTTATATAAATTTTATAAATTATTCAACATATTTTTTAAAAAAATACTAGTAATATCTTTTATTTGATTTTAATATCAAAATTTTTCAATTTTTAAATGCCAAATGTGTTTTTCATCAAAATTTTTAGAACTGAAGCATTTAGCTTTTAGATTTTAAAGATAGCCTTACATAATAAATGTAATGTACCCCCCCCCCCCAAAAAAAATATATGATTAATCTGGCCGGAAGACTTTTTCAAGAGACTGGTTCAGGAAATATCGAGAAATATTAGGTGTATTTCATAATTATTGGCAATAGATTGATAGTAACTTATTTTTAAGAACAGGTTATATTCAACCTTCAAATTCTCAGTGAATTTTTAAGATTGAATACATTTAATTTTTCAATCCCATTTACTTTTGCCATACTTTTTAAAGTTCAGAGTTTTCAACTAATGAACTCTAAATAAGTTTTTAGATTAACTGTATAAATAAGATAAAATATTAAATTCCTATTTAGTTTTCTTAATCAATATGACTCACTATTTATAGCTTATTTTTTTACACGTTTAATGTTAATTTTCTAATGGACACTGAAAAATTGGAGTTGTTTCGGTAGGATATTTTTCTTTTAAATCTATATAAATGAAAATGAATCCGTAAATCCGTAAAAACTCAAAAACAATTTTACCAATCCGGCTAATATATATATATATATATATATATATATATATATAAAGACACCAGGAAGGTTCTTATGAAGAGAAAAAACGGAAAAATTGCGATGAAAATAGTAAAAACGACACTTTTCTTACTTTCCCGTCAAAACTTCATTTCCCCGCCGCCAAATAAATAACGAATTCAGTTTGTTTTTCCCTCACGCTAATGCGGTTAGGCTGAACATGTTTTCTGGGGATTATTTCAAACGATTATGTCTCTGTTTTCTCTTTCTTTCTTATCGTTTTACACATTTAAATTTAAACATTGTTATTTAATCGATTTTTCGGATTCATTTTAAAGTACTTTTGAATTAAAATCAAACAAAACACATAAAACAATTTCTGATCTATATTGCGTTGCCCGAACTTGCGTAGAAAATTCACGCAATTTCGTTGTCCAATTGGAGTTGAAAATTCGCGCATGTACAGTGTGTAATTGCCGATAACTGTATTTTCATTTTAATTAAAAGTTTAAAAATTATGCGAATAAGGCTATTGCACCCATCTCAATCTCGATCGATAAATAAAATAGGCTTGACTTGAGGTGTTGCTTTATTTCAGGTACGGACTGTAAATAAATTGTTTTTAGGTTAGTTGTGTGCCTTTCCATGCGTACGAAGTCGCGGGTAAAAGCTAGTTCTTTATCTAGGAGAAAGTAAAAAGCATTTAAAAACATAAAATTTCCCTTGCAAATAAATTGTGATTGTTCTCTACTTAACAGAACATTTTTGCACCGTATCTCCTGCTTCATTTTAATGAAGGAAAAAAATATAAAAAAATCGGCGTAACTAACCCACTCTGAATGATTTGCTTATTACCCCAAGCCTTAAACGAAGCCAATACACAAATTAATAAAAGAAAATGCAACGCATGCTGTGGAGGCCAGCTCGTGAAATGCACGGAAGAATGCATACCGTATTCCAGATTATAACGAAAGGGATAATAGTTTTCAAGCCACTTTAACGCCGGCAACCATATCTAACAAAGATGCCGAGTGAAAGTGGGGACACAATTAAAAGTAGTTTCGCTTGAGTGACCTACATCTATATGTTGCCTGTTTTTGTCTGAACTGTTTATGACCGGAAACATGACGTTCTACGGAGACTTCATGCATATTTTACAACCTGCTGTTTTTCATTGGATTAACTGCTTCGGACAGCCAATTTGAGAAAAAAGAACATTTTCTTTCCTCCTTTTTTTTTGCACTGACGACATTGGATCTTAAAAGAGATTAGTCATGGATTAGTTTATGATGGAATATTTTTCAAGCATTTGTATAACAAGTTGCAATAAATTTGTTTAGTATGTCGTTGAAAGATGCACGATCAAAATTAGATTCAAATAGCGAAGAGTTGCTTATTTTAGCCGAATAATATGATGCCATAGTCTATTTTATTTCATAATCATTTTCATATTTTAAGTAAATAATATTGACAATATTAAAATAAAAGGATTAAATTGAAATCTGCAATGCATATTGCATTGTATCATGTCAGAACATCATTTCTTGAAAGGCAAACACCACGTGCTCGTGCGAATTAAATCATATTTTTTATTCATATTAATTGTTTCATCGAATGAGTCACTTTAGTATTGCAAACGATCCAAAAAACGTTGTTTCGCATTTATTGTTTAAAAAAATATCCCATTTCCTATTTATTTCATTTCACATAATCACATGCTCAAAATGACATTTTTCTTGGTTTTATTTGTCGTAGTTATTGACTTATTTTATTAAATATGAGCTTAGGTAAATGTGATTCCAACGCGTTATTAAAAACTGATTTTTTGAGATGCTCGTGTAGATAACAAAATTTCTATTTTTTGCCTACGGATTAAAATGTTTATATTTCGCCTACGATTTTTGCTGACGCCAGAAAACCCCATTCCCAAAACAATGTCATGCTCTGACATCACAAATATTTACAGGGGGGGGGGGGAAACGGATTTTTGATTCGATCATTAGAGATAAATTAGTGAAGAAATAGAAGATAATTTACAATTTCCGATAAAATCTACTTACTACGATATTAAATGTTCAAATTAGCTATTGGAACAAAAATCCAAAATCCTTAAACTAAAATTCGAGTTAAAAAAACACTGCAAATTGTTCTTTAATAATAATAATAATAAACAAACATCAAAATAAATATTAAAAATTTAAATATCAACGAAGAGAGATTTAAATTATACTAATTTGGTCACTAGGTCAGAATTTTAGGAAATGCGATTTCTACTCCTATCAGAATTATTTATACAACAGAAGTATAAAATACATATAGTATATGAGGAGATTAAAGTTTAAATTAAAACTGCATGGGTAACTTTAAGACAATGGTAGTCTCAAGAGGGAAAGGCATTTTATAAATAAAAGAACATAATGGCACAGAAACTAAATAATAATAAATAAATGTAAGCGAATTCAATTATAAAACAGTGAAATGGGATTTTGTTTTCTAGGTTTTTTTTAATCAAAATTTTTCAATAACTTAGTGAAAATTCAAAACCGATAAAATTGTTGTTGAAGTTTAGTTTAATTTACAGAAATCCAGAATTAATCTTCATTCAAAATGAAATATGTAGGGGAAAGAAAGAAAAAAACAGGAATTAGGTTTTAATTACAATTATCAAAATATTAAAAACAAATTTCATTTTTTTTTCTTTCATATAAGCTAAGATGAAAAACATTCACAGCATTTCGTTGAATAATTATGTTTGGGTACAGCAAAATATATAACAAAGTATGCAGCAAGAAATTCCCGTATAGCATAGCGTAAACTCGAGAAAAACCGACAGGTGAAAAAACAGTTGAGAAAATGCCTTATTTTTATGTAATTACGAATAAACACAAAAGCAAGTAATATAAAAAAATCCTACTGAAGTCAACAAAGAATTTTTTTTATTTTAGTTACTCTTTATTAAATAATTACAATTGTTGTTGGCTCGAGTTCCGCTTTACAACGGAAGGAAGGGTGCAGTAGCTTCTGAGGGTATGGACACTTGAACACCCGAAGTCAGAAGTCTGACATCTAGCTCACACATGTCACAAACCCTTCTTACGGGGCGGACTGCATTAATGCATTTCATTCATTCAATCATCCACAGATTGTAATTTAGATCTGGAAAAGAGAACGACCACCTCCCCAGTGGTATTACTCTCCACATGGGGAACTCTGTGACCACGATAGATTTAACGTCCACCAAACACGGAGAATCTTCGGATGGCAGGTTCGAACTCGCAGTCCAAGGTATGCGAATCCAATGCCCTACCAACCAGGTTTTCCGGGCCTAACAGTTACAATTACTATAAATAATCGATCAAAAAATTACAGTAGAAATGAATATTTAATTCCAATTGCGGACTCAAAACCAATTGGGGCAACGCAAAATGCGTGATTTTCGTACACCAATTAGGGTAACGCAATACAGGTCAGAAATATTTAATTTCCTTTATTCTGCTTTATTTTAATTCGAAAGTACTTCAAAATGAATCGGAAAAATCGGCTCATTAACATTGTTTAATTTTAAATGCATCAAACATTAAGAAAATAAACAGAATCGTTTGAAATAATCGGCCGGAAACAAGTTGTGTGTGGGGGGGGAGGCAAACTGAATTCGTAACTTGCCGACGGGAAGGCAAGACAAATCCGACAGCGGGGCAAGCACAATACCTTTCATTTGGCTTCAAAATAACCCAAAAAAGTTAATTTTACATTTAATTAAAGAAAATCAAGTATTATTTAGATTCTTTTTTATGTAATTCAGATACTGGCCCTTCCTTTCATTGTTCATTTTTAAAGAAGAAATAGTTGTTATGCGATATGATTTTGATATCTAATTCACTTGTATATATTGCCAAAATAAGTATAAATTATAAGTTAAGTGAACGACTAATTAATCAAATGTCGGAAATCTGCAGACTTCTTCGACGCTCATCGCATTGAGTTTACAGTCGATTGATCAAAAATTGGCAACAAATTAGCCTATCACCTTTGTCGGTTATATTGTCAAAAGTAGTACAAATTATAAGCTGAATGAACGACATTTGAATCAGATGTCTGAAATTCTTGCTTAACATATGTGTTCGACATCCATTATTTTCAATTTTTAGGTCTATCAAAAATTGTCTATGAAAATACGGCATATTATTGATCTACCATCCTATCGAATATTTTTCCAAATATAGTCTACCAATTTAATCCTTACTCGGATATTTCGATTGTTTCCATTATATTAATTTCAAGGAGATTTTTAAATAATCATATTCGATACTGCGCAGCTCTCTTCAACCGTCCTGAAATGGTGAACATTTTTGTCGACGAAACTCTAAATAATACGCCCACGGGGGGGGGGGGGGGGGGGGGGCCACCGATGGGGGGGCCCCCCCCCCCCCCGCTATCACCGCTTCCGTTATTTTGGCTGTGGGGAAATGAAGATTTTTGACGAGAAAATTAGTTTTTAATTAATAAAAAATTAATGAACTCATATTTGAAAAAGAAAAACTGTATCAACGTAAAATGCCATCTTATTACAGGAGTAAAAAATGTATTTGCACTGGAGTAGATGAATGAAAAGTATTTAATTAACGATTGAAGATTTGAACAAGTGATATAAGCATATATAGGGAGAGTGTGAGCTAATAGTAGGAAGTGAAATAAGAAGACGCATTTTAATTGCGAAATTCCCATAAAAACGAGACAGTATTTCTACCTGAGCGAAAAGCTGGAAAAATGCCTTTAGAAGGCATAAAAAAGCCTTGGGCACCACAACAAATGGAGCAATTCAACAGGCTATCGCTGACTCCTCCACATGGCATTTATATCCCGCCAACAAATACATAAGTTAATAAGCACCGTGCCAAGAGATCGAGACACTCGCCAAAATAACTTCCACCTCGGGTCTTCTGCTCTAAGGGCAGGGAATTGGAAAATCTATTTTCAGACGAGTACACCTTCCGTATTCATAGCTGCCACATACGAATAGAAACTGCATAAAGCCAAACCTTGGAACCAATTTAGTTTGGCTAATCCGCAAATCGGGATTTGTTTTCATAAAAGATGGAACGCCCCTCGTAGAACTTCCGAAGCGTTTGAAGAAAGGAGGGGGGGGGGAAGCTTTATGTGGCAATCATTTGAATCTTCGTTATCTTCAAAGCAGATAAAACGGCGATGTGGCGGTATCCTGAATTATTTTGGTGCATAGGGCTGTCTCATTACCTTTTAGAATTCATGCACGTTCTAGAAATGCAAATATAACCAACAGACTCCTTAAGTAAATAAAACTGTAGTAGCCATAAAAAGGAGTACAATGCATATGATACTGAATTCGGCGCATTCTTTTGGATTTTTTGTAAAGCACATAAACCAAGAATAGCAATTCTGTGCATCACAGACAGCCAACGAAAGAAATAGGAGGAGAAAACTGAAATGAACGACAAAATTGTATCACTTACACAATACTCTTTTACCGGCTGGAATATTTAATTTTAAAAACATTTTTTTAAAAGTTGGAAACGAATTGTTTATTAAGATTTGTTTAGACTAACAAAAATTAATTAAAGAACAGACGTGCACTGAAAGCTGGAATAATAATTTCAATAAAATAAACCGATACATTAGCCAATTTCGTTTCCAGTTCTTGAATTCCAATTATTTCATTTCATTTCAAATTTTAACCCTTTTGCACTTAAATTTCAGTTATCGAATTTTTAATTAATTTTTTTAATGCTGCAGTGAATAGATCGCTGTTTAGAAGTATTTCGAACAAATATTTAATTATTAAAAAGTTTAACTTAAGAATTATGATTTGATCATTCTATATGATAAAAAAATGGGGGGGACCGCTTTTTATTTTTAAAAATGCCTAAATAAAGGATATCTGAATGGCAGCAAATAAGACGGAAAATAAACATCAGTTATCTAATTTTTAGTTTTTTTTTTAAAGCTAGTAGTGAATAAAACGCTGTCTAGAAGTATTTCGAACAAATATTTAGGTATTAAAAAGTTTAACTTAAGAATTATGCTTCTGTCATTCTATAAAAAAAAAGTTGGGGTGGGAAAAAATCGTTTTATTTTTAAAAATGCCTAAATAAGGGATATCTGAATGGCAACAAATAAGACAGAAAATAAACATAAGATTCATGAAGATTAAAATGATAAAAAGCATTTACACAATTCAGGAAATTGTCAGATTGGACATCAAAAATTCGCTGTTACACAAATTGCTCAATACATCCTGAAACAGGTTATGAGAAAGTTGAATGTTTTGTTATTATTCAGGTTTTCACATATGTTCAGAATTCACATCATAGATCAAAGTATTGCAAACGATTTTTTAAAAAAAACTTTCTCTTGCATTTATTGTTTTTAAAAATATCACATTTCCTAATTATATCATTTCATATAATCACGTGCTCAAAATGACATTTTTCTAGGTCTTATTTGCTGCAGTCATTAACTTATTTTTTTTTTAATCAGAACTTTTGTGAAAGGGATGACAACGTGTTACTAAAAGTTGATTTTTTTCAGATGCTCGTGTTGATAATAAAATGCTTTGGCCATTCTATACGATAAAAATTGGGGGGGG
>JAOUZG010032472.1:962362-974057 GCA_026289955.1 Argiope argentata | reverse complement strand
ATCTGTATTCTGCTCAGTAGATGTTCTTTTTTTTAAAACAATTAATTTGCTTTTATGTATATTTTTATTCTTGAATTTTTTTTCATATATATATATATATGATAAAAGTTTCAAGAATCAAATTATACATAAAAGCAAATTAATTGTTTTAAAAAAATGACTTTCTACTGAGCAGAATACAGATGTATTTCATGTTGCAAAAGGACACTTCTTAAAAAAATTTCTAAAACAATGTTTTATATGACTATGCTTTTTACTTACAAATATACTAATCCTACAACAGTACTATTATAGAATTTTTCATCACATCTTTCATAGTTATAAGATCTCCAATCATCTAATAGTTATTACAACAGCCTTATCCTTTTACAGGGATACCTAAGTTATGATATGCCTCATTTGGGAAATGCAGTGGCCCAGTCAGAGATGCTTAAAAATAAGGTTAATAAAGATAAAATGACAAAATGAAAAGTAAATTCTTTTCCAAGAACAGAATTTCATTTCTTCAACCAAGTTAAAAAATTCAGAATTCATGGGAATATATTTATATTGTGCATATATTAATAATAATTTATGCAACTTAAGGCATGAAATATTTATTTTCATTTGAAATTAATTTAGTAAAATCTATTTATGACACACAGGCAGGAATCATATTAAATAATACTGAATTTAAATAATTGAATTACAAGATAAGTAATTTTTAGCATTTATCATAAATTATTTATATGAATAATAACTATATAACTATTTTAATAATAACTATATAAAATCAGTATAATTATAAAAAATTGAAATAAAATGTAAAATATTATTAAGTTTATTTGTAAGGTGCTAAAACTAACCTAAATTTAGAATATTATTAAAAACTTTTCTGTCAATGGATGATAGTTCAGGAGAACAAAAATAAAAACTAATAAAGAGTTTTGGCAGGAGATGGAGGTTGGGAATTGCAATTTTATTTTTTATTTAAAATTACATACGGATTTGTACGATAGACAGTTTGCGAGTCAAAAGTAGTCACCTCACAAATCTGAATTATCATTTTCTAATGTCTCAAAAGAAGACACGGGCATTTATGTTTCTACAAAAAGAATTCTCTTTTTGAGAGTCCATTCTAAGATATTTTTTTTTAATGAAACCAAAATGTCAAATAGATTGAAAATACAATGTACTTGATTATAATAAATTATTTCACATAAATTAATTCCTAGATATCATCTATGAAGTTCTACAAAAATAAGTGGAAATAAGCAGAAGGGGAAAAATACACTTTTCACTTTAAATAATATATAATCTGAACTACGAAAATGCACTTCATTTCTTAACTTTTGTGATACAAATTACAAAAATTTCCTCTGTGTGAGGGGAACTAACAAAAAATATAATGGCTTGGAAAATACAATTTTTTTCTACCCCACCCCCTGTGAATTTTTTGAAGAAAGAAAAATTATTATTATAGCAATTACATTTTTCCATAACATATGAAGACAAACTTTGCTTTAATACAGCAATCCTTGAAACAAGTCAATAATATTATGGTTCAATTTTGATTTTTACAAAAGTCCAGTCTCCACATTGCTTCATAAAATACGTAATTCCATTTGCTATTTTGTGGTTATAACTGACAACTTATAAACAATAATCATACTATTAAAGGAATACTTTTTTTATATCAATTCATTGCAGCCATTCAGAAAGTAACAACAGCAACAAAATCTTTTTACTTATTTGAAATTATTATTAATAAAATGTGGTTTAAAATAAAGTTCCCCCAAAAAATTTCATTAAAAGAATAAAACTATTCATAATCATTACAAGTACACAAGTTTACTCGTAATCAACAATAAATGATATAATTCATTAGAATGCAAGATATTTCATTATATTTCTTTATCAAATAAATGGGACAATACAAACAACTTAAAGGCAGTAAAATTTCTGTGAAGGTACACGTGAAATATTAAAATCAAAACTAATATTAGTTATAGAATATATTGATGCCTCAGTAGAAAAGTAAAATAAATATTAAAATTTTAAGTATTAAATAAGACAAGGGAAAAATTGTAATATTATTTTCCCCATTTAAAATAAGATTTAAAATGCTTATGGAATCCTTATTTAATCTCACACAAATTTGGCCAAATAGGGAGAATATATGTGAGCATACAAAGCTCAACACATGGCAATACAGCAATACAATGCCAAATTTACTAAATTCAGAATATAGTAAAAGAATTGCTAAATAAGAAGTAATATATTAAGAAGAAACAATATTTTGTATTTGTTTTTGATTACTTAAGAACAACTTAATTAATCAGAAACAAATCAGAAAATTACATATATAAAAATTTATAGTGAAATTCAACAACCTAAATATATTATTGTTAACAATTATTTAGTAAACAAAAAAATAAATTTTGAAAACCAAAATAATAATTTTGAACTTTTAAAAATATTAAGTTATCATAATTTAAATATATATATATATATTTGACATAATAGGCTGTGAAGAAGATAAAACAATGATTTGGGTGAAATAGAATTTTATAAATTGTTTTATAAGAATATAAAATTTCTTATAAGCACATTCAAAGCTTCTAACTTGGTCTTAACATAACTGAACTTTGAAATTCAAATCTAATTTTTGCTCAGATTAATAACTCATCTATATTTTTAATACAACTTTTCATGCATATTTCTTAAACCTCTTTTTTTTTTTTCAAAATTATTTAACATGTAGAATATGTAAATAAACAATTATTCTTATTTTTACTAGGTATAAATAAAACTGGATAAATACTTATTATTTTTTTAAAAACTTTTATATAATGTTTGCATTTCAAAAAACTATGGTACTATCAAAATTAGAATATCAATCGTATTCCAAACATAAAACAGATTGTTATTAATAATTTGTAAATAAGCATATAAATTCAACAAAAATAATAAAATAAATAACTAATCTTTTGATACTTTTAGTACACACAAAGTTCCAATACAGATTTCTAAATAATTTTTGGAAATTTCCTTATCAAATCAATATTCTTAATTTCTTATTTTAGACTTCACAGCTTTAAAAATCCAGTTTCAAACAAGGTTATCCCCCCCCCCCACATATTTCCATACAGATATTTCTTAAATATTTTGGACAATCTTTTATCATGAATCTATCAATATTTCAATTATTAGACATATGTGTGATTCGAATGTATTTTCAAGAAGATAAAAAAATTATGATTTCCTTTGATTTATGGTTATTATCATTTCTCTACAATATTACATGAAAAAGCCTTAACATAGATATTTGAAGTATTACCCATAAATATTGATGAAAAAAAAGAGATTTTATAGTTTGTTTTAAAACATGCAGTGTTGAACAAAGTTGCATCCGAATAAACAGCATATTATAAAGGAGGAAAAAAAAAAGACTTAAAAACAGTTAATAATTCCTTGGTATGTAATAAGAAAAAAAAATCTCAAAGTTTGCTTTTGTTACTTTCTATTAACAATGCAGAAGCTTATTCATTCCTTGATTAAAAAGAGAAATGTAAAACAGGATTAAACATATAATGAGAAAAAAATTTACACTGATACTTGCAAAGAGTACTCTGCAATAAAAAAATTAAAAAATAAATAAATAAAAACATTGCAAACATTTAATTATTTCTTGTTAGGTGATAAGTACCTGTATTTGCAGTTTGGATTTAACAGATCTATAATGTTATACTCGTTTGGTAAGGCTGAAGATTGCACATTCTATTTATTTAAAAAGGAATTGTAAAAGTTTAAATATACAATGCGAATCACGAAAACAGATATAAAAGATGAGTTATATAGCAAGCAATATTTCCATAATCTGTAAAACTACACATTGCTTCAAATAATTAATGTATTTTGATTTTTTTTTTTTAAAAAAAAAAGACTTTAAAGCACAAGGTTTATGCATACTTCGGAAACTTGGTCGTGCTATCAACTTTTTACTCGCCCATTTTAAGCACACACTACTAGTTAAAAAATATTACACGAAAATTAAACATTATTCCTTTCATAATACATATTAAACAACTCAAAAGCATCAAAGAGTACATAATAAAATATAAGCATAATTTTATTCTTATATTACTACAACGGAACCTCTGCTAACATTATAAAAGAACCTTATTAAAAAGAAAACTTCTAAAAATCATGGAAAAAATATATAAAAACTCACTTGCTTTTCTTCAGACTTGCATATTCTGAAATTAAATAAAATAATATATTAGTAAAGAAAATCAAAAATCGGCAATTCTCCGGTACATCAATAATTTGATGTTTCAAGGTAACAAACACTGTAATCACGATCGCAAATGAAAAGTGTAAACGAGACTCACCGAATCTGCTATGATCCACATTTACAACTAAAGTTCGACAATCATAATTTATATACCTAAACAAAACTCAAGTTGAAGAAATCTATAATATTTACATCAAACAAACATAGTCTACACACGAGAACCACTGACCCAGTTTTCTCTCTACTTCAGTCCAATGAATCCCACTTGTTGCCAAACCAAAGCGGATATAAAGAAAGAAATTTTAAAACATTTTTGAAGATGGTATAAAAAATTCCGACCGCCTAGATAGCAAATAAGTCAGGAATAGTTAAAGAAATAATAATGATTTCAGTTACTGTAAAGCCTTAACGTTACAGTGGTCATAGGATTAGCTACTAGCGAAAAATGATATTCATCATTACGCTATTCTGGTTCTCCAGATTTAAAAACTTTTCTCTTTGGAAAACGCTTAGTGATATTTCAAAAAGAAATTAAGGTTATTTAAATTATTAAAAATCTTTGCCAAAAGTATTCATTGATTGTCTTAGAATGTATAAGACAACTGAATTTTCATTTATTTAAAATTAAATTTTATAATAAATACATTTCTAAAAGTATCGTACCAAAACAAAGACCCTAAACCCTTACAATCAAAGTATTTTCTTGCATGAATTGCATTCACATACCACTTCCAATATATTTATATAAAAACAATATTGAAAAAAAATATATATTTTAAATATATTTACATGTTTAGTGAAAAAAATTTAAAAAACAGTCGCTGAGTCTAAACAATTTAATCCAATTTCGCCTATTTTTCTTTCAACTAAAAACTTGTGGCTCTTGACTGTATTTTCAATAGTTGCCACATCTCTTTCACACTTCATTTTTATGAGAAAAACCTACAAAACGCAGTCCCCCAGCCTATCATGTAAGTCGATTCGATTATTTTTATATATGAATATTCGTTACCTCCAGTCGTTATAGCCTGTTTGGTAGGGTAGGGTGTTGGATTCAAACCCCGCCGGTCAAATACTCCTCCGATATATGGTGGCTGGTGTACACATAAATCTGTCGGGGCACAAAGTAATTCATGTCGTGACAATATTATCGGGGCTACTGTTTCAGAGGTGATCGTTTTCTGATTCACGCCGAAAATACAAACTGCGGATGAGTGAATGAAATGATTGTGTTACGTTTATAGCGTAGAGGGTTCGGGTTGAATGGACTTTATTTAAGAACAGCACAAACAAATGTATTTACAGTTATTTACAGGATAATTGATAAAGTAAATATTTCAGATAAACACAATCCAGCAGTAATCAGTCACTTACAGCGTAAATGCAAGCCTTTTGCACAATAAACACAGTCTGCAAAACAGCTATCGTGTAGCACAGCAAACAGTAAATCACAGCGAGCTCAATAATACAACGTTAACAGCAAACGCAAACACAGCTCACAAATCCGCTGGTCTAGCGAGACGCTTCTCTTCCAAGTAGGGAAAAACTACTGAATGCGGTAGTCCGTCCCTTATATAGCCGGGCGAAAGAGCCGCGAAGCTTTGGAAATCACCGAGAGATATCCGGCGGCTGCCAGACTATTTCTTTCGCCAAATCAACCCAGCTGGTGCCACGCTCCTTGACGCCGTCACCAATCGCTCTCCCCTCCACGCTTTCATTGGCGTGCGCTCGCTTGTAACACATTATTGAATTCTACCTCGTAAAAAGTGTCCCGACGCATTAGTAGCTAATCCATGCTCTTGGCTCTAGATGGTGCTACTGAAACAAGAGACAGACTCTCAGCTTAAGTCAGCGAACTTGTCTATAACGAGTGCTATAAGAAACAACGCAACAATTCATGATCCCTATATACATTATCAATAATCAGTCGCCTTTATTTAAGCTCCAATTTTGAGAAAAATCGAAAAATTACTTTTTTAATGCATATCTTTCACTGGGAAAGCTCACGGCAAATCCATTATCCATAAACATGCCGCTATGTGTCTATTAACGAAATTTTCATTTCATTTGAAAGCTAATGATTCCTAAATACTTTATGTATGTATAATCACCAGCTATCATCAGTCACCAATTTTTAATGAAAGCTTAAAAAAACACAACTTCAATATGAATTCCCTATAAATGGAAATGGTAAAAGTCCTCAGTTAGAAACATTTTGTAAGATTACGATAATTTTTACTTGAAATGAGTTCTCGTGAATCTCAAATACAACATCAACGATCCTCTATAAACTATCTCCCCATTTTAAAAAGATATTGTAAAATAAATCTTTGAAAAAACTCTTAACCCTAGTGTCACACAAATATTGTATAATATTGTATAACATTGAGCAATATTAGTAATATTGTTTAATATTGGGGAATATTGTTTAATATCATATAATATCCCACAACATTGTACAAAATAGTGCAACAGACTGCGCTACATAGGAAACTCAAGAGTTGAGCCAAGTTCAAAAATTTCCTTTGTCAATTTGACGTAACGCCACTTTTGGAGTGCATAGCTATCAAATCAGGATGATCTGTTATCAGGTTTAATTTAAAATAATATTCTAATATTATTATTGATTGTAATAACCAAATTAAGCCATTATCTGTGATTAGTGAAGTATGCTTACTAAGTGGTGAAATTAATGGCCAAAATGAACTTAATGGTACAAAATATTGTACGATATCACCAGGTGCTATTCGATATTCTGAATGTTGGCCATAATGTGAAGATATGGAAATAATATTGGATATTTTATGCTAATCGACGGGGGACAAAAATCGGCAAAATCTGACGTTGGGGTTTTATTTTGCAATATCTCTTGAAAATAGAGGTGTGGGAGACAAACGACCCTTAATGACTTATCTATGTGTCATACGTTTTCTTAAGAAAAAATAGTAGATCGATACCTTATATTATATGTTGATAATGATTACTCTCATATTTTTTGCCTTAGAAATTATAAAGTACAATAGTATCTCTCTCAAAGAGTTTTCTCGAAAATAGTCTGTATTAAAAAAAAAAACGAGGCCATTGATAAATCACATACGTGTCATTAGCTTTCATACAAAATAAAAATTGTCAGAATCGGCATAATAATTACGAATGAGAAATTAATTGTTTGGTTTTGCCATTTTTTTAATGTATATATGTAGAATATCCCACAGAACCATTTTAATTAACCAACATCTGCCTTCATCTTGCTTTGTCAACATTCGATGATATATGAAATCCAAAGCGAGAATTGTAAAGGTTAAATTATTTCCCAGAGGACTATAATTTTTAATTAGTTTAGCATTCCAGAACAACGCCACCTATCAGTCTTTTGAAAGTCTGTCCCAATTAACTTTGAAGCAGAGGCCCCACGAACTTTTGTCAAGAGAAGACGTCTGTCTTCACACGTCAGCGATTCCCGAAAAGCTCAGCGGATACGCGGTAATATATATTTTCAGTCATAATGTTTCCCTACCTCTAACGTCCTTCCCCTGAGTGCTGTGTAAGACCCTGGTTGTTGAACGGCCATGGGGGAGTGTTCCTGCTCTAACGTCCTCCTAGAGGAAATAATCTAACTTTCTGATTATTAAATATCTCCATGTTTTAATTATTTTTAATGTTTCCCTGTAAATACTCCTCCTGTAAATATTCCCCTTTAACTCTAAATAAATTCTTTTATTTTTTCTAAAGAAGTCTCTTCATCCTTCGTTTGTATTATTTTAATTTTGGTTTAGAAACTAACCCGTAAACATTAAAAAACCCCTAGATATCACGCCACTAAAACCCTGCTATCTGAATCTAATTTTTTTTCGAAGATTTATTTATACTCCCACATATATAAGGGGAGAGGGGGTACAATTGATAATCACAGGTGACTAGTAGTCTTTTAATGTACATTAAAATTTGATATATAAACAATATAAAAAGCAATGAATAAAATTTCATCATTAAAAAATACTCATTTTATGAAACTTGAACCAATCGAATAATTAAAATGCTTCATATTTAAAGTAGAATATTTTAATACATAAATTTGCTCTATCAATGTAATGATAGTATTACCATACCATTTAAATTAAAATTTTCCCTCTATAATCTATATACCATGCTACTTTTTTTTACTAGAATTGTTTAACTCTTTTAATTTTTTTATACGATAATATTTTAATTTTTAGCATGCAGGAGTAATGATGTTAATGAGGCAAAATTCCATTTGATGTTATAGAAAGCTTTGAGGATTCTAGACAGTTCGTTTAGTGTCATATCAATCGGATTAAACGTGTAGTTTATTTCTATAAACATTTGGTCCTACCCAGATATGATAAAATATTTCGTCGATGTAATATTAGCTACTTTCTTTATTAGCTTACATTTCGACAAATGTAAAGCTAATAAAGACTATTATAACGGAACTGTGGCAACGTCACCTAGAGGAAACATCAGCGCCACCTAGATCAGTATCCACCTAGGCCATCATAGCCAGTCGACCTCCAGCCAACATAGAGAGAGCGTCTCGATAGAGGACTGTCTTTTGTTTTTCGTAAATGTCTTAATTGTTTTCGTTATGTTGTCCCTTTTGTTATATAACTGTTTGTGTACGTGTTTATGTTTAGTGAATGTCTACAAATAAATAATGTTAAAAGCTAGCCGTGGTAGTTATTGAAGACAAACGGTTATACTATAAAATTTATTTTGAAAAAGTATTCTGATATACGATTTAAGTAGTATCTCTCATCAATTCATAAAATATTGATGCAATGTATCTTAACCAAACTCTAATTATGTGAGTGAACAAAAAAGTTGTTTTTACTGACTGCTGTTACGGAAGAAATGATTTTAAAAGCATAAAAAACTGTTTGAATATAGTTGAAAATGCTTAAAAGCTCATAACTAATGAAAAAAAAAAGTCATTTGGTATTGAAGAAATTCATATCCTTATTAAATAAGCATTTTTTTTAAAAAAAAATTAAATAATACATTCTGTTAGTAGTTATAAATATTCAGAATAATTTTTTTATCCATACAAAATTTGTTCTATTTAAGGAGCAAGAAGTATGATTTAAAAAAAAAATCCTTGAAAAGTCTAAAACAAGCTTAGTGGAAATGTTTGCCAGATATTGTCTTTGAAAATTCCAAGCATGCGACAAAAGTTAGGAAAATATTTTTTTCTTCTTCTTTTTCTATGCAGTAAAGCTTTGAAAAAAATAGTATCTACTGTCTTAGTAATTTTTATGAAGCAGAAATTTAAGCATAAAATCTACACAAATGTTGAAGTCTTCAAGAAAATTTGCTTGTTTAACAATACCTGTAATGAAAGTTATACAAAGTTGAAAAAAAAGTTAATGATGAAATTTGTAAAAGCTGACAAGATAATTTGAGATGTTCCCAGGTATCCCACCCTGTAGCATAATATTGTACAATATTATGTGATATTATATGATATTAAACAATACAATATTATATAATATTGCGAATATTGATCAATATTGTACAATATTTGTGTGCTACTAGGGCTCAAGTCACCATTACATCCATAAAGTTTCCATATAAGTGAAAGCATTATTAAATGTCAAATACCTCTGATAAATGCGCTTATCTTTGTTTGAAAATAGGTTTTCAATAACAAATATGAAAAGTAATTAACTTCCTGGGGGCTCTTCAACTTCTGTAATTCCCAAATTTTCGAGATATTTTGAGTTTTTTTAACTGACAAATCTTTCATTTAATTTGAAAGTGCTATGTAATCGAACATATCTAAACATGCTTGGTATTTTTTCCCCGAAATTTTAACTTAATATACATTTGCCAAACATATTCTATTACTTAGAAATTCACACAATTTTCTTTAAAATTATTTAAAATTTCAATTTTTTTGTATGCAAAATACTAAAACTAATTTTTCTGGAAAGTGATTAATAATGAAATATTGTTATGTTTGCTAATCGTAATATTTGTTGCTAATGAACTTCTTGTACAGGTATTGAATTAAAATTAAAAAGGAAATATCTGATTTTCGAAGTTCTGAAAGGGAAAGTTGACCTTTGAAACTGACATTGCTTGATGACATGTAAGTAGTTTAATCCGAAAAATAGAAGCAGTATTATATTGTTACGAGCGAGCAAAACGCACGCCAAAGGTGAAAACGCTAGCCGCGCGTCACGGGATACTCCGCGCCAGCCGGGTTGACTTGGCGAGAAGAATGTTCTGGTAACCCCGAGAGAAGTCTGGCTGCGCCGAGGTTTTTCTCCCTTACCGCGGAAGCCTCTCGGAACTTCCGCCGTAGCACGGCCACGCTTTCGCCCGACTATATAAGAGGTGGGTTGCCTCTTCCTGGCAGTTGATCGCTCAAAGTGGATCTCGCTCTTTGAGAAGAGAAGCGTTTCGCTTACTTGTAGCTTTTCGCTTGAGCTGTGTTTGCGTTTGCTGTTAACGCTGTGTTATTGAGCTCGCTGTGATTGACTGTTGCTGTGCTATACTATAGCTGTTTTGCAAACCGTGTTTATTGTGCGTAAGACTTGTATTTACGCTGTAAGTGACTGATTATTGCTGGACTGTGTTTTCTGAAGTTTTACTTTTTCAAGTCATCCTGTATATACCTGTAAATAGCTGTAAATAAATTTGTTTGTGCTGTCCTCAAATAAAGTCCATTCAATCCGAACCCGCTACGCTAAAAACGTAACAATATTCATAAGTTATACGAGGAGTGCATCATTAGCTATGGTTCAACTCATTCCATTCGGACAAAAAATTTAAGGTTCAGATATGTGTTTGCATAAGTTGCCTAGTTTTTTTTTAAAAGACATACTTTCAGATATGTTCGATTTTCTTGAATGTACTAACAATTTGAAAAAAGCGTTTTGGAAATTATTACCGTTAGCGATAAATCATGGAGTCTGATGAGTTAAGATCGAGGAAAACGGGGATATAGATCCCTCCTAGTCTTAGAAGATACCATAGCGACATATTTTAGAGCATATATGTCACTTCTAAAGAAAAATATGACGATGCGTGAAAAAAATCAATATATTTTTGACAAAATGCCGGCTTATTAGTTGAGAAATTAATATTGAGCATGAATATTTTTCTAGACATTGCATTTAAAAAAAAGGTATTTTAAACATAAATAGACTAATATTGCTTATTTTAAATCTAAACATGAAATTTTACCTTCAGTAATTAATAATAATTTAGCAACAATAAAAATTTTCATTAAAATAATGTTTTGGAAAACTAACCATGCATCTTCTTTTTTTTCGATGAGTAACATCTAACAGAAGAAAATGAATATTATGATAAAAGTTATGATAAAAGTGCTTTTTATCATTGGCATAAAAACTAAACATTGTTTTTGTAAAATAAATTCACAAATCATCAGTA
>JAOUZG010032472.1:926355-962262 GCA_026289955.1 Argiope argentata | reverse complement strand
TATATATATATATATATATATATATATATATATATATATATCAGTCTTTCATGCCAGATATGCTCTGATTGCAGCTTTAGTAATTCTAAGCTGAACGGGAGAAATGAACCAATTTCTCAAATCAATCTATCTGTAGAGTTCGTCGCGAACTTTCATAAATTGAAGAATGAATTGTGACGATCTAAGTTTCAAAAGCTTTTTAGTTCACTTTATGTCTAATTTTTGCATTTTTCTCCCTTTGTTTTCTTAATTTTCGTTAATCAGTGGACACTAAAAGTAATAAAAAGAGAAAAAAGACATCGAAATTTCTATGTAGAAAATTCTGCGAAACAAAACTTAAAAATAAGTTCAGATAATGCTATGAACTAAGTGAGCTGGGAAGCAGTATTACAGGTTTGTAGCAATAGTTTAAATCCTACTATAGCAAAATATGTTAATAAATTGGTCTGAATGAGCTGTGATCAGCTGTGAACATATGCTGATGGAAATCGACTTAAAAAGCCTCCAAACAATTACTTTAAAGTTTCTGGTTTATGACTTTTATAAGGTTTTAGAGCAAATTTTTTCCCTTTATGCCATTGTAACATAATTTCAGTAATGCTCTCTTTTATTTAACAGTTTTTACTTTGAAAGTATGCAATAATAAACCATTAAGTTTACTTTATATCTTATAAACGTAATGAAGACATTTCAGATTGTTCAACCTTTCTTAATTTTCATATAAAGCTTCGTTGCATTGCAAGTGCTAAGTTAAGTAATATTGCTCTTTTTGTAAAAAATATTACTCAGAAATTGATTTGAAATTTTGTTCTTAGTAATACAAAAGTCTTCCTCCTACTTCTCACTAATCTAATTTGCTAATGAATCAAAAAGTCATTGTTCTCTAAAAATCTTCTCCTTCCATAAATTCATTCTTTCTTTATTTTTTAAAATTCGAATCAGATAGACTTGCATGTTTTTTTAATTGTGATTATTTGTATTTAAATAGTACACCTAATCCAATCTATACATTTTTATTGCAGGAAAATAGCAAAACTATAATACCCGTTGCAAATATTAAATTAATTTTTGAATAAAACACTTTACATTTATAACTATGAAATATCCTTTTTGAAGTAAAAACTATATCATCAGTTCTTTTCCTCTTGTAATTTATATTTTATCTTTGAAATCTATTGACCACTTTTCCATTTGGAGTAAATATTTATCCACATCCTCACTTTTATAAAGAAGAGAACTGAAACAGAAAAACGAAACCTTGCTATATGTTTTGATTTTTATTTAGCAAATGTGCTCTGGCTGCAGCATTTAAATGCGTTGAAATGAAAACAGTAATGGCAGCCGAATGAATCGTAATACTTCTGTTTGTAAATTTAATCCTTCAGAACAGTCTTCCAATGAAAAAGAAACGACGAAAAATAAATATTATGTAAAGAAAACATTTCACATATTATTTTTTCCTCTTACTTTTTTACTTAATTCTTTTACATTCTTGTTTTCTGAGCTTTTTAAATTTGTCCGTGGCTTATGTACATCTGTGCAACAATCTGTTAACACCTCTAAAACCAACCTCAATATAGCAGAAAATGTTCATGGTTTTTTGGTAACTGACAAAGAAATGAATCCTGAAAATCCTTTTGCTTTACAACGTTACCATCACCGCAGAGCCTTTGATTTTATTTCAAAAGCACTTAAAATAGACGAAGAAAATGATGGTAAGTATATTCATATTTTAAAATTATATTTTTACTGCCTTCCGCGTAGTGTTTTTTAAATATTTATTTTATGTCTGGAGTGATTTGTATTTATTTTGGCAATTATTGAACGAAAATTTAAGTTAACGATTCATAGTTAACTAAGTGCAGGTATCGGTAGGGGGTATATATATTCTCTTAAGCACCAGATCTTTAAAATCTAATTATTTCTACTTACAGAATAACTATATATTGTCTTTCATAACTTTTCTTACAAGAAACTTACATTTTATTATACTTTTTCTCGATAATCTGACTTAAGCACTTTTTTTTCAATCAAAGCACATGGATTATTATAAAATTTACACATTGATTTACTCAACTCATAAGACCTCGGATTCAAAAAGGAAATATTTCTAATGTGATTTTTTTAGGAATAGATATTCATATAAGTCAAAGCATAAAATAATAAAAATTTCGTGGGATTTTTTTTATGATGTAGAATGCTGAATATTTGAATGAAATAAATAAAGCAATAAAAATATTTTTTAAAGTTAATACTACATATTATTTATATTAAAGACCTCTCTGAAACAAAATTTTAAAATAACTGATTTCTCTTAATGCTAGTGTGACAGCAATGGCAGAATAAAACAAATATTTTCTTTATTTGTAATTTAAATTTGAAGTTTTAATAATGGTGTATTTTCATGATAAATAAAATATTATAAAAATAGGATTATTTATAAATATTTCTTGGTTGAAGGAAAGGTAGAACATATCTTTGAAGGGGACTCAAAAATAATATTTTTTTAAATTTAAATTTACTTTTAAAATAGATAATTTGCCTGTTTTCTTATATATCATAAATTATATATATCTTTTTTCCGTATGTATATATATTGTAAATAAGCAAGCTTATATATTATAAAATTAAGCAATGAAATTCATTGGTTAATTAAATTTTTTTTTAAAATTTTAATATAGTCAAATAAACTTACTGTTTAATAGAAAAGCTTTATTTGATTTTGTTTAAATATTTTTATTTTGAGAACAGCATTTAGGTGTTTTAATTCAGGAAAATCTTGACATCTGTTCCATGTTTTAAACAATAATGAAAGGATATAATGATTTTTTTTTGTATCAGTTTTGCTTATATAATTGTATATATGTTTTATCCAATTCATTTTAAAACTATACTAAATTTTTTACTTTATATTAATTGCTAATTTTTTTCTATTATAAAAAGATAATGGTAATTATGCCAGTCACATACTAACTTTCAAATATTAAAAACATAATTTATATTTTGTAGGTCCTAAAGATTTGGCTATTGAATACTATCGTAAAGGTATTGATGAGCTAAAAAGAGGAATTGCTGTCAATTGTAATCAAGGAACTGGTAAAATTATTTTGTATCTTTTCTTCAATTTTACATATTAAGACTGCTTTTTTGTATATAGATCTATTTTGTTTTGAAATAACTTTTATACAGATAAGTTTTTATTTAAGTGAAAAAATATAGTTTTTAAATTATTGTATGTTTAAAAAAATGTTTATAATAATTATATGCTTTTAAAAAAATTGCAATTTATAAGGAATATGAATAAATAGGTTTTAAATGAGAAAACGATTTGTCGTAAATATAACTAAATACTATTATGTTATTTTTTAAAAAATATCTCATTTCATTGTATTAAAAATTTAATATTTTTTAATGGGAGAAAGTTAATAAAAGAAATAGACATAATATAATTTTATTTATTTTTTGTAGTCAATGAAATTTTTATTCATTAAAAAAATTTTATTAATTTTTTTTTGAATTTTTATTTAATTTACCTAATATGCTTTTATATTGAGTAAAACTTATATGCATATTTTAACATGGGTATAAAGTAAATATATATGTAAATATAGTTAACAGTTCTTTGTATTGTTTTGAGTTGTTTGAAAAATTCTTTACCTATAAGCTTACTCAACCATATAGAATGACAAATATTTTATATTTAAACTATTTATTGTTATACTCTAGTTTACATGAATTTATGAAATCAAAAATGGATTAGAATAGATTTAAAGAAATTTTCATTCCTAATTCTATTTTGAATTTGCTACATTCGATTTTCTTAAAATGCTGATGTGCGATAGATTGTTTGAAGTCTTTTATTTTCATAGTGTATCTAAAGTTTTGAATAATTATTAATATTTTGTTTGTTTTTTAGTTTATGAAATGAAAAAATTGCTAATGAATTATATGCTGTTTTTAGGTCCAACATGGGAAAGATCTCGGCGTTTGCAAGACAAGATGAGGACAAATTTAAATATGGCTAAAGACAGACTTGAATATTTAGGTAAAATTTATTTATTTAACATTATCTATGTTTTCTGTGATTTTTAAAATATTTGAAATGAAAAATTAAAAGGCATGATAATAAGTTTTACTTTATTTTAGAAAATTCTAATTCTACAAATCTTGAAGTCTTGGAGGGAAATCCGTCCAGGCGTCGTACTTGGCAACAGCCAGAGCCTCTTAAGTTCAACAATTGTTTAGTTGAAGATACAGCTGTTGATAAAACACCTAGTCCTACATCACCTGGGATTAATGATGGTAATTGGAATATTTTTCATTCTTTTACATTATATATAAAGATTCTTGAGCTCTAAAAGGCTAAATTCTTTTATTTGCTAATATTAATTTTTCTGTGCAGTTATCACTTGCAAATTCAAAGTCTTATTCATTTGATGGTAAAGCTGCACCATCTTTTTTTTTTTAAATATGAAATTATAATACATAAAATATTGTTAATTTAGTGAAATAAAATTTCTACAATTTAATTGCCATTAAGAGGTAGTAAAAAAGTATTTTTTAAAAATAAAAAGCTTAAAAGTATTTTGAAATTTGTTTTTTGTATGAATAATGATGGGATATTAATTTCATCACTATATATTGCTGGATTAGATTATGACTAATGTATGTACAAAATTTTCAGTTTTAATCTGCAACTACAATCTTTGAATGCAGAATTATTTGTTTAACAAAGAAATAGTTTATCTTGGTAGATATTTTCTAATAATTTTAGTGAAATACTAGCAATAATATATAACATTAATAAGCCTTTAAGGAAAAATATTCATATACAGTATGAAAAAACTCTATATCAACATTTAAGATCACCAAAAAGAAAAGTCTTAATAAACTGAAAGCAAAATAATAATAATAATAATAATAAACATTTTTTATTTATTTTATTAACATAGTTTGACCTCAGATTGTAATATGTAAATGGAATATAAAAGTAGTAGCTATCCAAACTTCTTTGTTTTGATAAAAGTTTTAGTTAAAAGTAATTAGTTATATTGATTAATTTGCTAAGACTTATATTACAGAAAAAGTTTCTTTTATCAAAATATTCTTTGATTAACTTAATTTTCATAGTTCTTAAATATGGCAATAATTACCTACTAAAAGAAAAGAAATATATATATTAGTTTATTTTGTAAATTTTAAAGTTTCTTACTTTTAATTGATAAAAAAAAATAAGGATTTTGATGTACAAATAATAAATATGTACTGATTAAATAATTTATAATATGTCATTCTGTGATTGATGACACATACTCTTTTTAGGTGGAAAGAAACTTGTACGTAAATTTCCTTCCCAAACTAAAAACTTAACATTGCCTAAAAACTTTCCATCTTCTCCTCGTCGGACACCTGTGGTTCAACCAAAAAAGAAACCACTCTCGCCTCCTACCATTCGACGACAGATCCCACAATCTACTAATGTAAGTAAGAATTATGTTTGTATGTACTAGGATAGTCTAGAGCTTGTACTGCTTCACTTTTTTTATAGAATGGATATTTCTAACATTTTATTAATGAGAGTTTGAATGTAAAATAAATTATTCTCAGAATCAGTGTATCAAACAGAGACTCTACTTTTTGTGGCATTTCAAATATGTGTTGCCAATTTTTCAAAAGTATTATACATTTTGCTTGTTTCATGTTTTTTAAAGATTTATCAAGCAAATTTTTCTTTTTATCTTTTCACCTAACTGGTTTTCTACTAGTCAGTACTGCACATACATAGATAACACTTGGAATTTTCTTTCAGATTTCTGTGGTAATCTTGAATTAGGATTATTATATAAACAGTCCCCAATTGAATTTTAGGAATTTAAGACAAAAACTATATTTTTATAATTTTGTGACATCTCTTGATATTTATTTTAACACTTTGCCTTGTCTTTTCATGTCCAAACGTTGTTGACCAGTGACGAGTTAACTCGTCATTGCACTTGCATTATCTGTTTCAATTTATAACACCGAGGGCGATATAGAACATTGCAAAAGCTTGGTTATCATGTTTAGTCTTGTCTGCTCTATAACAGAAAAATTACTTTTCCTAGTATTTACATTTTTATGAGAATTTTAGTAAAATTCCGAAAATTTCAACCATGACAGAACGTATCGGCGAAGAACTTTTTGATGTTCCAATTCAACAAAATTCAGTGGAGTTTTTTTAGAACGTTTTACTTTCACATTCAATTATGAAAAAGTAGCCGGTGACATTACATATTTTCTGTGTAAAATTGCCAGTCACCAAAGTGTTAAGTAATGAAATATGATTCCAAGTTACTTTATTAAAGAAACAGATTTTTGATAAGGTGCATGTTTTCTTTGCTTTGAAATTAAATTTCACCTTTGATACTTTTTTTATATCTAACACGAAAAGTTTTTTTAAAGCTTATTATGTGAAATAATTATTGTTTTATTCCTTACTTTTATAAGAACTTGACAATTTAATATTTAAAAAATAAATGCCATTTAAGTTTGTCAAAACCATTCAAGTCAGAAGTCGTAAAAAGGTGTTAAGTCTTGTACTTTATATAAATATTTTTGTTTTAGAAATTTAAATTTTTGATGCTATGTTATGAAATTATGTACCTTTTGCATCAATTGTTTTCATTATACAGAGAAAAGATGCACCATCCAAAACTGTTCCCGTCCAAACTCGATTACAGAAGTTGAACAAGATTCTGAGCTTGAAAGGTGTAGATCCAAAATTAGCCCAAGTGATTATGGATGAAATAGTTGATGGTGGTCCTACAGTGACATTTGATGATATTGGTAAGTTATATTGAATTAAAAAAAAATCTGAAATCTTTGTTATTTACAATAAAATAGATGCATAACTAAAAAAGTTCTAAATATAATTGTCATGTTGATATTAAAAATAATATGGAAATTGTTTTCATGTCTTTGATTAAGCATTCAGTTTACATTTAACAGATTTAGCTCGTATTATACTTTTATACTGCATAATTATACTGAATAATTCTGTTCATGTAATGTTTTGTAGTTATGAATTATTAATAATGTTTATCTTCATAGAATTTTTTAAGAAGGGTTGAAGGAACTATTTTAAAACTTTGTTTTATTTCATTATGATATAAAATATGTCAGTTGTATGTCACTAATTGAATTTGGAAATCTATTCATTATCTTTTGTCAGATGTGACGTCTGCAAACTTGTGATTTGACAGGTATAGGGTTGCGATAAGATATATGGAGTGATATTTCTCATATAATTGACATTGTATATATTTACTATGTGACTTGCATTGACTCTCTATGATCCATTGATTTTATTAGAGTGATAGTAACTTAAGTTGAAAATTCATTCAAAATTATATTTAATTTTGTCTTAATTAATCCAAATAATTAAAATTGTACTTTTATATGATTATATGTTTTTTTGATGAATTATTTGTTACAATTTTACAATTTAATTGTAATTGATGTGACATGGTTTATTAATCTACTGTACATTGTACTTCTGAGTATTTTCAAAAAATGTAATTTCAATAAATTTACTTAAAAAATATCCTGCTGTAATTTAATTGTATTAATAATTTTCTTGTTTTGTTCATTTGAATTAAACTATTTTAAATTGTTTTTATGCTAAGTATATAAAACTTAAATACAGGCTGTCTGAGAAGTCTTTGACACATTTCAAAAATTCGGTTAAAAAAAATAAATGAGATAGAAAGTAAAATAAAATTACATTTATTACCTCAAATAGTGAAGTTTTTTTTAACATATCAATACACCTCGATATGGGCCCCTGATTTTCGGGGGCTACGAGCAAATGACTGATGAATTCCATCGACGACACTTCTGTGTCGATCAACCCAAGACACTCCCAGTTTCCAAAAACTTTTTTTTCCATGCAATAATGCTGTTACGAGATGGAGGTTCTTTTCCATATTTCGTACGGAAATTACGTTGAACTTAGGTCGCAGATTTCGATTCGAAAAGCCACATAACACAAAACGCGCGCTCACTTGGAGAAGGCATTTTCTAAATAACTTTTTCTAACGTTTCAGTACCGCAATCTACCGGCCAGTTTTGCATTTTTAAAAAAACTTCACTATTTGAGGTAATAAATGTAATTTCATTTTTCTTTCTATCTCATTTTTTTTTACAGAATTATTGAAATGTGTCAAAGACTTCTCGGACACCCTGTATAATTATTACATTTAACATTATATTTAATATTAAATTTTTCTGTATATGATAGCTGGCCAAGAGGTAGCTAAACAAGCCTTACGTGAAATGGTCATCTTACCTACAGTTAGACCTGAGGTAAGACATTTTATAAAATGCTATATATATATATATATATATATATATATATATATATATATATATATATATATATATATATAAACATTAGAAAAAGGCCTTACAGTTTAGATTTCTCTGTTACTTTTTCTCATTTAATGCTTCATACTTGTTTTCTAATTTTTTTAACAAGAAAAAACTGAAAAATTAGATAAATAAAGCTTGTTAAACTTTCAAAATATAGTTTAAGAAATTGGTGTTTATATTGATACATATTTATTTGTTAATTTTTTTTATATTGTCTTTATTCAGCTTTTTACTGGCCTCAGGACACCTCCTAAAGGTCTATTGTTATTTGGTCCTCCAGGAAATGGAAAAACTATGTTGGTTAGTGTTTATATAATTATATTTATTATTGCTTACTTAACTTTTTTCCTCTTTTGATTTCTACAGTCAAAAGTAGGCATTGAACATTCATTTCATGCAATCATAGTTAAGATACTTTTCTTAATTGCTTATCAGTGTTTTAGCTGTATTTTAAACTTATGGAAAGCTAGCTTTTATGAAACATTTGTATCACTGGGGCTAAAGCAAAAATATAATTAAATTTTTTTTGTCATTAGATAAATTAATCATTAAACAGTCTTCTTAAATATATATAGATAGCAATCTTTGCTATATTTTCCAGTATGCATAAATCATTAATAAATATCATTATTATAAAAATTAATATACATTATTATTGTTAAATTTATTAAGTGAAAAATCTTTTTATATTGAAGTTTTTATATATTGTCAGTTTATTATCAAATATATAAATAGTATTATGAGTGTAGTTACTGAAATTTTTATAATCCTTTCCTGAAAAAATATAAATAATTTAAATATGACGATGACATTAGTTAAATTTTATTAGGTTAATTTTATTAACATGTAAAGTTTAAGACTTATCAATATTTCAAAACCTTGTAAATTTAAGTAACATTAAATTCATGTGTTATATTACCAATAAAAGTTTATGTAGATTGAAGTGAATTATTCTGGAATTATGATTTTGTCTTTTAATGATTTTTAACTCTAACTATCAGATTAAACTCAAAATTTTAACTCTAATATTGGGTTAAAGATTTTAATAAACTAAGATGGAAATTGAACAAATTTTTCATGTACAAATAGTATAACTGGTTACTTGAAAATTCAATATTTGACACAATTTAAAAAAACAAAGAAAATTGGTACAAATGAGTAATTACTCACAGACTCTTTTTAAAATAATTAAAATGCAGCTTAATTGATTAAAAAGAAAGAAAAATTAAATTTACTCTGGGAAGGGTGGAAAATTTATGTGATTCATGCTGCTGCAAACTAAACTAAGGATTAAGCTGTGCCCAGCATATTAGACTGCATTGTCCATTAGGGAAATGCTTTAGAAACCAGTGGCTGTTTCCAGTATTTGATTACTGACTTAGATTTTTGAAAAAGAAAATAGAAGGAGTTGAGAAAGTGACACTGACCTTTACATTAAAGTAAGTCAAGTCAATATATTTTATTGTCACATGAATAAAAACTATCAGCAGTTCTCTAAATTTCATTGATATTTGAAAAGAGCTGAATAAAAAATGCTTATAACAATATCTGGTGCATTATTACATTTGAGGGGTACCATTTAGTGGGATGAAGTTATATAACATCACATTTATATTATTACTTGTCATATCCCATTCTAGATGGATTCCACAGCATGAGAATTCCCTAGGTAGCATCCAAATAGTGTAATAATTTTGAATTTCAATATCAACCTCTGGGGTGATCTAAAAAAAAATGTATTGTTACAAATAGATTAAGTTTCTCTCTAAAATAAATCACATTTTTATTTCAAATTTACAGAACTTTGTCTGCATTGTAATTATTTTTGAAGGAGTTTTATAAGTGTTTTAAATTATTACAATTCTTAATTGGCACAAATGATTTAAATAGAAATAAATTAATCTTTTTTTTCTCCTTAAATATAAATGTGATTATAACAGTTATGTTTAATTATATTTATTATATTAAATTATGATTTTTAATACAATTTTTCTTTGTTCTGAAAGGAAGAATGTATTTTATAGATTGTTTTTATAACTTTTAAAATTTATCATCTAGGCGAAAGCAGTAGCCTGTGAATCTAATTCTACTTTCTTGAATATTAGTGCATCATCTCTAACTTCAAAATACGTAAGTAAGCATATATTTATCTCGTATATATTTTTTTTTATTGATTTGCCATTTTATAATATTTTTTTTGTTAGGTTGGTGAAGGTGAAAAACTTGTACGTGCCTTGTTTGCTGTTGCGAGGGAGCTTCAACCAGCTATTATATTTATAGGTACATTTATGATAAATGTATAAATTGCACCCATTTTACTGTTAAATATGATAATTTTTGTATTTCCCAAAGTAATGCACTTTTTAAAAATTATTAATTTTATAAAATATTTTCAAGCTTATATGACTTGTAATTTTTGTACAACTTATCAAAATTCTTTGCTCATGCATTTTTTCTCACAATTTTCAAATTTGAATTAATCATATAATTTCTACTCTTAAATTTTCATTTCAGTAACTAAGGATTTATTTATTTTCTCCAATCTAATTTAAAATCTATACCAGTGACACTTCTAAGACTTCAGCAATTTTAGGGCTTACTCTTTTAACACTATTAAAAACAGTTGCAGAAAATTTGTAGCACCTGATAAAAAAAAGAAACCTGAATACCTGATAAACAATTTGGAACATATACTAAAGTTCAAGATGCTATTATAATTGGCTCCAGATTCTGGATCCTTATCCTGATTCTATGCTGTTTTAGGTAGATTAGTTATGCTGTTTTAGGTAAATTGTTTCAAATTCATAATCATTAGATAGAAAAATAATATACAGCAAAATTTTTTTATCTTTGATTTTGTGAATAATGTTCTTTTTTGTTGGAGGATTTCTTATCTTACCTTTTGAATGACTTTCAAATAATCCAAAATTAAATTGAACTATATATACTGTGGGTAATTAATTCAACAATTGAGCATTTCAAGTGTTCAGTGGACAATTAATTAAATCAAAATGATAACACTTCAATACCTTTATTGCCATATTACAAAGCAAGTTGATACATTCTTAATGAGATTTAGTGACAATTTAATGAGATTTGAAAATAAAAGCCTGAAATTCAGTTTTTTTTTGTTGTGCATTTTTGAAATGTATTTTGGTTTTAAAAACCTTTTATGTGAGTTTTCAAACTAATTTCTAGATGAGGTGGATTCATTACTAAATGAAAGGAAAGAGAATGAGCATGAGGCTAGTCGGAGATTAAAGACAGAATTTCTGGTGGAATTTGACGGAGTAAGTATATTTATTGAATACTAAACAACAATTAAATATTTTATCACATTAATACTATCTTTAGTATATTCTGAACTGAGAATATTGGCCTCTTTTGCTTAAAGCTCATATTATTTGAGAGTTGAGGTCACATTTGGACAGGAAAGTAATAAATATCTATTTTAAATAAATTAATGAAAGTTTTGAATATTTTTAAATGTTATTTATTTTATAATGTAAATTTCATCATATATTATACTAGCATTGACTTTCAAAATATATTAGCGTGTTTTATTGCCAATCCAGGATATTCTTTGAAAGTTCTTGCTAATTGGAACATCTTACTCACTTAATAGATTTTACTTCTTAATTCTATTTTACTGTATAGTGCTGTTATTAATGATTGTAATAATGAAATTTTGAACATGAATATCCTGCATACTCTTATTTATTATATATAATATTTCAAATATAAAGAACATTTGACTTAAAATGCATTTTGTTAAACTAGACATCAATTTAAAATTTGGGTATTGTATTACAAAAAGTTTCTCTACGCTTTTTTCATATTTTTTTCTAAAAATATTTCTTTTTTACTTAAAGTACTTATAAAAAAAACTGGATATTAAGTTAAAATTTGGATATTGTATTTCCCAAAAGTAAAAAGTTTTCTTACACTTTTCTTCTTTTCTAAAAATATTTCCTTTTTTGTTTTGTTTATAAACTGTACATTAAATTATAATGTGTATTGTAAAAAGTTATCCTACACTTTTTTCATTATTTTTTCTAAAAGCATTGTGCTTTGTTATTGATGCAATTGAAAAAAAAAATGCTTTGTTAGTTGATGATATCAAATATTTACTAGGATTTGCAAAAGATTTTTGTTTGAACTCTAGGAAAAACTACTTTTAATAGTTGGATTTTAAAAACTTTTCACACTTGAATTAAATGGGGGAGAATTGATAGCTCAGCTATTATTTTAGCTAGAAATCTGATATTTTATTTTATATGTAATTTTGCTCACCATTACTATTATTCTAATTATCATTTTGTAGTTCTTAATATCTATTAAGAGAACAGGATTTGTTTCTTTTTTTTATCTATATCCATAAGATTGACTTATTTTTGCACAAAACAAGAATAATTAAGTACTGAAGGAAGTAAATTTTAATTGCAAGTAAATTTTTTATGATCATTTTACAGTATTTAAGAACGATTGCTGTTAAATGCTCCTATAAAATTTGATGATCTTTTCAAAAAGATTGAAATAATTAATCTAAATATATTGGTAGGGATTCCTAATTGAATTTTCAAATAATATTAAATAATTCGGTAACATTTTTGCCTTATTCTATTTCCAATAAATTTCTTTATTTTTCTAACTCATAGTTTGATAAGACTGATTATAAGGTATTGATAAACATTTTCTTTTACTAATTATTTCTACCAGTTTAATTTATAATTTTAATAATTTCTCTTTTGAGAGATTTAATGTCTTAATTCAGCAATAGATATTTTTACTGGGAATGTCATCAATGATGATGAAATTTTGTTAATGGTTATCTTTTGGTGACATATGAAACACTTTTATATGGGTAATATTAAATGAATTCTTTGACTTCTAAATGAGCTTGTTCTAATGGAGGTAATAAGTATCAGATCACTCTGAGATCTATTTCCTATTTATTAATATTAACTTTTTCACCCTTTCATATTTTGTAAATTATAGTGTGTTCTTTATTTAATGAAATAAGAGCATACATTCATTAAAATTGTTTTTAATGCCTTTTAAAATTAGCTGCGATCTGATGGTGATGATCGAATGTTAGTTATGGGTGCCACAAATAGACCACAGGAATTAGATGATGCAGCTCTGAGGTAATATGTAAAATTTATTACTCAAAATTCATATATGCCTTCTAATATTTATCATACTTTAGTGTATCAGATAAAAATTGTTAAAAGATATATTTTGAAATTTTCTTTCGAGTGTTTTTACCTCATTTGTAAAAGCTTAATATAGGAATTCTCATTTACGAGTTTAAAATTTTAATTTCTGTTTTAAATGTTCTGCTTTCTTTCGAATTAAGAATAATGTGTGTACTTCTGCATATTTAGGAGGTCCAATAGTATTACAAAGTCATATTTAGTATTGAATATAAATTAACTCAAAGAATAATATATTAAATACTAATTTCCTATTGATGAAAAAGGATATTTAGATTTTCCTTTGCATTTCTTCTACTATTTTAATTTTCTTTTCTTTAAATGTTTTGGAGTCTGCTTATTTGATGTTCAAACAATCTAGTTGAGGCAATATTTAATCTTTAGCTCTTTACTTGAAGATAATGTACATGTATTTTGCCATAGTAGAGTGTAAAAGAGTAAAATAATTGTTTTTTATTCTCCCTTTGAGCTATCACATTCATATGAATTATTCTCATGTGTGTAAAATATTTTTATTTTCTTTTTAATTAAGTATTTGATTTTTTAAAAAAATTAGAATTAAAAAATTAATATTTTGTTTACTTTTTCTGCTGTTTAGGAGATTCACAAAACGTGTTTATGTAACATTACCAAACAAGGAAACCCGAATAAAGCTACTTGAAAAGTTGTTAGCAAAACAAGAAAATTCTCTATCAAAATCTGATTTAAAGAGTCTAGCAAAGTAAGTTTAATTTATGATAACTTAAATCTTGATATTCATTAAAAATGAAAAACTGTATATTCTCAAATATTTTCTTTATTGAAATCCTGGACATAGCACTAGCTTGGAAGAGAGTGGGGAGGGCAATAAATTATTCAGAACTTTTCACAGTCATAGAGTTAAAATTGAGAAATACTTTACTGTAGATCAAAGAGCCATTAAGTGGCTTCTCATTCTTTCCTTTTTTTTTTTTTTTTTTTTGCTGATAAATATAACATGCATTTTTATAAAATTTCTTTTTTTTTAAACATTCACTTTTTTTTCTTTTATAATGAAATGTAATTTTAAAATCATGGTATCAATACCTCTTGTATGATAATGTTTCCTCTCTTCAAAATGAAGTTCATTGAAAGAATACAGTTTCAAAGCTGAAGGGGGCTTTAGAAACCAATCTTAAAAATTATCTTTTAAACTATAATTTGCAGAATATTTTTGAAATCATAAAGAAACTTTTCATTTATTGCATATTTGAAGGGTTTTAATTTTTTGAATCAATTTACTGAGGCCATCTATGAATTTTAGATGTGTTGTATTTGTTTGTTTTTTATAAATGAGATTCAAATTTCTTTCCCCTTTTCTTTTTATTTTCTGTGTAGTTATTGTTTTAATTTTTTTTAATCATGCTATGGAAATAACTATTTTTGGAATGAATAGTCTTCCAATAAATAAGTCTAAAAAATAAATTTCATTTTTAACGTTACAGTTTGCAGATTAGCAATATATATAGCTTTATTCCATGATGAATGCGTAATTTTAAAATTGCTATCACTATCATTTATTAACATTCTTTTCATATTAAATTTTATGCATTAGATAATTTGGTTGTATTACCTGAAGTGTGCAGTTATTTTCAATTTTGCTTAATTTTTTTTATTTCTAATTCATCTATTAAATTAAATTTTGCATTAAAAGCAATTGATTAAGGCTAAAAGGCTGAATTTTTTAATCCTTTCTTTCAGAAAATACATTACATCATCATTTCTTTATCATTTTTAATATTGATAAACAATAATAATGAAAAAAAGATTTTCAGCGTAGTTTATATAGATGAAATTTCAAATAAGAAAGAAAATAAGCTTTATTTTATCTTTAAAAAAACTTATTGTATATTTTCAATATATGCTCATTTAATGATTTTAGGTTAACAGAAGGATATTCTGGAAGTGATTTAACAGCTTTAGCAAAGGATGCTGCACTGGGACCAATTAGAGGTGTGTAATTTAATTTAAAATTCTATATGTTATTTCGGTTGCCATGTTTCCGTTTTCTCATTTAATAAAAATTCTACAACAAGGTTATCAGTTTATAGAATTTTTTACTGACATCTGATGTAGTACATCTAGTTTGCCACGAAATTCCTTTTTGTTAATAATAGAATTTAATGATTCCATCAAAAAGTTATTGTAAATAAAAGCATGATTTAACTCCTCTACTGTTATGTGTGTAATATTGGTTTCAACAATGTAATAGAAGATTTTTTTTTCAGGTTATACATGAAGGAAGGTAAAATGTGTAAATTTTTCGTATAGGTTTATTAATTTAAAATTATTTATCATTATTTAAATTTATAAATGTCATTGTATAGTTTCGAATTCAGCATTTCAATAAAATCCTATCTATGTTTATATATTTTGGTGATACATTTTTAGATATTGTATTTACAGTACGTTTTAGAGCCCCCCTCCCCTTATTTTTTTCAGTCTATGTAAGTAAATTTGATAATAATTACAAAAATGTGTTCTTAATCAGAAAACATTCTTTCTGCATTTTCAAGTTTAATTCATTTTCTGCTATTGTGGATAATACTGAAAAAGTATTTTCAAATTTTAAATGTTTTTTTATATTTGCCTAATTTTTTTCAAACTTTATTGAAATAATTATAGAAATTAATTTCAAGTTAGCCATGCGAATTAAACAATAATGTGCACAAAAACAAAAATTATATTATTATTTATTTTTATTATTATATTCAGTTGACTAGCTGGTTAGCTAGATACATTAATTATATTTACTTTTCATTGATTTGATATAAATTAATACCAATGACTCTTTCAAATTGATAGACATTAAAACCTTGTTATTTTAACTGCCTTGAATGGGATGTATTCATTTTTTATATGAGTTTTTTTTAATGTAGTCCAGTTCCATAATATCATTCTATTATTATGTGTTAATAATATTTTAATTTCAAAATTTATTCAGACTTGTAAACTACTTAGATATTAAATAAAATATTCTTTATCTTACATTTATGGAAGAAAATCACATAAATATTTGATGAAATAGTGAAAACAGTTTGGATATCAGGTCAACAATGTAATTTATTATTGTGTGAAATTAAACAGAAAAAATTTCATTGTCAAAATTTAGGAATAATTTGTTTGACTTGTATGGCTTGTAATAATTAAAAAGACACATTTTAATTGATGTAAAAATAATTTTTGAGAAATAATATTTTTGTATGGAAAAACTAAATCTATCACATTCTATCTATCTATCATTCAATTAATCTATCTCATTCAAATAGTCTATACTGAATTTAGGGAATAATATTTTATCTAAATATCTTTTTGAGAAATCTTAAATATCTTTTTAATATGAGGAATGAACATTGAGATAAAATTAAAATTTCATTTATAAATGTGTTAAAATAAAATCATTTTCACAATAATGTCACACTTGAAAATAAACTATAACATGCATATTTTACATTTGTGGCAAATCAACTTAATAAATAAAAAAAATGGAAGCAATGCATAGTTTCATATTGTTTTTGCATAATTAAATATCTCATTTATCAATATGAGTTTAAAAATTTGAATTCAATTAATGATTCCGAATTAAAAATTTATATTTTTAATTTCTGTAATTTATCTTATTTTTCTTTGTGTATTTTAGAATTGAATCCTGAAGAAGTGAAATCCGTTGACCCTCGAAAGGTAAGTTAATAAAGGAATATAAAGATTTGTATTACATTTTTGAATTCATTTCAGTTAATGACATATCAATATATTATAGAATTTAATCATTCTTTTTTCAATAAACGTGTAGTGATGTTGGTGATTCTGGTGTTAATATTGAGAATGGCAAAACATAAATTATATTCATATGTTCATTTATCAAATATTAAGATTTGAACTTGAAAACAGATTTTAAACCATAAGTCATAAATATTCTATTAAAATGGAAGATTTTACAGATTTAATTCATAATTTCCATAGCTTTCTATTCTATATTAAAGCATTTCTTTTTCAGCAGTTGCTGAAATTTGAGATCTCTTCATCTGTCTCTAATATTAATATTTTTTTGTTCATTCTATTTTAAGCCTTATTTCTCTATTAAAATTTATTGCATGCAATTATTTCAAAAGAAGTCTTGGTGTACCCAAGGCACAGGTTCAAGTTTCAATCCTTGGGCGGGGCAAGATAAACTCATTCTTTCAGCTGGTCAATTAACTAAGGACCAAGCATGCTTGGGAACTAAACACTGGAGGGTCTGCATAGACTGACCACATGACAGGTCATATGCCTTGCACCTCAGACTTTTGGTCAAGAAAGTAGCGGTATGGGTACTGTAGATCTTGGCCCACATGGGCTGTCATGTTACTGACTTTTTTAGTTTAATTGTTTCAAAATGCAGTTTTAGAAGTATTTTGGGAGCTAAATAGAATAATCTGAATGACTCAATTTAAACAATACATTTTTTTTTTTGTTTTAGAAATTCACTAACATCATATAACAATTTCCGTGATATTATTAATTGTATAAAAACTATTTTTTCTTTTAAAATGAAATTTATCAGTTAGTTTATTGTTTGAATGCCTGACCAAAGTTTTGAAAGAATTCGGCAGTTTCTAAGTTATTTAAATATATTCTGCCCAATTTCAAACTTACTGAAAAGAAACATTTGTTCTATAAACTTTTATGATATTATATATTATTTAGTCGATAAGATTGTAAGCTAAAATTATTAATTTTGGATGCATATTAGATTAGTAAAAGACAAATAATTGCTAATTCATATGATTATTTTTTAAAAGTATGTTATTTATTCAATTATTATTAAAAGTAGCATGTAATAATTTGACATTTTCTCATAATTATTTAGCGTATTAAATTTTCTCTATGAATTATAAATACAGCAGTATTTGAAAACATTATGCTTTTACTTTATTACTTAACTAAATGTTAAATAAATTAAATTAAAATAGCCGAGTTTTGCGAAGCTTTCTTGCGTAAAAACTATATTATTTAATTTTATGGTTTTAGATGCGGACTGTTTCAATGTCTGATTTCACTGAATCTTTAAAAAGGATCCGAAGAAGTGTTGCCACACAATCTTTAGCATTCTACACACAGTGGAATTCTGAATTTGGTGATGTTACAATTTGACAAGGATTTAGGTATAGGCTTCTTCAATTGAATTACTATCAGAAGAAAGAAAGGGCTTATATTTGCAAGCTAACTCGAAATATTTTTAACTCTAAACTGTTTTGTTGATAATTACTAAAATTTTTCTCCCAGATTTAAGTATTTTGGGATTTTAGAAAATGTCTTCACAAAGCTTGATTAGATGTGACTAACAGGCTTGATTTTTTTTTGAGCCAATAGGTTGTATATAGAACTGATTCTTATATTTTTAGTGCATAAATTTCAATGCTAAAATATTATTGCTTACCATTAAGAATTCATAGATTTTTTTTAAAAAAATGTATATGATACTTGTTAAAAAAATTATAGGTTCAAGGCTCATTATTTTTGAAGATGAAACATGTATATACAGATATACATATATCATACATTGTATATTGAGTGATATTGTTTTTAGTCAAGTGTGTTAGTCTTATTTTGGTGTTTTTTTTTAATGACGAATCAAACTTTCTGTTGAAAATATTGAAGAATGTAACATTAAATAAATTATATAAAATGTGTTTATTATTTTGCATTGTATGAGACATCCATGTTAAAAAATTCAGCTACAGTAGTACACTTTAGATCTATTAATTTAAAAAATATTGCTGTGAATGCAAACAGTTGCTCAATAGTTATATATTCCATGTCTGTCAAAAGTAAATTTTAAGATATTGATTGTAATGGCTTTTTTGAAAGGTCCTTTAATAAATAATTAAATCTTAATATATGTTATGTGTCCTTAAATGGAATCTGATAATAGAAAATGGTCTGAAAATTTGAGAGAAATAAAAAATTATCCTTGATATACCTGTATGTGATATTAAATAAAAATTTACTTACAATTTATGAAGCTTTTAAAAAATATATTTAAAAAAGTTGTCTCATTTATAAGAAAAACATATTTTCCTAAATGCATGAATAATAATAATTAAAAAAATACAGTTGATTTCTTTATTATTCTGGGATAATTTCACATTTCATAGAAGAAGAAAAAAGTGTTTACACTTTAAGATTTAAAACTTTTATTTTAAGATTTAAACCTTTCATTGGATATTATGTGTAATAGAAAAGCGTTATAAATAAATACAATAATTCATTAAAAATATATTAATTTGTATTTTTGAAGTGTCTTCATTGATATAATTACTTCATTATGCACGCTTTTTTAAAAATTTCAGAGGAAAATATAAAGTAGAAGAAATTGAACTAAAATGACTTTGTGCTTGAAAAATAATAGTATAATCATGAAAAAAAGAATATAACTTACCATTATTTGTTAAAATACTTGAAAAAGGTATGCAGTTTCATTTTGTCACAAGAAAATTAAAAATTAATATCTTGATACCTTTAAAGTTTCCGTCCGATAGACTCAAGCTCAATATTTAACCTCACAGTCTGCATTGTTATTCATTGAAATGATTTAATTAATTTTATTTGTATTTTTTTTTTTTTTTTGCTTAACCTGTTTAAAAATTTTGCAATCATTTTTACTTCAAATAGAGCATTATAAAAGGTAAAGGTGCATATATCCTATAAAATTAATTTTTAAGTTCTGAGTTTATGTCATAGTGAGTCCTCAAAATTGTTTATTTCAGTATTCTTAGGTAATTTATGGTATTTGTTCCTACCAAAATATTTGTTCTTTTTATAAATGGTTCTTTTAAAAATATATAAGTTCCTGGATTATATTTCTATATTTGATATTATCATGCACTTATTTTTGGTATTCTTTTTTTATTAATTATTATTTTAAATAATTAAGAAAGTGAGTGTGTTAAATTTTAATTTCAGTAATGAAGCATTTTATCATTGGTAAATGAAATATTTCTTTATGTATCAATAATAAATATTTTTTACATTATGTTATACCAAAATTTGTAACAATAATGTTATATTGAAATCGAGAAAAAAATATGATGGGAAATTCTAAATCCAATTTGATTTCAAAATGTTAAAAAAAACCTTGATAAATTAATCGAGATAGCTATATGTAATATATTATAATTGGTTATGTATTCTTATATTTAAATATTTTTTTCTCTGTTATACTTTTTTAAAATCTAATGATATGTATAAAATTGATAATGCCTAAATATTTCTAAATGAAATTATTCAAATGTTTCAATTAAATTTCAGTTGTGTTTAATTTTTACTACTCACACATATTTTTTAAATATTTTATGCAAGAAGTTATAAAAAGTCTGCATTGTAATCTAATTAATCTATATACAAAATCTTCTAAATATTTTTCATAAAGATACTTAATTTTTTAATTAATGAACAGAATTCATGATAAATAATTTGATTGTAACCTCATTTGTATATTAATTTTTTTAAATATACTGAAGTGCACTGTTAAACTTTAAAAAAAAGCTATTTATTTTATCTATCTAAAATAGATTCAATAATTTTCATATTAGTTTAAAATTTTATTTTCGTTGTATTTAATTTTTCTTCATATTATTCATGGTTCAATTTTGTTCCAAACTTAATTTTCCTGGTATGATTTGCAGATGAATGTTTGTATGGAGTGTTTTTTTTTCTTCCAACATTGAACAATCATTTCGTCTCATAAAGACTTATTTTCTGATGAAGTACCTGAATATTTTTCTTGCATTGAAGCACAACAAATTCATTTAATATGTTACTCTTTTTTAAAGCTCATGTATATTGACTGTAACAATATATAACTATATAATAATAATAATATTGTACTCCTCTATGTCCTTGCTTTTGTGATAAAATTTAGATAAAAAATGTGTAGATTTTATGTTTTAGTGTATAAAAATTATCTTGGTTTTGCAACTGTTCCATTTTTTTCTTTCCCACTGCCCTTTTATTTTTTATGTATTTTTTTATTTATTTGTGAAATTCATATTTGCTGTGTATTTCAAAATTAAATGTATGTGTACAAGTCACCTGTATTTTCTTATGTCAGGAGTATTTTTTTCTATGCGATTTGTTTTAGGCTTGTAAAATATGTAATGCGTGTGCTGCAAATTGGATGTTATAATGCTAAATAACTCTGTGATACTCTAAATAAAGTTTTTATTCATTTTGCATTTGCCAATTTCTTTATTTGTATTAAATCTCAAAATTTCAGGACAAATTTATCTCAGTACTATAAATATTATGTAATTTAAGGGAAATTTGATTTTGTTAAAGAAAGTTGTACAGAAACATTTAAACAATATTCATATGAAATGTTGTAGCATTACAAATCGGTCTGATTTGTGTATCTTTATTTTATTTATAAAATTGCTCTTGATAATATATCAACAATGACTTATGTTCAAAAATTTTAATATTGTCCAGATATGGAAATATGAATGTAATTGTCCAGATATGAATGGAAAATCCAGTTCAAAATAATAAATCTTGTAAAAAAAATTGAAACATATTTTTAAAATTGTATTAACATTAAAAGAAAAAAATGTGCTGAAATCACTCAATAGCTTAATTTTGATTTGTGTAAAAAGGCTCTTATGCAACAATATGTTAAAAAGTTATTGAAGAAAAATTTTAAAATTATGATTAATTTTTTTAATTAAAACTCTAATTGAAACTTAGAAAAACTTTCTTATGAATGCATATAAGTTAATACTATATTTAGTAGTTTTAGATTCCATAAATCTGTGAAGTACAAATTATTGAACATTTTTTTTATATACAGTGCAATTTACAAATAGTAAGCCAGTCTGTAAACATGAAAAAAAAAAAGTAATTTCAATTTTATGAGATTTTGAGAGAAAACACTCAATGGTGTTTTCAAATCTGTGTTCTTATTATTTTTTGAGTTTCTTTTTACAGTATGTGGTAATCAAGTTTAGTAACTAAGATGCAATTACGATAAAATTGGTAAGTAATCATAAAAACAATAAATCTTTAAAATTGGGTTTTTAAATTACACTTATAATATTAATTTCATACTCCAAGACTCCATAAAATTAAGAAATTATTAATAATTTTCTTAAAGACAAGCTTTTGGTAAATATAAACTGCAATAAAAAAACTATAGAAACATTTAAAATAATTGCTACTAGCAATCAATTTAAAATATTCAATAATCAGTATGAGTATACTAGCATAGGTTTAAATTTAATCTCCAATTATATATATAACCTTAAATATGACTCGTCTTATTTCTGCATCTTGAAAATCTAGCATTTATCTTGGAGTGGATTTTCTTTCTGACCTAATGTATTTCTTTATTATTAACTTATATCTTTCACAGTGTTAGATATATAATTAGTTACACATTTGAAAAATAACTATTTTCATTCAATCAATTTCAATTTTTAAAATTTTAGTATTGATTGAAAGATATTTAGAAGGAATATAAAAGTGAACAAATTGTTTAAAAATATTATTTTAAGTAAACTGTTATTGTCATCATTATATTGCTACAAACAATTTTAATGTGAAGTGTTTCAAAAATTCTAAAATTGTGGAAAGCCCAAAATATTTTTTGCATTCAGATTATATTGATGCAGTTAAGTTTAATTGTATGACATATGTATATTTTTTTAAAAAGTACTGTTATTGTTTCATAAGCTTTTTCTAAAGCTGCTATGTGTGATAGTGGACCTGGGAAAAATCAGATTGAAAAGAGAAGGGGTGGAGGAAGTTGGATAATCTTGCTACCGTTGTGCTACTATACTATCAAAGGCAGTATAATTAAACTAAAATATATTTGACAAGGAAGAGGAGAAATGTTAGCTATAAATACAAATCGTCACCTATATCAAATGCACATAGAATGATTCATATAGAAAGTTAGTACTGTCACAGTTATAAGCTCATGGTTTTCTTTAAATTAATAGTTTGTATTTGCTTTTGCAAAAGATTACTCATAGATACATTTCAAACTTTGAAAATAAAAGAACTTTGTTTTAATTACATTAATTATCAAATATATAATATATATACTTTCCTAAACGTAAAAGGATGCTTACTCATTAAATTAATTTTGAATTTAGGTGGCAGAGCATGAAATGTTTTTTTGCCAATTCTTATTTTTTTAATAGTTTTATATCAGTTATGTACAAACTGAATAACACTGATATTTCGCGAAGTATTGTATGAATTTAATAAAATTCGAATATGCCAACAGCGATCGCTGTTGGCATATTTAAATTTTTCGCCCTTTCTCCGATTAAGAGTGCCGTGTACAGAAAAAATAACTCGATGTCGACGAAAGCGCCTCCTATCGGTGGGGGTGATAGGGAGGTGACTAAGCTAACGAAAGAAGCTTAAAAGGTTTGATTGACAGGCCGAATAGCACCCAACCAGAAGAGAATTCCTGGTCCCCAGGAGATACTGCTGTGTGGAAGTGTTACATTCAGAAGGTCATTTGACCCACCCCCAATAAAACTTGCCTTTTCTCATTGTAGATGCTTCTCGGAAACTGACGCCGTTTTGGGGGACATCACCCCCCACGCACACACAATCCAAACTTGTTTGGAAAAGATACTTTTTGAGCTAGATATTTTAGATTTTCTCTGCTTGCACAGAAAATCGTACTGAGGGCAGCGGGAATGTTAGAAGGACTCTTAGAACATAGAATTCATCACTGATTAATTATTGAAGCACTTCGAGTTTGGGGCATTTAATTACTTTTCATAATTCTTTTAATATCGTAGAATCCTGTAATTAAGAAGGAATAATTAAATAATTTAATTATTTATAGAATTTTATTTGACACGACTTTATTTTTAACACTTATTACGTTTATTAATTTTTCAACCCAGGAGAATGGGCAAGATCTACTTGTATGAAAATGTAAGACATCGGACTCATTTCCGAAGAATGGGTTCAATCCTTTATCTCAATAGTTTTATTACTAACAGTGAATTTTAATAAAATGTTCCTTTTTTAATTTTTTAAATAAATTATTTATTTAAAATATATATTGAATTGTCTTAAATGAGAAAGGAAATGAAAAAAAAAAATTTAGTTGTATTTTTCAACTTGTGCAACATTGCCTGGTGTTTCTGTGTAGCTGGGATGCTCCAGATTTCTGCCTGATTTTCGCAAAAAAGAAAATATCCTAATTTTAATTAAATGGCACATTTGTACCACATTAAAAAGAAAAGATAAATATATTTTATTTGGAAATAACGTTAGGATGAATTCTATTCATCAGCTTTCCTAAACGTGGGATATAACCAACTTAATACAATTTACATAAATTGGAAGAAAAAATAATGAATTAAATTGTAAAATGCACATATTGGATTGAATGACTCCTGGTTTTGAAAATTTTTAAACCATTAATTGTGTGATTATTTCTAAATTTATTTTGTTTTAATTATTTATTGGATTTTGAAAGTACAACCATTCATCTGCTTAGCCAGGATGTGTTGATAAATTTTGTATCAGAATCTGGAATATTTGAGACTGAAAATTCGTCTAATATTTTTTTTTATTTATAAATGAAAAAAATTAATATGGAAACAATAAAAAGAAGTTTTCATAAAACGAATCTAATTTCTAAAGAATTTGTTTCAATAAAATATGGTTAATATGGTCACTAACATTAAACACAAAGAAAAAGAAAAAAAAGAGTAAATAACTGCAAAGCTTTCTCTCTCTAACATTCATTATGAGTCAAGATGTTCCGCATTTCTGAAAGCTTGTCAGCAATTTTGTTTATTTGTATGTAACTAAAGTTTTCTAAAAAGTTGTGCGAGATTCAATTAAATAATTTGGTAGGAATATTGCTTCGTACGAAATAGAAATTATGATTACTCCTATGTCACCAGGAATTGATAAACAAATAGTTGTAAATTATATTGTTACACAAATGCTTACACATAAAAAAGTATTATTTTTTTGTCATATAAGAAAACGTTGTCATAAAAGCAGTGACCAACTTAGTTTTAGTTAATTTTTATAATTTAGATTTATGGTTGCTAAAATTTACTTGTTCTTGATTGCTTACTCACACGAGTATATTTAACTTCAAATTCTATGAGACATTTAGCATTTAATACTTTTATAAAAACCGTATACCATTCCGCATTTTGTGCAATGCATCTCTTTTAATTTTCAATATTCTCAACTGAAATAGGAACTTGAAAAACGAAAGTGTTTAAACTTCAACTAATACAAAAACTTTCTCATTTAGTATTATTTATATGCTGTACAGATAATATTCTAATCTAATAATAATTAATTTTACTAATATTGAGCCTTATACATCCAATAGTTCATTATATTAAAGAATAACAAGATTTTAAACATTTATAAAATTTACAATGCTATAACTTCCGAAACTATAACAGCACAAAATAGATTTTTGCATCACCATAAAGATAAAAAAAAACCCTCTTTTTAATGAAACCAAAGTTTTCTTGAGACATCAATATTTTAAAGAAAATTTTTTAATTCCCAATCAACTAAATCATTCACTAAAACTGAATAATTTATGAAATTTGAATATCGTTCTTCTGTAAAAGCTAACGATTTTAGACCACCTAAAAAAAAAAAAACGCTACCAGGATTTCTCGACAGTGATTGGCCTATGATTATGAAAATACTGTTTGTTCAATTATTGATATGTAAAAACTAACAGATTTGATAGCAGAAGACAGAAAATTTATTTGTTTAAAACTCGAAGTATGAAGAGTATTTTTCAGAATATGATTCCTTAGGACAAAAGGACTATGTAAAATGTAAATTTCATAATTTTTTTGTAAGAACATTTATTGACTGAAGACATATAAAATATTTATATTTGCATCATTTAAATGTTTTGAAAGTAAAATGAAAAATTGAATTTCACGAAAAATCTGTGAAATTTCTGTTGAATAATTCTTTAAGATGTTATGAAAATTACAAAAGATTTAAATGAAATCTGCTATGCATATTTCAATGTATCGTGTCAGAACAAAATTTCTTGAACGGCCAAGCACCACGTGCTCGCTCAATTTAAATTATATTTTTATTCATTTAATGGTTTCATTGAATGAGTTCCTTTAGTATTACAAACGATCCAAAAAAACTTTTTCTCGCTTTTATTGTTTAAAAAAATATAATTTACTATTCATTACATTTCATATAATCACATGCTCAAAATAACGTTATTCTAGGTTTTATTGCCTGTAGTCATTAATTTATTTTTTTTAAATTAGAGCTTTTGTAAATGCTATGGCAACGCATTATTCAAAGCTGATTTTTCGATATGCTCGTGCGGATAGTAAAATTTAAAATGTTTATTTTTCACCTACGGATTTTTGTTGACACCAGAAAACCTTATTCCCAAAATATGTTCTAACATGATAATAGTGATTCTGCAATGTACATACAATTTCATTACTGAACGACTCTGCTTTCAATTTTCATATTTAAAAAAAAAGATGTACTTGATTTCAAGAAAAAACGTTTATATTAATTACAATTTAACCTCTTCACTCTAATTTATCGTGTAAATTTTATGCACTCTGACAGAAAATTAGTAAGAGATAAGTAATATAATGAACAGAACTGTTTAAGGCCTACATAATAATATGACACAATTATATAGCTATCAAAAACTGAAGATTTGATAGCTAAATATTTTCAAAAAAGGCTATTTAGAAACCAAGTTATATAAAATATGTAAAGCTTTAGATATTTTTTCTACTATTGAACCAGCTGATCGTCAAAGGCGACTTTTTAATAAAGATATTGCTTAGTTAACTATTGTAATATATATACACATATATACATTTTTTACTCTTTTATGACTATAGATATCAACGATTTTGAAGAAAACCCATTCAGAAACTTGAGAATATTCAAGTATTAGTAAAGAATAAAAATATATATAAATTTTCTTAAATCTTACTTTCTTTAAATGAATTATTGCCGTTAATTGTTTTTTTCTGATAAAAGCAATCTTATTTTTCCATTTATAATAAAATTAACCATTATTTAATGCAAGATATATGAATAAGATAAATGTATGTACAAAATCTCATAAACACAAGATCAAATAAATAAAAATTTTCCAAAAAAAAAGAATGCAGACAAAATAGCATTGATTTAAGAATTGTATGTAAAAAAAGTACAGTTATAAAAATATCCAGAGAAAAAAAAAGCTACGAAAACATTAGTGCTATCTCCTTTTTTTTCCATTAATTTTTTTTCTTTTGATCCTGCATAATCGCAAAAGGATCCGAAGTTTCATTCATCCGTGATATCTTAGATCAACGAATTTTGGCTATAAACAGTCAAATTAAAAGAATCTTAATTATTTTTTCATTGCCAAAATTTTGGATTTCTGAATAATTTTTTCTGTTTTCTGCCGTCGACTTTGAAAATGAAAGTTTTTTGTGTGTGTGTATGTGTGTGTTATATGCAGCTGGACCTGCACTTGAAAATTATATTTATGATTTTTATTAATGGTTGTTTTTCATTTTTGCTTATTTTCCAAAATAAATTTTTTTAAAAACTTTTATTACTTCATCCGGAGTAATATTTGCTGTGCATTTTACTTCTGAAATTCTATCACTACCAATTAGCCCGCCCGGAAATGCTGCTAAATATGCAAAATTCAAATTCTTTTACAAAAGTTTACTAATTTTATTTTCAGGGTTGCGGTAGTATTCGCTGAAACGAGTGCAGATTGTGAAGGGGCAGATGACCACAGCTGTGATGGTAAACAAAACAAAAACGAAAAGCAGAAAGAAAATGCTTAGGGGGAAATTTGAAGACGGGATGAAGACCAGATAATAAAAGTAACAATCCATCACGTGGTAAAAGGAGGGTTTAGTGTGTATTCCTCCGCGAAAGGGAGGAGTTAAAGGAACTTTAGGGGGGAGCTCAAATTATTCTTCCAAGTTTAAGTATAAAATGCTGTTTTTACACATTCTCCGAATTTCTTTTTTTAAAAAAATTATATGTATCGGAAAGAAGGTACCAAAACGAATGTATTTCAGTTGCTAGTTTTATTTTATTTATGACAGATTTTTTTAAAAAATCGTTTAAATGGCGCCCTTGACATTTTTCAATTTTTATTAAATATTTAAAAATATTTTGACACGCACGAAAAAAAAATTCCTTCGGGAGAAACCTGTGTTTTTATTCCCTCTTGCGATGGCAGAATGACTTCATAATAAAGACACTGTAATAGCAAACGAAACACGGGACAATAATTTCCCATAGGATAACATTACGTTTGAAAATTGTAGGTGGCGTGTATACGGCACTCTTAAAGACCGAATGCATATATTTTAGTAAGGTATAATTAATCACGTTATTATTCATATAATAACTGGAGTCGGATCAAAATCTTCTGTTTCTCTATAATTTTAAAGATTATAGGATTTCGAGGCTCTGGGTGGAATCGACTTCATAAAGATTTCGAGTTCGCGCGTCACAACCGCAATACTTATCGGAGGTGACGGTGACTAGTTTCCATCAAGAGATTTCCACAACAAAGTTTTTAATATATAAATATTCTCAAACGTTTGGAGTGTTTTCCCTTAAAGGTTTTTCAAGGGACTTAAGTAACTTAAGTTGTGATAAAATGTGAATAGCCAGAAATACTTCGTTTAAGTAAAAACATTTTAGATATCAGAAGAATCAACAAAATTATTTTAAAGATCGGGAAAATAATGGGTAAGATTGATATATTGAAAAGGACAAGAAAAAAATTTTTTTTTTCACATATTTTTTTTCTCGAGGGACGTGGGAATTGCCTTACGATCGATATTGGTGACGCATGCGCAGATTCAATTAAAATGTGCGCTGCTTTCTAGTGCTAGTGCAAGTGTCAATTGTGAAATTACAATATGTTTGTTTTTATTTATATTAGTGTAAACGTATGTTCTGCTTTAAATTAATTGTAGAAACTTAAAAGTTTCCATATTATTTAACTTGTGTAGAGAAGAAGAATATACATTAAAACTTATTGTTTATTAATAACAGTCCGTATATAATGGATTTATTTGGTGATCTACCAGAACCTGGTATATTACTTGAAATTTTTGTAAGAAAACCTAAATGACAGTATATTCTTTTTGTTTCTAGAATTGTATGTTTTTCAAATATTAATTTTTTAAAGGTAAAGATAACGAAACTGCTGAAGAAAAGCCAGTTGTTTCTGAAGCCGGGTCTTGGGGTAATGTCGATACCGATTTTTTTTCTGATTTGCCATTACCATCTTCAACAACTGAATCTAGAGGAATTAAGAGGAAATTAGAAGAGAATAACAGTGATGAAATTTCACCTAATAATGGAGGTAAAACTTACGCATTTTCAGATTATAAATTCTTATTGAGCAAAATATTTATAAATGTACTTTTGAAACAATCGTATTAAGAACAAAGGCATTTAAAATTAAGATTTGCTTTTAAAAAGTTAAAACTATTACTGTCATCCTTTATTATTATAGTGTGGTTTGAGTTTTTAAAAAGACATATGACTAAAATTAGTAATTTGGTTCAAATGATAGAAATGTAGATTTGTTCTAGAAATTTGCATTTTACATAAAAACATTTTCTTTTTCATTATTACAATTTTTGAGGATTCATTAAGGGATCTGGAATCACATCATTGTATGACCGCAGTAATCTAGTGCCTGCGAATATTTTAAATTTAATAGATAAGTTTATAGCCAGATGTATTAATTTTCAGTTTTGTTAGAGTTCTTGAATATGTTAAACTTTTAAGAAATAAGAAAACTGTCAGAGCTTAAATAATCCATTATTTTTAAATTTAGACTTGTATTTCTCTTCCTTAAAAATTATATTTTTCATTTAGAATTTCTTAGAAGTATTAGGTTATTTAGATTCATAATAAATAAACTTCAGACATTTTCATTGAGATTTTCATTCATTCATTTTCATTCAGACATTTTAATTGTTATGTTACATAGTAGAATGCTGGATAATATTTCACAAAAAATATGCATAAAAATTATTAGTTATGTATATTTTTTTTATCTATCTATCTGTTCTCAGGAAATTTACTCCCTGTTTTATTATTAAATTGATAGTGTGGTATGTGATCATTATATTAGACAATTTTGCTTGTCACCAAATTGTTCTTTTAAAAAGAATTGTCTTGGTACAAAAAATTGGAATTTTGAAAGAAAGGCATTTGAAATTTGTCTAACAATTATGCTGTGTAAGACTGTCATGACTTTCTCATCATGTTAAATATTAAAATTGTGACATTATTTCTTCAGGAAAGATATAAGATTTGAAACCTCCCAAGCTTAAAATGATAAAAGAAATCTAAAAATTCAGATTGGGATATTTAGTTTCTAGTGTGAATCTATTCATTAAACTTGGTTTTATATTTTATCCTGCATTGAAAAATATGGATATTTTAAATGAAGCTTTTGAATAAAAATATTAATTTGAAGTAATTAACTATAATGATACTTATTGTAAATTGCAGTTAAATGCTGTTGATTAATACATCTTTTAAAAATAATTTTGTAGATTTTTTAAATAAAAATGTTTAATGCTATTTGTTAAGTAAACCATGGAATTTTTAATAAAATTTTGAAAAACACTAAAATTATTTTTTTATTCAATGTATATATATATGTATGAGTACGATTATTACTGTACGATTATACAATTTATTACTGAATTGTTTTATCTGAGTTTAGATTCATTTCTGCTGTTTAGCTAAAAAAAAAATCTTTATAATATCATAAATATTTAATAGGGTGATGCTTTAAAACCCTAGGATCAAAATTTTCAGGCTTTTAATTTAATTTGTTGTAATTTAATTAGAATCCAACACTGTATATTGTATCAAACTGAGTTTTATTTGTTACAAAAATTTAAAATATTTATTTTTTCAAATTTTTGTGGAAAGAAATAAAACCAAATCTATTACATTAAAAATCATTATATTGATTTCTGTCTACTGTAATGAAAATATATAAATTTATCCAGTAATATAAATCCCACTTTGATATTTTAAGGGATAAAAATGTTGAAGCTTAAAATTTTTTTTTACTCAAGGTTTATGGTAATAAAAATGTAATTACAAATTCAGTTGTTAAAAAAATTGTTTTTTAAAATTTTATTCATTTTGTTTAAAGACTTAATATGTTTTGAAATAGTGAAAAGTAAACCACTTCCATTATATTGTAAGTCTTAAGATTGCTGTTTCTTAAATTTTGAACCAGAATTTGACAGTGTTTATTTCTTATTTTTGCATTGCTTTTGTTTAGTGTTCTAAAAAGATTTTTGCATATCAAAGAGAGCCTTAATTAGGCAGTGTTTTTATAAAACTAAAGTGTATTCTTTTCTTTTTTTTGGAATAAAAATAATATATTTGCCAAGTTGGTTACACATTTTCTTTGTTTCATTTTGCATTTAAAATAAAATATATTTTAATTATTTTATTTTTTTAGAAGAGACAAAAGAAGCTTTGTATTCTATTCAAGGATTCTTTGCTGAAAAAAAAGGAGAGAGGGAAGAAATGCAGGATTTTCATGTAGTAATGGATGATTTTCATAAACAAATACCTGGTCTTCATCCCTCTGTGTAAGATATATTAAATATATTCTCTTTTTTGCATTAAAAATAGTTACTGTTATCTGAAACTCCAAATACCAAAAATCTTTGATTTTATAAAGATTTCAATCAAAAAGAGTTAGAATGTAATTCTGATGGAGGGGGTTACTACTTTTTAAAGAAATACTGAACTTAACAATTTATTAGGGAGTTAACAATTTAGTTTATCAAAATTATTCTTGTCAAATTCTAATTAAAATAAGAAAGTAGTTTAGTTGAATCTTTTCTCCTGATTTGGGATATAAAAGAAACAAACTATTTATTCTTTTTTAAAGAAGAAAATAAATTATTTGCATGTTAGCCAAATGGCATTGATGAATTTTAGTGTTAATTTGTATGCCAGTGGTGAACTTAGTCGGAATTTATTAAAGAAGGGCATAATAGTATGCTATCATCTATCTTTTACAATATATATATCTTATTGGAAATGGTAATAATATAATATATGAAAGGGATTTCAATATACTGTTGCTTCTAATTTTTAAATCAATTAATTTCATGTAAATTTGAATTTTTATTTATGAATTTTAGATAATTGCTCCGATTGTCAAAAGAATGAATCAGAATGTCAGGTTTCAAATATATTAATGTTTCTGATTGTATATATTCCATACAATTTCTATAATTTTTTTTTAAAGTGAAGAAAAATATTTGACCTAAATAAGGTACTGTATATTTTAAGACTTGTTTCCATTTCTATATAACTTCTAACTAATCTGATTAGTAGTCTAGAAGAAGAAAAAAAAAACTATTATTAAACAAAAATGATAGTGTAAAATGATATAATGTAATTTTTTTAAAAAAAATAAAATGAAAAAAAATTTCCAATATAATATTGAAGTATTTTTCAACTAAAACATCTACAAATTAAATATCTTTATTTATTACTCTAACTTAAGTATTAGTATGTTTAATTTTTAAATTTTATTGTTTTTTATTTATTAAATTTTAGTGTCTGCATTATGAAATAATTTTTTTTTTACAGCTCCAGATTGTCTTACTATGCTGTATATGACGGACATGGAGGAGTCAGAGCTTCGAAATTCGCTTCCTGTCACCTGCATCAAAATTTGGCTCAAAAATTTCCCAAGGGTATCCACAGTGTTCCAGTCTGAATTTTTTAACCATTTTGCTTCGTTAGCTTTAAGGTCAGTCGATGCTAGTCAGTTTGACCAAAATTATTATTTAGAAGGGGGGATCCGCGCTTCAAAAAATGATCAGGCCTACATTGGACAACTTAAGTAAGCTTGTAGGTAGGTCCATCAAATAATGTCAATGATAATGATTCCCTCATTTTATTGTATTACCTCTACCTTTGTTGGTGAGAAATCAAGCCTATTTTTAAAGTATGTCATAAGAAATTTGGGATTTGGAATTGTAAAAAGTTAAGGAAATCTAAGACTATTAAAAGTTCGTTAACAATATTTAGATATTTATATATTTTACAGCTATTAGTAAAATGTGCGAATAACAATCACCTTGTCTTCTGTGGTGAAAATCACATTTATTTTTAAGAAATTTGACTTTGAATGATTTGAGACTTGAACTACAAATAATTTTGGAAAGAGAGAAGAGAATCTAAAAATTTACAAACTATATTATATTGATGATTTTTTTACACATTTTAATATATTTGGTTAGTTTAAAGCAGGAATAATATAATAACATCCAAGAGAAATGAAGTGAAGTTTTTCTTATTTTATTTATTAAACAATATTATTGGAGAGAGATGAAACAATGTTTCTCAAAAGAATTATAAATATCTGATTTTGCCATTTCAAAATTCCTTTGGCTGAAGATCTATTAGCTGTTAGATGAGATTAGATGTATTCTTTAATTTGATTAGTAATACAACTTTTTTACCTCATATGATTATTTTTTGTATACTTTTTATGTTAATAAGTATTAATTTTCTGCTGTTTTTCTTAATATTTTTTATCATATTTATAAACCTATTATTTATTATTAGTTATCAAGTACTTCAAATTATTATTATTAATATAGAATTTAAGAGTTTCTAATAAATGGCTTACATTTTCTATATAGTTGTAAAGCAAATCTTGAATAATCTTGAATTTATGAAAATTAAATTGTATATGAGTAATTAAGAGTTAATGCTTTTATTAATTTGATTTATTATTTAGTACTGTATTATATGCTTTGAATTCTTATCTGTAACAATATTAAATCACAAAATATATGTAAAATTCTGTTTTCTTTATTAATCATATTCAGCTTAAACTTATTTATAACTTGAAGTTGATTTAGTCTAATAAGCTTTACTATTCTAATTTATTTTTTATTAGTTCCTCAAAAGTTTTATTAAATAATCATAACTCTTGAAATTTTAAATAAAAAAATTATTCAAAATTTACAAGAAAATATTTACAACAGTTTGATTACTCTATAATTAAATTTAAAAAAATAATAATTTATAATTTAATCATTATTATTCTCTGCCATTTGACAAAAATTGAAGTGAATATGATAATGAAAAATATGCTTTAGATTTTACTTTTTTATTTAGTTTTTACAATGACATAAGTTAGTGTTATGTTGTTTTTCTTACATTAATGGTATTTCTTTTCTTTTTGCAGTACCATTACCACAGATTGAAAAGGAAATAAAAAGAACTTTAACAGAAGCTTTTAGGAAAACAGATGAAGAATTTTTGAAACAAGCAACCAAAACAAAACCATCTTGGAAAGATGGAACTACTGCAATTGTTGTTTTGGTCTTGCATAATATTTTATACATAGCTAATTTAGGAGATAGCAAAGTAAGTATATAATGGATTTTTAGAATTTTAAAAAATTCTATAAGATTTTAAAATTTTGTTTAAGATGCATCTATTTGTTAAATTTGTTAAAAAATTCTTTCTTAAAATTTTGATGAATTTCTGCATTTTAGATTTCCTTTCCTCTGGAAAACAAATGTTTGAAGTTATATCTGTCTCATTGTCTGCTTGAATGTTTTTAAGCGCAGTTATTCCAAAATGCTTTGTATTGGATCATTAAAAGTTGTTATAATGTCTTTAACACACTTTTCCAAAAAACTTTAAATTTTGTCCCATTTATTGTTTGTATAAAATTAAATTTTGAATGAAATTGTTTTAAAAGAAATCTGTCCATTTGCATGTATGTCAACATGGATCTACATGTCTATGAAAAAGTACATGGATAAAACTTGGTACAAAATTTTATGGTCAAAATTGTTGCTAAGTTTCAAATTTTGAATAATATTTATATACTCTTTGATGATGTACCAATCCATATATTGAAATTGTGAAGGCAGTCATTCATAATACAATAGTTAAGAGAAATAAAATTTGATTTAGAGGTTTTGTGGCTAAAAGAGTAAATCTGCATCAAATTCTGGTTTTATTCAAATAAAAAAGATAGGAAAACCATGTTTGTTTTTTATTTTTATATAACAAAAGTTCAAAACATGCCATATTATATCAATATATGACAAAGTTTTCATTTTGGAGACACTTTCATTTATTGAACTTTGGAGTCTTGCCCTCTTCTTATCTTATGCAGTGAGAACTTTTAAGCATATTAGAAAATAAAATTTTGCTATAT
>JAOUZG010032472.1:897285-925955 GCA_026289955.1 Argiope argentata | reverse complement strand
ATTTTGCATAACATTTTCTTTCAAAATATTTTATAATATCACCAGAATATAAACTACAAAATGGAATATTAATGTTGATTAACAAAATTTTCATACTAAAATATTTACTCTCTCAGTTTAAAGGGATTTTTTTTCAAGATGTTTTTAAAAACAAATTTTAAAATTTTACTTGGAAAAGCAGTTAATAATTTGTTCACAAAACTCTTCCAAGAAAATGATGATTTGTTTCTTAGGTTTTACAGTACATACGACAGCCATTCCTTTAGAGGATCGAAAAACTGTTAACATTAAATAATACACAGAAATTTGTTTGCCAAAAAATCACCAAAAAAATCTGGGAAAACAACAAAAATCGCTGTATCATTCTTCATCATGACAACACCTTGTGTGTGTGTGTAGTTATTTTCTGATCCATTACCTTCCTCTATTTAATAAATCAAATGAGTTATTATAAAGCTAATGCATAATTGAGTCCATGTGCCCAGTGGATGGATAATAAATCACTTGTATAACTAGATTCTTTTAAAAGAATCCTCCATTTCCCTTGCCTAAAGATGGACAAAGTTAATGCTAATAAGAATTCCTCTCGAAAATCTACATGTGTTTGATTTATGAGAATATCAGAGATAGGTTTTTCGATCATTTTTGACCTTTTTTTAGTCTTTATATGCCTCATAAACCTTCTGCTGCTGTTGTGTGCTTTATGTGATGGAGTAAAATGAAATTAAAAAGACAATATGTCCATGATTTTGGGCCACTATTCTCCAGACTGCTTTCAATTTAAAATTAATATGGAATATGTTACACACACATATAAATAAGGTTTTGTTTTAACTTTATTTATAATAATAAAAAGATTGCCATACATTTCTGCAATATTATTTATTTTGTGTAGACTTTGCAGTTTTTATTTTATTGTTAGTTTAAATTATCCAGTGATTTTTTTAATGATATGTTATTGATATTAGCTGTAAATCAATTGCAGGGTATTTTTTAAAAATGTATATGCATAATGATCTAATTTGGATAGTTTATCTTATAATTTCATTGATTTTGATTTTAGAGATTATTTTTTATATTTTTGTAAATTTATGTGAATTTTTTATATTTTGTGGTAGATGTTATTTATATTTATGGTGTTTCATTAAAGAAAATTATTAATTTCTATGTTTTATTGAAAGTAAAAACATTTAATTACTTTAGGAGTACAAAGTATTTAAATAAACAAGATTATAATTTCTAATGACAAGATAATAAGATCTAAATGACAGAAAATTCAGAAATTACCTTTTTTTCTTCTGATCTGACAGTTGGATGTAATAATGGATTCCATCTATTTATTTTTATTTGAAAAAGCCAGTGTAGTGGTCTCCCCAAAACTTTTTTGTATATTCTCTCATGAAGATACTATACCAGAGAACGTCTTGCATAACATTGGTATGCAATAGTTACAAAATACCTTTCTATTAAATCTATCATATTATCTTTTGCAATTAGGCCCTGGCATGTGGCTAATAAAAACCTAAATTCTAATCTGTATTATTTATGTATTTTTCCTAATTGATTGACACGAAATTCTTTTAAAAACCTACTCCTGTAGTCACAAAATTCCAATTCTGATTTAACAAATTACATCTTTGAGTTATCGCATTCTGAAAGTATCGACCGAGAGATGGTCAATGACTTGTTGGATTTGGCTCAAAATTTGACTGAAATCTACAAATTCAGTGTAAAGCATACAGAATTTCATTCTTCTAGCTTAAAGGGTTTTTCAGTTATCTTTGTCATAGGCAGACAAAAGGACATATTCCAAATATTCATTTTTTGAACTCAAGGAGATGCAAAACATAGAGATTCATCTGAACCTCAATTCAAATTTTTTGGCGATTATTATACTTTCTCTACACTATGTATGCTAAAAAGTAAAAACATGAGAATTCATTTGACGCTGAATTTTTCTGTATTCTAAGTTTATTTTTTATTCTTTTTTTGCATTGGTCATAGTAGAATTTTAAAAAATAAATATAAAATTCAAATATGTTAGAATTCTTGTTTTTATATTTCATTCCTTAATTAAGTCTTATACTTCCTGTTTTGTTCTTTTCCAAGGCTATCCTATGTAGGTACAGTCATAAATCTGGTAAGTATGTTGCAATTCCCCTGAGCAGTGACCATTCTCCTCAAGACTATACTGAAAGGATGCGTATTCAGAAGGCTGGAGGAAATGTGAGGTATTTACTTTTGTTATTTTTATCTATTACTTGATATTCATATGAATAATTTTTTAGCAGTATTTCTAATAGCTAAAAAAATATAGAACTCTTAAATATGTTCATATATAAAAGAAAGACAAAATGCATAGTTACCCGAAAGCTCTCTAATTTTAAGTGCAATGAGTAGTAACTTTAGAAAACCAGAATTGGTTCTCCATGATGAAAATGAGAAAGAAGGTTCTGCCACAATCATGACATATCAAGATGAAGAAAAGGAAATATAACTTTATTTGAATATTAAGAACAGTTACAAGTTCAATCTCTTTTTCTGCCTAAAATATATTAATCAAAGATTGGTTAAAATGGTCATTAGTGTGTCCCCGAGTTTGTCACCAATATGGCAACCCAACACCAAGATCTTGTAGTAACCCTAATGATGTTTTGTTTACTTCTTCCTACAATGGTTGAGTTGTACATGAGCTTCAACTCTTTTATGAAAACTGTTAAATTAAAAACAATAAAATAATATCAATTAAATATCTTATTTTTGATCTGTATTATAATTAAGATTTTTTTGCATAGTTAATAAAAAGTTTCAATTATATTTTTAATGCGAGTATAAAATATTTATTCCTTTACTCATTTTAATTGTCAGTATGCGATTTCACAAAATCGTCTGATTTATTTCTTTACGAAGTCGTCTGCTTTCTTTCTTTAAAAACCGTCTGCAATAGAATTATTCGCATTTCTCATTCTTTAAAATTTCCTATTAAATCCATTCATTTTGCATCTTTGTCTTCCTCAATTATTTATTATTTACTGTTCATGTTATCTGCACATTCCTAATGTTCAATGTGTTAGCGAAGCTACTAGTTTCCTGCTCCGGGGCCTAGCGAAGCTGTAGGATGTTTTTTTAAGTTAAAAAATTCTGCCCGGTGCCTTCAACAGATGCTGGAGGCATCTGTTGAAGGCGCCGGGTCTGAAAAAAATAAATAAAAAGACAATTCTTATCAGTAAAAAAAATCATTTATATTGCGAAAAGTCGTAACCGTAACTATTCCATAGAAGTGTTTGTTTACTTTGTCGGCCATCTTTATTGGCGACTTGGCATCCTTGGCGCATCAAGGGGCGCACTATGCATAACCTTTACCCAAAGATTAATTAATTCATGCTTTGGTTGTAAATTAATTGGGATTGATCAAATTTCTTTTTAATGGCACTTTCAATGTTTTGGTAGTTTAGATGCATTTAATTTTAAATGAGGCATCTGTTAATATTATAATTGGGTATTAATAAACCTGTAACTTTCTGATTATTGATTGTTCTATGTTGCCTGCCCTTTTTTACTGGCACTTTTTACTTTTTTATGCAGAAATAAGCCATTGTTTAGAACACTGTTTCAAACCTGTGGTGTGAATATCATGTTATATGTTTGTTAAATAGTTTCTTTCTCTCTCTCTCTCTCTCTCTCTCACACACACACACACACACACACACACACAGATATGAGTGTTTGTGAGATTGAACATGAGAAAAGAGTTATAAAGATGCTCCAATTGAAAAGATTAATAATAATAATAAACGGTTTTAAGATTACAATTACAATTTTTTGAGAAATCTTTCATCTGATTCTATGGTTATTTAAAAGAATTCATAAAATATACGATTATTATTTTGCTGCTGTTCATGTATGCTCCTTAGGAGAAGGCTTTCTTTTATTATTCTTTTTTTTAAATTATTGCATTAGAATAATTGTAGTCCCAGTAATAAATTTGGATTTGAGATTATATTTGCTATTTACCAATTCAAATTTTAAATTGTTGAACAGCCTTAAAAATGCCATTAAAGTGTGCATATTTATAATTTTTTTAGTATAATTAAATGTAAGTAATTACCAATACTCATCATTTTTGTATAATTGATAAAAAATAAAAATGCATCTATATTATAGTTTTATTATAGTATAAAAGTATTTGTAATTTTAAGTAATGATAGTTGGTTGTGTGATACTGCATTCATAGGTAAAGAGGTATTTAATTAAAAAAAACAATTGGAAAACAGTGATTTAAAAGATTCAAGATTCTATTATGATTCTTCTTATTTGCATGCTTAAAATATTTTATTTTTAATAATATTTAAATTTTGATAAAATTATATTTCAGAAATTAATCAAAAAAGTTACTTTTCTGCATGTAATCTCTTAGAATAAGGTTACTTTGTTACTCAGAATCTTGATGTTCAAATAATTGTTTGTTTTTTCTTTGTAATTCCATATTTTTAGAAATCAAGATTAGAGTTTTAAATATAAATAGTTCAATTAGTGTATTTAAGATGAAACACATGTATCATTATTGATATTGTACTTTTTCCTATAACATGTTTGGTAAGCATTTTCCCATTTTATTTTGTGGCAAAATAATTTTTACTCCAAACCCTTTAACTGTCTTTTTTTTAAAACTGTTCCTTTACTACATGATGACTATCATTTTAGATAAATTGATCTATTCCTTTGATATTTGATTTAGTGGTTTACATAATTTAATTTTTTTTTTTTGAAAAAGGAAAGATTAATTTTGTGCTTCATATTTCATTTGAAATTGAACTACTTGAAATTTCAAAGTAATAAATTTTCTGAGTTTATTGATATTCACAAATATATAAAGTCATTTTACCTTTGCAGACATATAATTAAAGTACTTTTTTAAAAATATTTTTCTATTTTTTCAGAAGTGAATTTAAAAAAATTATGGAACAATTGTTTTGAAATAATTTAGAAGTTGTTCCCAAAAGCATTTTTGATTTTAAATATAGTAGCTCTGGTGGTTTCCGAGTCCCATTAACAAAAAAATATACATTAGCATTTAATATACATTTACTTAAGGGGTTTAAATGTAGAAATTCTTTTATATTTTAAATTGAAAAAAGTTTAAATTAATTAAATTTTAATCAAGTTAATTAATTATAAAATTTAATTTTTTAGAGATGGAAGAGTGATGGGTGTTATTGAAGTTTCAAGGTCAATAGGTGATGGTCAATATAAAGCACTTGGAATAACTTGTATTCCTGACATAAAACGATGCCAATTGACTGATGATGACGCTTTTATTCTATTAGCATGTGATGGTCTGTGGAAGGTTTTCACTTCTGAAGAAGTTTTAAGCATAGTTTTAGATTCTAAAAAGGTAAAGTATTTTGCATTAGCAAATTATAAACATACATATACATAATTGTTATTGTTTGAATTTTTATTTTTATTTGCAATTAGACACATTATTTTCCTTCATTCAAGCCCTACATTTAGTGAAATAATTGTATGAATAGCAAATAGTGAAATCTTTCCTCTAGCTCATTCAGAAAATTGAATTTATTCAAAAGACCTTTATATTATTTTCAACTGGAATTTATTTTAAAACTAAGTAGATATTCAATAGGTTCTTGAGAATGAAGCTTTTAGTTTGAAATTTTCTTTAAAAAATATCTTCCAGATTTAATTATTTTTTTTGAAAGATTATATCCACACAACGAAAATAGAGATATGTACAAAAATAAGAATTAGTTTAATGAATGCAAATTTTTTTATTACTGATATTTACTTCCAATAAAAGAAGAAACAGATCGTGAATAATATTTTTTAATGGTTATTACTTCTAATATTAATTCTAATCTATTTTTATCTACAAGCTTGTGAAAACAAGATTAGTTTAGGATTTGTTAGTTCTAACTCTATGAGCTTAATACAAGTTAGGATATAAATTAGTTATTCTTAAGTGAATCATATTTATTATAAACCGTGAATTAATGCTGAGTTTCTCCTCCTAGGACAATAAAAGTGGACCTGATGCAGAAATATGTTTTGAAACTGCTTGCAACAGACTTGTAAATGAAGCCATTCGAAAATACAGTGGAGATAACGTTACTGTGGTCCTTGTGTCTATCAAAAAGCATTCCTAAAAAAATGTTGAAAGAGTTGGAAATATTTTGAAATGCTTCATAACCATAGCTAAATGTTAGTTAGTCACTCTACATCATACTCCTTTTCATATTTTTTGTTTCTTTTATCTTGAAGTGAATGAAATGCTGCTCTTTAATAAGTATTAGCTAAATTATAATTTGAATTTGTCTCATTTCTTCATCTGTACATATACACTTTTTTTCTTCAGTTTATTGAAAATTGCATATTTATTTATATTTTTATGCATTTAAATGTAGCAAGTAAAACACAGCTGATGCTAAACATGTAGATGAAATATCCCTTTTTTTAAAACGATAAATTTAAATCTCACAGTTCATTGACAGAAACAAGTACAATATAATCCCTTTTATTCCATTTTCATTTGTCCAATCACTTTGAGGAAAGTGGAGATTCTTTTAGGCAACTCCTTCCTGTATAAAAATATATAAAGACATTGAAACAATTTATTTTATGGTATTTTCAAACATTGATGTTTTGATACAGTATGTAAGTATACAAAAATATAAATAACATTGTTTTATTGTCGTTAAGTTGATACACTATAAGTATTTCCTCTAAGATATAATTATTTTATAACTATTCAGATATTCATTTATCTTGAACAGTTTGGTCACATTAAATCCAAATAGCTGGAATTCTATCCTATATCTAATTTAAATTTTCTACTTCTCATAAATTTTTTAACCACTGCTTGTAGAATTTGTATGCCATGTATTATTTAACAGCTCATGAAACAATATAGCTTTAAGTTATTAATGATGTTTAAAAATTACTGGAGCAAATTATGTAAAAGTAAAGTAATCGTGCTGAATATTTGAATTTTATAATTAGCCACTGTGAATTGTGCTTATAAAAATTTTACTTAATGATCAATTGCATGAACATTTAAATGAAAATTTAGATGTTATAATTTTCTGACCAGGCCACCAAAAGGAAATGATATTGCTTATAATACTACTTCTTTTATAAAGATGTGTAATGCTGGTAGATATTTGTTGCTTCTTGCATATTTTTATCTTAATAGGATAAAAGCATCAGAAAAATTGTTGAGCATTTACTGTCTCAACTTGTTAATAATGATCTTTTGCTAAAAACTTATTAGGCAGCTCTAGTATGTTGCTAATTTACTTTTTTTAAACCTCTATTTTGTTATAAATATTAATTTTGTGAAAAGCCATGCTGATTTAAAATAAATTTGTCAAAGTACAGTTTTTGACAAACTGTTATCAAAAAATTTGAGTTCTTTTCTAATGCAATTTTAATTAATCAAAAATAAATCAAAATATGACGATCTGGATAATATGCAAACATTTTTTAATTTTCTATGTGATAGAAGTATTTAATAATAATAATTAAAAAATATATTTGAATTTCTTTAAAGTAGCATTTGAATTTTCAGCATTGTGAATTTCTCAAATCTTTTTTTTCTCTTTTTTTGCTGTTAAAACTTTTTTATTCTTCTAAAGCTAATCATATCAAATTATATAGAGATAGTCAAATTGTTTTGATGACTCTAAAAAAATATACCAATTAACAAAAATAATAGTTTGTAGAAAATCTTGTCTTTTATGTATTAAAAACTGTTTATTGTGCTAATTAATTTTTTATTTTGTAATCTGAAATGTAAAAACTTCTAAGTGATTATGTAATAAGTTTTAAAATAATGGATATTGATTTTAAATTATTACAAATTGTTACACTTTGAGAAGTATTAAGTTTATTAAATCCAGATTAGAATTAATTTTTTATGCATATTTCTGTAAAATGTAATAGTTATTACAGTTAATTAACTCAAATTTGAAAAAAAAAACTAAAACACTTATATTAATTAATTTAATATGATACTGGTATGCTTAAAAATAATTTTAAGTAATTCACAATTTTTAGTTGTAAATTAAACTTTATTTGTTATTTTCATAGCTTATTTTATCCTTTTCCTTGTAGTTAACTACGTTTTATGGCTATAATCAAATTTTGAATGGAATTATTAAATTTTTTTCTTTTTGAAAATTTTTTTGAGTTAATCTCTGTTTTGCAGTTGGTTGATTTCGTTCCCCAAATTTTATTATTTTTTCTAAAATATTTTTGCTTTTTCTCTTCTTTTTATACAATCTTGATGCTTTATTTCTTTTTTAAAGATTTCATAAAAAGTGGATTTTTCAAAATTAGATGATCCTTTATTATATTTTAAAGTTTATTGAATGCAGTGAATAGCACATGATAAATTATTTAGTAGCATATTAAATCAAAAGTTTTAGCATGCACACAGTTAAAATGTAATTTTAATTTAATCTTTATAACCAAATCTAATCTCTTATTTTGAAAGAAATTGCAAAAAAATCAAGCTCTTGTTTGCATAAATTTACTTTTTATTGCACTTAGCAATTGCTGTAAAATGTTTTCTCATTTCATGCTATGTTTTTTACTTTATAATATCTAATAAACATATTTTATTTTGTTAGAACTAGAAACTGAGTTGCATTCATTTTTTTTTCTCTTCCAAATTTATTGTTAGAGCTGTTTGTGCCAATTCACATTTTGAAATTATTCTTTGCATTAAATTTTTTATTTGTCATTTAATTTTAGTCTTTCTTGTTTAAGAAAAGAGTAAAAAAATTTGAAATTATTATATGCTATTGTATTTTATTTATGCGCGTATATGAATTATTTTAGATTTGTTTGTTGTTTTTTAAATTATTTCACTTTATCTACCATTATAGATAAGTTTTATTATATTGTAGGATTACTTTTGAAAAAACTAATATTCAATTAGTGTTTTAGTTTTGTGAATTATTTACAGGTAACTTAGTTTTCTATATCAGTTGAAGGTCATTTTTATTGAAATATTTATTAATCATATTTCAAGGTTAGTATTTAGGAATTATTAATTAATTTATTATTATTATTATTATTTGCTTACATTCTGAAAAGGTTCATAGATATTTTTAAAGATATCCTTATTTAAACAGACAGAGATAAAAAAAAATTTTCTATAAAAATTTCTGTAGAATATAATAATAGATTGTGGTTGTTGATGATTTTACCCAATGAAATGAATGTAATCTGTACAAAATTTAATTTTTTTCTTTCTTTGTAACATTTTATATAGCATGCTTTTCGAAAGAAAAAAAATTGTTTTCAAAAATATAAATTATTATATTTACCAAGGCATGGCTTGATTTTAAGTAATATAAAAATCTTTGTAGATCCTTTATATTAATATATTGCTTTATCATTTGATTCATTATCATAATTAAAAAATAATTTTTTAATTTTTAGTAAAGTGATCATATTAATTTATGAGTTTGTCACTTAATAATATTTTTCTCTATGTTAAGAGCTGTAGTATATTTCCAAGATAAACTATAATAAAAATAATTCTATATGGAAAATCATTTAAAATCATATCAAATTTTATATCAATTACTGACGAGATTTCTTTAATGGAAACTTGTTCTATTTATTTATTTATGTTTTTTTTTTTTTTTTTTTTTTTTTTTAAGACGGGGAAAAATCTGGTATTTTATCATAACATAAAATAATTTTTCTCGACTCACAAAATCAAGAAAATGAAATTAGCAAATTATATTTATTAATAAATAATAAATTAATACATTTTATTCTATTATATTTATTCAGTATATTTGAATACAAATTTTGAAAAGAAGATGGCATTTTTAATTATTCACATTTCAAAATATTTAAAAATCCAAAAAGAGGAAGTTCAACTTCTGTATTCTGATCTTCTGTAGTCTGGTTTATTTTATTTTATTTTTAAGATTAAGCCTGCTGTAAAAGATCTCCTTACAAACACTTGTTAGCTTCCTATTAACTTGACATTATTTTATAGTCAAAAAATAGTGTTAAAGCATAAATAATATTATTGTTTTTATGCTAATTGATTTTCCTTTTTTGATCATTAAAAATATTACTTTATGAAAATGCTTACGTCAAATCATGAGCTATTTGCTTATTAAATTGTCATCTGGTTTGTATATATATTTCTATACAGTAATATTAAATTCAAACATTTTCCTTGTGATTTTGATGTTAAGTCTTTCCAATGAATGTATATTATGATGAAAGTTAAATATAACATTTATTTTGTTTACTGTAAAACACTACATAGTGTATTATAAAAATTAAATTCAAATCCATTTGTCCATCTTGGTTGTTGTGTTTTCTTTTTTTCATGTAATCGACTATTGATTAAAGAATCAAATTTCATAAAAAATGAATCTATTTGAACATTAACCATACACCTAAGACATAAATTATTCGAAAAAAAATTGCCGAAGATTTTATATTAATTTATAGATATGTTTGACACTGTTACTCAGCCAAGTTTAAAGGTTATCACTAGATGTGATGACTGAACTTATTTAATTATACTAAATATTTTTTACTATCCACCCTTGGAGACCTGTTGGTTCTCCAGTATATTCTTTGCGTTTACTTTGAGTGAGATCTTTTATATGTAGGTTATTGCTAATAATTTTCTCAAGACAATATCATTGAGCATGCATTTGTGACAGACATGTTTACATGTTATTTTAATAGTTTTATATCTTATTAAAGCATATTTGTCTGGATAAACTATTTTTTAACTTGCATGGTATTATAATTTCACTTTCTTAGTCTTCATGTAAACTACGAAGATTCAAAACAGATTCTTCTTTCCTTAATTTTTAACAATGGAGGAAAAAAAAATGTGATTAAATTTTTGGCTGAATAATGAAAGAGGCTTGAATTTTCCTTCCACAAATAATTAATACTAATAATGAAAATTATAATGATAAAGATAAGTTTATATTGGTTGTGTTTTAATCACTCTACAGGTTTTCTCTTCATATATGAGACAGAAAAACAATAGGCATATAATCAGAAACAGATTTACGTTGCAAAAAAAAAAAAAAAAACGTATTTGTAGTAAGATCTATCAAAGTACTACTTTTTATTGTCGCCAAATCATACCAAGCAATAATAACTTAACACGGATTTTAAGGTTGTAACAAAGACCACATTCAATATATTGATGGATGGTAACTATCTTTGATGAGGTTTTGAGATACAAGTCGACGCTTGTGTACTAACCACAAATGACATCCTTGTCACTAATTGCCAAAGAGATTTTATTGGAACAAGTAATTTATTGTCAAAGATGTAATATTAATTTGTTTACTATGATCGCCAATGGCATATGGGGAAGTCTAAAGTTCGCCAATGGAATACGGTTAACACACATGTACTCTTAAATCTAATCCATATCTGATGTCTAAAATAAAAATCTGGGTTGGCATCTAGTTTAGGATGCCTATTCACTTCACTAAGAATATCAATAGCGCCAAGGAAATATTTTTGGCAATAATATTTTTGTAATATTGTTTGTTTGGTTAGTCATCCTGGTTGGTATTGTAGCGTTATCCGTATAAGCCAGATAATATCCTTCGAGCTGAATGGTCCCTTTTGCTTGATTGGTATGTTACTCGGCTACAGGCCCAAACGTCGCAGGTTCGTACTGCTACCTTCAATCGCTACAGTATCCTTGGAAATGTAAAAGGGCATTCTAAACTAGATGTCAACCAGAATTGGTACTTACATATTATACCATCTTCGCTGATGATCGCCGACGGTTTAGTAACTCATTGGCGATGGATTCCGATTTAGCGATAAAGATCAACGGATTACACCATTGCCGAATTGCCATAATTGGCGGTTTAGCAACTCATTGGCGTTAACTTCAAATTTGGCGATAAAGTTGGACGGTATAATACGTAAGCACCCCAGAATTTAATATAGTAAACAAATATTGAATAAAATAGTAGCGAAAATTTTAATGAATAAACTTAGCAATTTTTTTTTTTTGTTTAGTAGTTTTACACATTTTAAAAGTTAATTTCGCTCACATTATTCTTACTTTGGCAATTAACGGTTTCAAGAAAATCCTCAAGTTTTTTTTTCAGTATTTCAATCTGTTTTTGCTTGGCTGTTGTAAGTAGTTTGGATATAATGTTAATAGTGGATAAAGGTTTTATGTTTAACTGTATGATTGGCGACATTTTCTTATCCACTCTTTTTTCCTTCAGTAGTAAGGTCTCATTGTACTTTTTCCAAAATATGTCTTTATAATAAGAATAGAACACCACTATTCCTTCTTTTTTGTCCCCACAGTCTCGAAGAATTAAGATTTGATTTGAAGTTAACTTTAAAAAACATTTAAAAGAGTAGGATTTATGAATCAATAATTCACATGGAACGCAATTTCCTGTGGACAATTTGTCGCCAATTTGTATTCTGTTCGAAAGCAACGGCAATATTTTCTCCCTTTTTTGATGTAAATGAAGGCATAAACATCTGAGATGAAACAGTTTTCGCAAAGTAATTTGAATTTCTTTGTATTCAACATTTTCCTGACATTCATTATTGTTTCTGTGAAGAACTGGACACAAAATATCTTCGAATGCATTTGAGAAGCTTGGCTTGCTTTTCAAAAAATCATCGTATTCCCTGTCTATGATGGTAGTAGATTCCGATATATTATCAAATTTCAACTGCTTGCACAGTTCTAAATAATGTATTTGCAATATTTTCCCAAAATGACTTTTTAATTCCAGCCAGAATTTTTCATAATATTTCTGACTCGCATTTGCTAATAATTCTAGAGCTGAATATATCGAATCCAGTTTTCTGATCACTAACTCTGAATTACTCATTTCTGGTAGGAAAGAGTTCATTAAAAGTTCAATATAGGTTTTATATATGACAAAAATTCCATGATGGTTGTTATGATATAAAAATAATTCGATGGCTGCCTTAAGAATTTGAATTGCATAGATTTGTGGAAGATCAGATTTTGTGCTGGAAATTATATTTTTAAAGTTATGGATTATTTTATTTCTGAATTTTATTATTTCTTTAATAGAAGTAATATTAAGGATGGTCATAAAATATTGAATTCTTGCTTTTTGTAAATCAACTGGTATCAAAAGTTCTGTTATTGAAAACTTAAATTTCCCATCAGTAACTATCTGCAGCAATTTTCCCACAATAAATAAGCCAATTTCGAGTGAGATTTCATTTCCCTCAGGATTGGAATTCTGTTCTGCTATTGAAATTAAAATTGGAACGACAAATTGTTTAATCAAAGTGATTTGGAATTTATCGACAACAACTTCATGATCTAAACCAAATATATCATCGACGTATTCAATTTCTTCCTCAAATCGTTGTGTGACGTATCTTATAGAATTATCTAGTTTCTTTTTCATAGAATCTTGTAAATCAAAAATAATACTTTTCAAAAAAGATGTTACATTTGTTGCATATTTAAAAGCTCCTTCCTGTACAATATAACTCCGTACTTCATACTGGCATTCTTTTAAAATGATTAAAAGGCCAAGTCGCGCTGCATTTTTTATCATAACGTCTTCATGAAAACTAAATTGTAACAGTTGTTCGAAAATCGGGAATGTTTTTCTCTCAGAATCAAAGAGCTGATGTAATATTTGTGGAGAGTATTTCCGTATGATTATTTTTAATATGGTTACGTACCGGGCAACATCATCCTCAAATGCAGCGCTAACATGCGGAGCTGTAGAAAAATCTTTATTTGCTCGAATGGAATCAATTTCTGAACATTGAAATTTCGGAGATTCTTTCAAACTTTTAAAACTTCGTTGGATCGATTTTTGGCTTTGCGTGCTTTTAACATTCGGTTCTGGATTTGAAATCTGATGAGTTTTGTTTTCTGATGCTCGAATATAATCCAAAATCAGCATTTCTTTTAACTATTCCTTCTCGGAAATAGCAAAAATTATTAAAAATTCGTAGGCATTTCAACCTATTGAAATTACAAGTATTTCAAATTAAACAGACCGGTTTTTACTAAATATTATATTTAAGATAGAAAAATTTCAGTAAATTATACGTCAAAATTAATGCATGATGAATTTTTCAGTTCACCTCAGTTCAGTATCGCTTTGAAATTCATGCTTGCAATTCGGCCATTTTATCTTTATTTTTCTCGACTGCTAAAAATTGCATTGAGAAGACTGAAATATATTGTACAAATATGAAATATATTTCTTTTAATTTTCCTCTTTTTCAGTTACAAACATTGCGTGTCGATTAATAAAGACAATGCTTACTCATTTAACTAAACAGTTAAAAATGCAGTTAACTAATTTTTAACTGACATTTTTATTATGCTTTATCATTAGTTATAGATAATATTTGAAGAAATGCATGTCAAGGTCGAAAAATTCATACTGGCATTCTTTTGAAATGATTAGTATTGTCTTTTGTGTAAGTCTTGTATTGTATTTTAATATATCTTTTGTGAACCTTTCCACAGTGAAACATTTTTTTAAATCTTATTTTATATGATAAACTGGAGGGAATAGTCTCCCCAACACTTTCTCGCTCACTCTCTAATAAGCTTGTCATGCTAGAACGCTTTGATGACCTTATAAATTATCAACTTTTGGAGATAATAATTTATTACTTTTATTTAATCTGTTTCGCCACGCTTGGCGAGTTATTTGGCAATTAATCCTTGCCCTGTGTTAATAGCATCCAAAAAAATCGAATTTGTATTTTAGATATACGTTTTTCTGGACTGACTGAAACAAAAATTTGCCACAGAGCTACAATTATGGTCAGAAAATCCCTTACCAAATTTCATCAATCTAAGTCATTGCGCTTTTCATTCATCAGCATTACATGTTTCTGAAAGTTCAGACCGACAGACAGTAGTAGTAGCTCATTGTTGCACTTGGCTCAAAATGTGACAGATGTTTTCATAACCTATGTCAGATTGCCGGACAGACAGATTAGCTTCCTTAATGGATTTCGTTCAAAATTTGATAGGAGTCTACAATTTGAAATAAAAGATGTACACTAAATTTTACCTATCTAGCTCAACGCGTTTTTTAATTATTTTGTTCATAGACTGACATAAAATTAAAAAAAAATATATGTTTCTCTGACTCAAGATGGTGTGTGAATCCGAAATTCACACACACACACACACACACACACAAAACTTGAATTCGAATTTTTTACGATTATTATACCTTTTTTTATATACTTCTTTTTCTTCTTTCTTTTATATGTGTGAGAAAGTAAAGATTTAATATGCTTTCTAAAAAACTAACCGTTTTCTTAAGCTTCAAATTCTATATACATATTTCTGTAGCTTGCAGAGCATCTTATATTTTTAAAAATTCAAAACAAGACTCCAAGCGTTTCCGAATTCCATCGTTTTTCTTTTATTTTCCTTTCACTAAAACAGTATATACAAGAATTCATCGAAATGCATTAACAAAATATATTTACAAAAAAAAAATCGTTTTCTTTTAACTTTTAATAATGCTTTAATTAAAATAAAAATCGTTTGCTTATAACTTTTAATAATGTTTTAATTAAATTAAAATCGTTTGCTTTAACTTTAATAATATAATACTTCAAAAAAATCCAATTTGATGACAATTTAAGAAAAGCATAAAATAACAGATAAAACAGAAAAAGAAAATAAAACCAGATAGAATAAATATTACTACATAATAAATGTCCGTTGACAAATTTATATTATGACATTTACCGAACAAAAGAAGTATATGTATTAAAATTTTGAAAACAAGTAAGAAATTTTCTATTGTCTTCATGTATATATTTATTTTTGACAAATAGACAAGCAAAATATATTCGAAAGTAAATATCCTTTACTTTTATTTATATGTGTGGCCAGAAACCGGAGAAACGTTGTTAACGAAGCTTTAATTTTTAACCAAATGCAAAGATTAATCTCGAGTGATTTTACAGCAATATGATGTACTCAAATTGTACAATGTGATGTATGCACATTTTCTAATATCTAAAGACACATTCTCTTAAATCTGCTGTAAAGTCACGTTTGAATCCTTGGAAGAAGCGCATTTGATATGTACGACACGAACGTGACTTTTTTCTTGTTTGCTTAAAAATCATTTTATGACAAAATTTTGATCATAATAATCGTATATGCATAAAAAGGACGGATATTTCTATATCGGACTGAAATGGTAAAAATATATTCCTGATTTCTAAATCTGTGAATGGCAACTACATTTCATTAGATTATAATTTTTAATTGAAATTTTGAGAGACATAAAAGAAGCAAACAAATCTGCAATATAGCGATTATCTGTTGAACCATGATGGATTTTGATGATATTGGTAAGAATTTGAGTTAATTTGCAGTAATAAGTTTATAATTTCAGGATTTAAAAACTAGAAATTAAAAAAATATATTGACGTATTATTGTTAATTTAATTTAATTATATTTAGTGAGTTTTGTCGAATATGTCAAAATCATACCAATCGTTCAAAAACTTGGTAAACGTTCACCAACTAGAATGGTTACCAGAAATGATAATAAAGGTTTTTATGGTTGAAGCAAAAATTGTCATAGTTGCATTTGAAAAAATCTGGTTGGTAGTTTGACCCCCTTCTTCGCCAATTTGGCGATAATACACCGGTTATTATGGCAACCCTAGGTTATTTTTCTCGGAAGAGCTGAAGAGGTGGCGATTTTTGATTAAGGCGCCAAGAGAGGGTTAAACTCAAAAGCGAAAAGAACTAGATAAACTGAATTTGATATAAACTGTTCAAAACCGAAATTATAAATCTGTTATCTTTCGCGTATAAATATAATAATGTATACTCTGTTTCCTCTTTTTTTTCTCTTCAAGTCAACGTGGATGATATATCGGATGGGGAGAGAGACGAGATATACGAAGGAGCTAATGCAGGCCGTAAACGAAACTACCACAATATTCTGGAAAGGAAACGGCGCAATCACATCAAAGATGGCTACCTGAAATTGAGAGATTCGATTCCTGATGTGCAACGGAAGAAGGTGTCTCGCATTCAAATTTTGAAGAGAGCCGTCGAACACATACGGTACTTGAGAGCCGAAATCAAAAGACGAGAAATGTATTTCCAAGAGCTGAAACTTCGTTTGAAAAACGAGGAATATTGAATAAATTTAGAACACTTTTTATAAATCTTGTTCGGAAGGTTTAATAAATATTTTAAAATCAGTTTCACGGTCCTTTCATTTTTAAAGAAATTAATCCGTGTTCTTTTATTTATTTTATCTTAATAAACCTATATAAAAGTTATTTTTATTAGAAAGAAATAAGATAGCGTGCCTAATAAAGCATGAAATTAAATCATTTGAAGTAGTCTCCTTAAAATTTTCCAACATATTCTCTAATAAACTTGTTACAATAGTTACGTAGCGTAGAAAAGTAGCGAAATATTGTTACAAACCTTTCATTTTGCTTTTCAGCATGATAAGTGTCATCGTAAGAAAGACCGTTTTGCGATCAGCTCTATTGCATGCTGAGCGGATGCAACATTGGTGATCTTGGCTACTATTTGGCGACAAAATGAATAATGCCAGGAAATTTCGAGAATTTTCCCGATCCGACCAACAGAAACAGAGATGCACCGTGATTGATCTAAAAGGTTCTCGGCCCGTGTCCCAGGAGCAATAAAAGGCTGGAAGTTTCAAGCTGCACGGAGTTGCTCCTAAAACGGAGTTGGAGTAGAAGACAAGTAACGAATCCTCTATAGGATAATGAAGCAAAGGCGGAGTGTCAGCGTTGTGTGGAGCTCAAGTTAGTACCAAACTGTTATGTGCCAAATCCTGTTCTCTTTAGTGGAAGCAGCTACTTATAGTATGTGGAGTAGCCAGTCGTATGGTAGTGAGTCTGCAGTTAAAGCGAGGAAACCGTGATAACTTGAGTCGTTTGGAGAGACCGTAGAGTGAAGCTCCTAGGATACCCTCTTTTGCTTTGAGTGCTATGATCGATTACTATTTGCGGGCTACTCTTTGCTACAGTGTACTGTCCTGTGTTCGTCTTGGGTGTACATTGGGTGTATTTGTAGCCTTTGTGTTGGTGTCATCGTCTTTGCTGTTTTCTACTGAGGTCTGGTGATTGTTCCTTCACACCATTTATCCACTATAAACGTACTCGGTGATCCATAACTATATTAACTTTTGGCATGAATGTATAATTTTTACTAAATCTATCTTGTCATCCTTTTTGTTTTTTCGTAATAAATCGAATTTAGGTTTTAGACACTTTTTTTCTACTGATTGAAATAAAAGTTTGACACACACTGTGGTTATAAAATCCCATACCAAATATTATATACTATTTAAGTCTTTGCATTTTTGAATTATCACGTTTACATCCTCCTGAAAGTATTGATCGACAAACAGTCTAGATTTGGCTCGAACTTTGGCCCTGGTGTCTATACAATAGATGTTAAATCTGTTTACAGAATCTTATCTATTCTGCTATCTTCGTTTCGTAATGATCGTGTTAACTTATATTGGAATGCATGGACTTCCTCAGACTAAATTTTACTGAAAATCTGATAAAATCTGCAAATTTAATGCAATGATCGCATACAAAATTTCAACTTAAACTAGAAGTTATTTCAACCGCGTGGCGTTTTTGAGTTATGTTTGTCATAGACAGACAAAAAGAACGACATTTTTCAAAAATTTGTTTTTCGAACTGGGCGAGTTTTTAAAAAAAATTGGATATTCATCCAAATATCGACTCGATAAAACAGAACAGATAATTATGTCTGTTTTTTTTCCTTTTGAGCTTTAGGCCACTATTACCGAGGTGGCCTATTGGTATGGTCTCGACTATGGAATCGGAGAATTCCAGATTTAAAACCTAATTTCATGAAAGAACCACCAATTACTTAGGCTTGGTGCACATTAAATCTTGCATCGTGATTCACACTTCTTTCCTTTGGTGTGATGTGGAAGTTTGGAGATGCGTGCCAGCTCAGGCGACGTGTTCATCATCTGACTGGGTTTCAAAATTAGGTCTACCCTAAAACACCTCATAAAAAAGAAATATACTTAAAGGACGTTAATCTAACTAAACTGAATAAATGAAACAATCCAATGTGCATTGATTGTTGTTGTAGATATTTAATAACCAGTATTAAGCACCAAAAGCTTTTTGTAAAACTTTCCGTCATCATTTTACGCATGTTATGAAATTGGTTAGAGTGTCATTTTAGATATAATAATGATAGTGAATATTGATGATAAAAAGAGTGAAATAGTGTTTGATAAAAAAAGACTGAAAATTTATATTCCCAAAATTTAAAGAAGATTCGTGGCATGATAATGTTTTAAATTAGTTCATTTACTTTCTTATTTAATTTTTAAATTTTACTCTTAATTTTATAACAAACGTAAAGTATACACAAACTTCCAGTTTAACATAATCGTAATGTAGTTGAGTGTAAATAAAATAACTAAAATATGAAAAAGCACTGTTTAAATATGCATAGAAATATATCTTTGTATTTAAATAATAATAAAAAATTCAAATCTGCTATGCATATTTCAATGTAACAAGTCAGAACGGCCAAGCACCACGTGCCTTTGTAATTAAATATTTTTTATTCATTTTAATGGTTTCATTGAATGTCACTTTAGTATTGCAAACGATCCAAAAAACTTTGTCCTGCATCGATTGTTAAAAAAAAAAATCACATTTCCTATTTATTTCATTTCATACAATCACGTGCTCAAAATGTCATTTTTCTAGGTTTTATTTGTTGTAGTCATTAACTTATTTTTTAAAATCATAGCTTTTGTAAATGCGATAGGAACGCATTATTAAGAACTGCTCTTTGGAGATGCTCGTGCTGATAATAAGAATTTTATTTTTCACCTAAATATTTTTTATTTTTTGCCTACGGAATTTTTGTTGAAGCTAAAAATCTCATCCCAAGAACAACATCATGTTCTGATAGGATAATAATTTTAAAGATTATTAAAATTGAAAAGAGAAAATATGTGGTAATAAAAATTGCAACATCAAAAAAGTTCTTTTTACTTTCTTTAATGCCGAGTTTACACTCGGTCAGTTGTAAAACGGAAAGTAGACAGCGCATGAGTAAAAAAAAAAAAAAAAAAAAAAAAAAAAAAACGAAAAAAAACTGTTCGGTCTACGGCAACTAATTGTCCCGACGGAACAATTACATGTCGCAGTACTGAATTTTTTCTTAATGTGCAGGCGTTCGTAGAATTTGGAGGGTTATTTTTGGCGGGAAAAATTAATGACTTTTCAGATTAATTCCGACAACTTTTTTTTGCTTTTTTTGATACCAGGTTGTGTTCTTTTTTAATTTTAATTGCTCTCCCTCTCTTTTTTATAGCTTTCCAATTTTAGGTATGTTGACCTTTTTTATTTTACTATATTTCTTTGTGTAAATATCCATCATTGTAATACGACACGCAGCGAAAAAGAAAAATTCAGAAACGCCAAAATGGCAATTTATAGCCAAGCATGGAATGCCTGAATCTTTCTTATGAAATTATGGCAAACATAAATCATTCCCTTTCTGCGCACGCGCTGTCTACTTCCCGTCTTATAACTGGCCGAGTGTAATCCCGGCATAATACTAACCATGAAAAGAGAAAACATTGCCATCATCAAAACATTTAAATTTAAGATTTTGGTAGAACTCTACGTTTCAAACATCAATAAAACTGAAAAATACATTTTTGGCATCATGTCTGTCTATTTAACGTTCTCATCTGTGAACAAGGTAGTTTAAAAAAGCTTTGAGCTAGATAACTGAAATCTGTTTAATTTTTACACTAAATATGTAGATTGCCATTAAATATCAGGAAATGAATTCAGAGGAAGTCATTCTATTTGGCTGTCCAAGAACATTTGAACATGATGGCTACAAAACATAAAAAGGTTGACAGCAAAATTCGATATACATGCACAGTATTTTAAATTAGACCCGAATCAAATTTGGCATCAAAAACCTTCAAGGTCACTTTGTATTTTTGTATGCATGTAAAGGCGATAATTGAAAAGCGTAATAACTTGGGTGAAGGAAATTTGGTTCTCAGATTTAACATCTACAGCGTAGATGTTATCAAATTTTGAACCAAATCTGTTAAAAGGTTGATCATCTCACGGTTTATACTTTCACGTGCATGTAGAGGCAATGATTAAAAAAATGAAATTTGTTATACAATCTTACCATAATCGTTTTTCGCAAATTTTGGTTTCAACTGGTAAGTGCAGTTATTGTTGTTGTTACTTATGGCACTCGCCATAATGGGCAAGCCCCCCACTGATATAGCAGCAGATTTAAGCCGAGTGAGCGTCTCTTGTATTTGAAGTAGCGCCAACTTGGGCCAAGAGTGCGACTTAGCTACACACTTACCACATTCGCTTGCACAACCCCTTTTTACAGAGGCGCACATTCACGCATCTCACAGATAGCACACAGAAGAACAGCCTTGCCCGAACCGTGACTTCCCTAAAACGAGGAAGATGCGCTACCTCTGCGCCAGAAAGCCGGCGTAAGTGCGTCTGAAATAGGTATTCGATTTTTTGGCACTTGTGTATTAACCGTGTACAGCGATTAATAGCTAAATATTTCTGACTAGATTCATATCAAATTTCTGTATTCCGAACTATCTTTACACCTTTCCATGCAACTAATGGACAAGTATCAGTTCTCTTTACTATATTATGAAGCAGATAATTCTCATTTGTGGGATCCTGAAGATAAAAATCTCATCACTCATTGCATTCATGGCTTTATCCAAGGTTCGCACAGGGCCCGACTTAGACTAATTGGGTCCCGGGACAAAAACTTCTTTGGGCCCCACTCTGCTTCACTACTTTAGTAATAAATAACCTTCATTAAAAAAGAAAAAGTAAAATAAAATTTCTTATCGATTTGGGAGTCCCATTTATGTGTGGGGGGGGGGGCGTATGCCCCTGTCTTAGTCAGGTACTGGGTTCATACATTTATCCGGGGCTGAATAGGTTAGTAGTTTTATTAAAACAGTAAATTTTAAGGAAAGTACTTCCATAGGATTAATTTTAAAGCGGATTAAAAATTGATTTTGAGCGGAAATAAGCTGTGAAGTTATTGATAAAGAAAGTTACAAAACTTATTAAGTCTGAATTAAAATTCTAATTGTTATTTTGTAAAAATTTACTTCTCAGTGAGCCTTTTCTACCTACCGTTAAATAATTTGTAGCTTCGGATTAGAAATTTAGAAGTTTGTAGGGATCGGAAATTTTATGAGTGACTAGCATTTCTGTACCCGGCATTGCTCGGGTAATGGAATTAGCAGTGGCTAACAGTGCTTGGTGCACCTAGTTACGAAAATCCTCTATAATAATTATTTATTACCTATAATTTTTTCTGATTTTGGGAGGGTACCGGACCCCTGGACTCCTTATATATATGCCCTTGTCCTAAACCGATCCTTAACTGTCCTTAATGATCCTTTTGAAGTATTGATTTTCTTTGCAACTGCAGGCCATCCTCATTTTATTATTATACCTATGTTTAAGCAAGAACTTCTTTGTATGCAACATTTTTGGGCTTTTTTTACTGGTGCTAAATGCAAGCTACATAAAATTGGTCGTGTGAAAAACAAACTTCCCTTAAATCGATCCCTGCTGCTTTTAATCTGTAGTAAATTAATTTGTAGTAAATATCTTCTCCACTAAACGGCTTTAATAAGATGTTTCTTTCGCGCTCGCGGTTTTGGACCAATCAACCTCTCAAAATCGTTTTTCTAATGCAGTCTTTGCAAAATCAGAAATAATTTCATAAGACGCGTAATTTTTGCTGGATTGTTCTCAAAATTGATCAGGGTGTGCCAAAGAAATGCCAAATTATATATATAAAAAGTTTAGTCTCATTTTTATTGATCAATGGATTAGATTTGTAATGTTGAAGAGGAAAACCCAGTAAATGACAAAAAATTTAAAAGCGCTATTTTTTATCAAATTTTTACAAACTTTCACACGATTTTGAAAAATTTATTCAATTTTATGTAAAAGAATTTGATTAAGTTATCTTGAAAAGTTTAGGCGAAATTAAATATTAAAGCGAAATTTCGTCTCTTCGTTAAAAAATTCGCCAAAAAATTCAGTTTTAAAAATTCGATTTTTTAAATAGTATTGCAGCATAGTACATCGTATTGTCTTTCAAGAAACATATTTTCTGTATTTTTCCAGCTAAGCGTCTATTTTACAGGGCCATTCAAAAAATAGCCCCGTCAAAATGTACTTAAAAAAAATCTATATTTAATTTTTGCGTCGATATTTTGTAAAATAAATTATACCTCCGTGGTCTAAGATAGAAAATCCATCCGATTCCACTGCGATATTGAGTATAAGTTGAACGGACGCATAACGATGGCAATTTTAAAAACGTGGTTTTACGGGACGAAACGGAACGCATCAGCGATCGCTGTTCCGAAAGCCCGTGTTTCACTCAGAAAGTAGCGTTGCAGGTTTTAATTTCATAGAAATTAAGGGGTTTTAATTAATTTCTCCCGAACTAATTGATATTTTGAAAAATCCTTTCTTAGTGGATACTTTCGTAATCATGTGGACATGCCTGTCAAATTTCAAGTTTGGGGCTTCAGCGGTATTGGCTGTGCGTTGATATATATATATATATATATTTATTTATTTAGATAAAACAGGGTACTATTGAAATTTTATCAAATATATTTCATCAAGACTTTCATCCCTTAGGTTCACTCAGTTATTAGAACAATTATAAAAACAAAAAAATCTAGTTCAGTAGCATTGTATACAAGCGTGGTTACCGGGCAGACTGGCGACGCAATCTCTTGGTCTACCAATTATAAAGATGAGTGTGCGTGTGCGTGCGTGGTGGTGGGACTTTACAGTCTAGATCATTTAACCTATAGCTACTAAGTTTGGCTTATATATATCTTGGAGGATGAAAATGCACAACTCAAAAGGATTTTTTTTTGAAATTTTAGTTAGAATTTTAATGAATTAAAAGTTAAGCTAAATTTTTATTTTTGCCTCGATATTTTATAAAAATCAAATAAATAACAAATGCTTTTTTCCCTATTATGAAAAATTAAAGACAAAAAACTCCAAAAACTATTTTGTGAATACATAACTCTAAACCATACATTCTTTGTCTCTTAAATAATCCGTCATCATTTTGCCAATTGAAATATCACGTTGTCCCTAAAAAATACGAAGGGGCAAAACATCGTGAGAAATAAACACCTAAAAACAAAGAATTAATTTGTATTCTAGTCCTGGATACAAATGTTTGTATCCTTGGTGATGTGGAATGCGAAAGAAGACACGCGATTCCCACAGGGTCGACAGTGACGGAATGGCAGATGAAGGCATCGAATTAAGGTCCCCGTTTCCTGTCGTACCACCCCTAAAGGATTCCAAATGGTGACTATTTAGCTTCTAAACATTCTCATTGAAATTATTATTGTTGTTATTATTATTATTTTTAATTTCAACTTCATCTGCATCTGATTGTCCATATCCAAGATTTAATTTCATAATTTATGGAATGTGAGGTTAGTTAAACTAGATTTTTTAGAAAATAATTGTCAGACGATAAAAAAAATAATGTTCCATTGAAAATAATGCTCCTGATAAATTGGTGTAAAGGGGATTTTATGCATGAAGAATCCGGGATAAGATGATAAAAAAAATTATATAGCTAGTGGATGTAACTGTGCACTATGGAATGATTTAAAAAAATGTTAATTGAAATTTTAATTGGTTAAAAATTAGGCGAGATTTTGGCGCTTTTCCACAACGATTCCGAAAAACATTATTGGAAGAAAAATGGAGTTTTAAAATTTAAAATATTAAAATGAAATCTGCTATGCATATTTCAATGTATCATGTCAGAACATCATTTCTTGAACGGCCCAGCACCACGTGCTCGTGCAGGTTAAATTATATTTTTATTCGTTTTAATCGTTTTATTTGAATGAGTCACTTTAGTATTGAAAACGATCCCAAAAAAATTGTCTCGAATTGATTGTTTAAAAAAATATCACATTCCTTATTTATTTCATTTCATATAATCGCGTGCTGAAAATGACATTTTTCTAGGTTTTATTTGTTGTAATCATTTATTTATTTTTGTAAATCAGAGCTTTTGTAAATGCGATGTCAACGCGTTATTAAAAGCTAATTTGTTGACGTGTAATATTTCAATTTTGCCACTATAATATTTCAATTTTTCGCTTGCGGTTTCTTTTATTTTTCATCTACGGAATTTTGTCTACCTCATTCCCAAAATCATGTTCTGACATGATAAAAAATTGTCTTTTCAATGATATCGATTTAGTTGTTGCGTTTCACTATTCTTAATTTTTTTATTGGAAGAATTTCTAAAATGGTTTTTATTGTTGAAATGAAATCCAAACCAGTCTCATTGTTTTGTCAGATATTTAATTGTGCGATTTTCCTTCGTTATTTAAAGTTAAGGTTGAAAAATTCTATTTTTTAATTTTGTGATTTACTTGAATAATCAGAAACTGAAATGACGTCACCATAAAAAAATATGCAAATTGAAACACATTACCCTGGCATTTAAATTTTTAATGACACTATTATGCCATATAAATCATTACTCTAGTATAAAAATTCTTCCTTTTTTGAAAGAGTCAAGCTATGCATAATGAGCTAAGTTATTTATCAAGTTATGCATTAAAAAATGTAATTCAAAATAAATATATCCCCGATATTTCAGGCGAGTCAATTAATCTTAAAAGACGGCAAATAAAAAGTATCGGTATACGTCAAGGTGACCTAAAATAGATTAGGCATACACCACAAAAAAGTAAACATGTTGTGATACATCACAATTTATGCTTCATACAAAATGAAAATAGCTAAAATTATCTATACCTAGCATAAAATAAAGTCTTTTAATAATGGACTGCCGGCTTTCTGGCACAGAGGTAGCGCATTTTCCTCGTGTTCTGGGAGTCCCGGTTTGGGCATGGGTGTTCTTCTGTGTGCTATCTGTGAGATGTGTGACTGCGCCCCCTTGTAAAAAGGGGTAGTGCAAGCAAATGTGAGGATTTTGTAGCTAAAGTCGTACTCTTGGTCCTTGTTGGTGCGGCTTGAAACAAGAGACGCTAATTCTTCGGCTTAAAATCTGCTGATGTATCAACGGGACTTGTCTAATAACAAGTACTATAAGTAACAACAACAATAACAAAAAGGGTCTGTATGTTTGAAAGAGAAAAATTCGAGAAATATTTAACTGAGATTGAAGATATTAGTACCATTTTATAGGGCATTTATTGAGGAAGATTTTAGTATATTGAAGTCATATCAAATTAGGAAAAGGAGTTTTATAATTGTAATTTTAATTTGTTTCCTACTACGATTCCCGCATGCGTAAAATATCAGTATCTGCGCCTTTGCACTTATCAACGCATGTGCGCAAACCTCAAACTGCGCATGCACATATAGTAAGAGCTTTGATATACGTATGCGATACATTTCTTTGCTTAATTTTGATTTTAAACAGTAATTCAAAACTCATTATGCTCTCCCCCCCAAAAAAGGAGATCTGACCTTGATAGGAGCAAATTGAAAGCCAAAACACTTCACTTGTTCCGTGGTAATGATATTGTAGAGGAAAGAAACGTTCGTTTAGCGAATACCAGAGAAAGAATGTCGTACAAGAATTCAATTATGCATAGGAAAAGTCTTCTACACACTGATACATGTTCCTGGAAGGAGAGTCTTCAGTTGAAAGAAGTAATCGTCTCACTTTAAATCGCACTGCAATTGAATTACAAAGACAGAATGAATTTTATGAGGAGCGAAGTGATCGCCCTGTCAATAGTTTACAAAGAAATATTATGAAGTAGACTGAAGTTTATTATCATATTAGATTATAGAGAAAAGTAAACAAGTGGATAACAATATGTACAATGACTTATTTGTATATCCTTAAATTTGAAAACAGTTTTTCTATTGTATATTTTTGGTGAATTGTTTTGTCTATGAACATAGCATATGTATACCTTTTTAACAATGTATATATTTCTGAATGTGTGCTATAAAAATTTATCTGTAGTTATTTTTTTATGAATTCTAAATTTATTTTTGTTTGTTTAATTTTGTTTGCACATGCCATATCGGACGGAGGATAGAATTAAATTTAAAGCTAATTTTTTCTCTTGGATGTTATGCCACGGGCAATGCTGTGCGAGTACTGATAGTTAAAAATAAATAAAACTACAAATTGAGCGAATAAATTTGCTTAGAAAAATAGAATGAACAGTGAAATAAATAAAAGATACGATTCTTATGTTCAAAACAAGTTTGGTAAACAACAGATGATTTTTTTTATTTCTTTCAGAAATCAGAAAGGGCCTGATTTATGTTTGCCACAGTTTCATTAAGATAAATTTGGGCATTCCATACTTGGCTATGAATTGCTACTTTGGTGTCCTTGAATGTTTCTTTTTCATTGCGTATCGTATTAGAATTATAAAGGGATTGTGAAAGCAAATGTGGTGAGTGTGCAGCTAAGTCGTACTCTTGGCCCTAGTTGGCGCTACTTCAAAAACAAGAGACGCTCCTTTCGGCTTAAATATGCTGCTGTATCAGCAGGAGGCTTGTCCAATATGTCAAGTACCACAAGTAACAACAACAACAAATTAGAATTATGGATATTTAAACAAATAAAAGTGGTAAAATAAAAATAAAAAGGTTAACATATTTAAATTTGGAGAACTATAGAAAATAAGTGGCAAATAAAATGAAAAAAAAAGAAAGAAAAGAAAACATGCAATTTCGCATCAGAAATAACAAAATGCAAAAAATGTTGGAATTAATCTATGATAAGTAAACAATTTTCCCACCAAAAAAAATCCGCCAAATTCTACAAGTAAGTAAAAAAAGGCAGTAATAAAAAAATACCATACAGCGATTTGTACTTGTCCCGGCAAGACAATTACTTGCTATCGGCAAAACAGCATTTTTCAGTTTTTCTACGCATGCACAGTCTACTTGCCGTCTTGTAACTGGAGAAGTGTAAACCTGGCATTATATTGAGTAAAAATACTAAATTTACCCAAAGGTATATAATTTGTAACTATTGTTCACCAATTCCATGCAAGATATTCGGGACTTTGCTCAGAATTCAAATTTTTATGGGAAGGAAGAGGAAGAGGATCTTTATTCGAGAACATGCGAAATTTTTTTAAAGGGATATTTTTCTAAATAATAGTAAAATGCTAAAATATATGTTCAATTCATATTTCTCGGCGTGTCAAACGTCTTTTTCTGCCTCCAGGAATGATCTGCCGACGTCGGCAGACGGAGAGAGCAGACCCTTGGAACCGCCCAAATTGCTTCCAGACATTGGAGAGACACATCCATGTCCGTATTTTGTTGGACGGGAATTAAATTTCATAAAGCCGAGAGAAGAAAGGGAAAAGAAGAAAAAAGAGGTAGAGTATGCCAAAATTTCATTTCACTTTTTCATTTCTAGTACAACATATACAAGGTGTTTCTCAACACCATGTATAATCTAGAAATGGCGATAGATTTCATAATCGTATAGGAAAGTATATATA
>JAOUZG010032472.1:886347-896885 GCA_026289955.1 Argiope argentata | reverse complement strand
AAAAATTTCAAAGAATTTTCTAGTTTTTAATAATTTGATAAAATTAATAATATAAAATCGAGATGTTCTTTTTTCAATACGTTGCTTGATAGCACCACTCGTATGGAATGAAAATTTAATTAATCAACTGATAATTAAATACAGAAGACATTAAAATTGTACACTGTCGTCAAAAATATGAAACTTGCGAAAAATTCAAAAAAAAAAATTATATCAAGAAATGAGTGAAAAATTATTGTAATTTAGCATCTTCAAATACGAAGAAGGTCAAGTTAAATAAAAGGGAATAACAAAATATTATTTTATAACAAATACATACATAATACTTAAAGAATTTTTTTCACATTTCATGCAATATTTAAAGAACATACTGTTATCTTTAAAAAATTAGAGTTCGAAAAGTTTCCTCTTTTCGGAATACGAAAAACATATTTTTGGATTATGTTTTTGTATCTGTCAATACGATAATTAAAAAGATGTGAGTAAAAAGAAGGAAATTTCGAATATAAACTTAACACGATATATGAAAATTTTTCGCAAATTTTTAACAAAATCTATTCAATGGAAGTTCCACCTATCTGGTTGTCGACGTATGAGTGAATATGATAAATAAATTCCGAAAGTAAAATGCCAAATGGATAATATCTAGAGCACAGATTTTATCCGAAACGTAGATCCGTATCATATTTTAAGCCAAATACGACAGTATTTGACTGCCTGAATAAAATTTGGCGCGCAGTTTTAGCATTTAAAATGTAGAACTTTATTAAATTTTAAGTCAATTTCATCAATCAGAAAATTTGTTCATTTTCATGCATGCCAAAAAACAGCACCTGAGATAGCTGATATTTGGCTTAAAAGTTTGGTCTATTTGGTTTCTAAATTGGTTGTATGTCAAATTTTGACTTCAGTCAGTTTACAAAAAAGCCCTCAGAAATGTTTACTTGGCTTTCTTTTCGGTACTTACGTATTCGACTGTCGATCTTTATCACCACATTTGAAGGCGTCACCAATGAGTCGCTAAACCACCAATAATGGCAAAAAACCCGCCATTATTTAAAAAAATTGTCCAACCCTTAACTGTCATCCGCCATTTTGTTGGTTTCGTTGGCGTCGACGGTTTATCGCCAAATTTGAATTCATCGCCAATGAGATACTAAACCATTGGCGTTGACGGTCTAAAACGTAAGTACCTTCCTTTCTTCATAAAGATGTGCAAACTTTCATGAGCGCTAATCTGAAAATAAAAAATTGAGCAATTGTGAGATTTATAGAAATTCCCATTTTTGTAAAACGGAGAAAGAACAACATTATTATTCGACTGTATGTGAGAAAGTTTCGGGTTTGAATCTAGTTTATAGTTTGAAAAAGTGCTGTAATCTTAAGAAATTTCTTTTCCTAATAGAAATGCTTCCTTATTTCTTCTTAGGTGTCTCCTCCAATTATAGTACCGCCTGTTGCAGTTCCTCTAGTACAACCACCTATAGAAACATTGACACAACCTTTAATAGAAAAGTCGCCTGAAATTATAAGGTAAGAAATCTGCTCCGTTCATAAAGCTATTTATTTACTTATTGTAAAAGAAAAATGCATTGTTTTTTTTTCAATCATATGCTTTTCAGAAATTATTTTGAGCAAGATTTAAAGTTACTTATGTCTTTTGATTCATAAACAATATCCGAGAATTATCCCATGTTCAGATTATTACCACAAAAACTTTTAGAGGAAAAGCTCAAGAAAAATCGATCTTCTGGTCCAAAACATCATAGCTTGAAAATGTTTTAAGCTTGATCTGTTCACCCAGTCTTCGAACGGCTTAATTTCATCAACCTTAATCTACTAAGATGAATTATTTTAAAGTATAAAATTTAGAGAACGAACTCCAGTCTAGATATTTAAATATTCTTACGTATTTTGCTACTATTTATCTATCCGTTAAAAGAAATCGTTCATAATATTCATTAAAAGAACTTAAACTGAAATCGTTTGCAAATAAGTGATTAAATTTAACTTTTGTATTTGGCAGCATTCTTCGCTTTTAAGACTGTGTTATTAATTTTCCGCCTAATTTCGTCAGAAATGTGGAATAATTCTTACGTTTAATTAAGATTTTTTTTGTCAGTATATATACATTTTTTTAGTTCATTATGACCAGTTAAAATTCATTGATTTGAAATTTTATAAACTCATATAATATATTAAATATATAATTTGGTAATTATCATAATCATATATCTGACATTTTTTTTAAATAATAAATCGATCTTTCCTATTATTTGCTGCGTGAAGGAACACAGTAAGTATTTGGTTTATTTCGTATTGATTTTTTCATGTAAAGAAATAATTTTTTTCAAAATATATTAAAAAAACACGAATTCATTTTTTTCTGTGTTTCATTTGAATAAATAAACTTTCATTTTAAATTGCGTGTAATTCATTAACTATTTCCAATGTTTTGAAATATTAAATACATGCAAGTCTCAGGATATCCAATTTTTCCGATTGAATAACGACACTGTACAATTTAAAACTATTAAAATTCTCTTATAATGTTTCAAAAAGTTCCTTAATTTAAAAACAGTTTTTAAAAATAGTTTTGGAATTTTTAGAAATTTTTTAGGCGATTGGTTGGTGATTTAATTAAAGTATATAACATCTCAAATCCAGAGATAGCTCTCATTGGAAATATTGAGTGCAATATTTATAAACAACAAGTGCTATCATGTACCTACATGGTACTACTTTAAATGGATAATTGTTGGAGTTTACAAAAATATACAAGCAATATTCAACACTTCCCAACTAGATTTTTTATCAGCTCAGAGCATAATGTTGTTTTAGGAATTAAGTTTGTGGAGTCAACAAAAATCAATAAGCGAAAAATAAAAATTTTATTATCTGCGCGAACATTTCAAAAAATCAGCTTTTAATAACGCGTTGCTATTGCATTTACAAAAGCTCTGATTAAAAAAACTAAGTGAATGACTACAGCAAAGAAAACTTAGAAAAATGTCAATTTGAGCGCGTGATTTTACGAAATGGAATAAATAAGAAATGGGATAATTTTTAAACAATAAATGTGAGACAAAGTTTTTTTGGATCGTTTGCAATACTAAAGTGACTCATTTAATGAAACAACTAAAATGAATAAAAATATAACTTAACTTGCACGAGAACGTGGTGCTTGGCCGTTCAAGAAATTATATTCCGACATGATGCATTGAAATACGCATAGCAGATTTCATTTTAATCCTTTTTTTCACTTCTGCAGGAAAAGGAGATATCTACATTCGAATCGTTCCTCGACGAGTGCCTTCATGGGATCGCTTGGGAATGCGTTGCTCAACACGGCAAGGATCTCTCCAGAGAAATGTTCTGTGCCTTGGTATGTACTGACTTTTTCTTTTTTTGTTCAAGCAGAACCTTTTCTTGTGTAATTTAAGTTAACGATTGTTAACCCTTTCAACCCTCCCGATGGCATTTGCCATAGCGGTATTTTAAGTTCTCAATTTTGATTTTTTTTTTCAAATCTGATTGTGGCATTTGTCATGACTTCCTGGTTCCTATATCTTTGGTGAAAGTTAGACAAAATTAAATTTATTTGTTCTCTTGGTGACCTTTTTCATTAATTTCCATCAATTTTTTTCATTCCTCTTTTTAAAAATTCAGGACCGAAAGGGTTAAAGATAACACTAATACGATATTTCATCTTATGCCATCAGATGCTGCTTGAAGTAAACGGTATATAGTATCGCCAAAAATACTTGGGCAACAAATAAAGAATTTAAACTATTCAAGTTAGAGGTGCATCGAAGTATCTAGTAATTGGACGTTTGGTGAAAAAAATATCGTCTGATTTTATTTCCAATTAATTTAATTTGATATTATTCTTTATCTTGACAATATATCAAAATAGAAATTATATGCATACATTCTTTTGAAAATTAATTAGTCATATTGTTTTTTTTCCCTTGAAATCTAATTTTTACAATCATATAATGTAGAACATCTGTAATGAAACAAAAAATTAAACTTTTAATTAAAATTAAAAATAACAATAATTGTATTTTAATTAAAAATAAAAAATAATTAAAACTAAAAATAACTTTAACCCAAAATTAAAAATTTTGGGTTAAGGATTTCTCAAAAATAAAGAACATTTAGGACATTAAGAAAAATAAAGAAGCAGTCCTCAAGCCATTATTTGGATGCCACCAATTTTTATTTAATATAAATTGTCATGGTCCTTAGATGTATTAACGGTCGCTATTTTTTTTTAATCATCCCCGATTATCGACAGAAAAGTAAAAATAAAATATTAATTCTCTATACGTCTATTTTTTGAACGAAAACACATGATAGAATCCTCTTTCCCCTTGTTCTAATCATAGTACCGATTGTTTTATCGCCTTTTATTCTTTTTTAAAATTTCATGATGTTTATAACTGTCATTAAGGGTCACTTATCCTCTCTGCCCACCATTTTCCGAAGCCATTGTTAAATAAAACCTTTACACAGATCCAATCTCAACAATTGACCAATTACCGCAAATAATTTTGACATTTTGTATGCTTAGCCAACTAATCCGATGTTCTATATTAAACAGAAAAGTGCAATTTAAAAGAATATTTTTATTTAGGGTAAACATTTATTAAAGTTGAGTGACATAATTAACATTATAAATATTGTGAGCGAATAGCTGACGGTATTTAGTATTAACACTTTGCTGATCGGTGACGAGTTAACTCGTCTTTTCATGTCCAAACGTTGTTGACCGGTGACGAGTTAATTCGTCATTGCACATGCCTTATCTGTTTCAATTTATAAACACCGAGGGCGATATAGAAAATTGCAAAAACTTGGCGTATCGTGTTTAGTCTTGTCCGCTCTATAACAGAAAAATTACTTTTCCTAGTATTTACATTTTTATTAGAATTTTAGTAAAATTCCAAAAATTTCAGCCATGACGGAACGTATCGGCGAAGAACTTTTTGATGTTCCAATTCAACAAAATTCATTGGAGTTTTTTTTAGAACTTTTTGCTTTCATATTCAGTTACAAAAATGTAGCCGGTGACATAACATAGTTTCTGTGTAAAATTGCCGGTCACCAAAGTGTTAAAAAAGTAAAAAATCTTAAAAAAGTTCCCCTCTTAGTTTTATCAGCTTAAAATGTCCATCGGCATTGTAGAGATATTTTCACGATTTTGCCCGACATTCGGATTACTTAGCTACGTCGCCGGGATTTTGTATAATATAATGTACGAATATAGAGAAGGTTTCTGTTATTAAGTGTAACCATTCAAGTATAAATTTATACATCGGCACATTATTTATTTTATATAAATGAGAATTGTCAATATTAGGTTATGTGAATGTGTGAAATAATAGAAAAGGGGATTTGAAGCTTGATCTTGTTTGCTAACGAAACGCTGCTAAAGCTGCTTTAGTAGTATTTATTCCATTCTCACTAAACATTTAAAAGACATTAATTATGCTTCCCTGAGTCTAAATAATCATTCATTGGACAATCATTAATTCTGAACACTTAAAAAGTTTTCTTTATATAGATTCAGTTTACATAAAATTGCAAAATCCGATTAACATTTCAAATTACTTTACGTTTTTTTATTTGAAATACTTTGATTGTTTTGTTTCTTTTAAATGCATAAGATAGAAAACAGCGGAATTACTGCAAATTTACTTGGAATTTAGAAGAGAAAATTAAAATTTTAATCGATCCTATTACTCTTTTAACTCCTCTTTCCTTCAACAGATGTCGCTGTAAATGTTAAAAGGAAACTAATGCAAATGCAAATTCGATTTTTTCTTTACTTGAGTCAGCTGTTTTTAATGATGAGCGAAAAATGAAAATGATTTTGATGCACATTTCAGAGGCCTTATTCGTTTCACGGTTGTTGTTTTATATAAACGGTTTCTGTGGTCAAGTAATTAGTTGTTGAAAGGGTTTAATGATGAGGTCAAGGAGCTGTAGACAGATGCAGATATTTTGCTGACCCAAGTGACGGAAATCAAGGGCCCTCTTTTAACAACCAGTCAATTTAGTTTCACTTCCCATCAAAACTTTAGTTTAATTTAATTTAATTAAGGTTCATTTTAACGATATATTTTCTTTTAATTTTTCATTGTAGACTTTTATGATATATTCATTTAATATTTTTTTTATATACATACAAAAAGAAAAAAAATGACTAAATATATAAAACTCACAAAAAATTAACTCTGATTATTTATTGATTAATTTATTGGCAATAAAAGCTTTCATTTATTATAATATATTACGTGGAAATAATAAAATTCAAATGAATACAACTATAAAAATTATTATTTTGCTGGATTTGTCGAGTGGAATTTAATAAAACCAATTAAATTATTAATATTATGCTATATTATAAGTTATTAATTATTTTTTTATTTAATATTTTTTTCAACAATTCAATGTAAACACGAACCGTAATCTTACTATTTTACAGTACACATAATTTGTATTTTTCATGAATTTATTTGTCTGACAGCTAACGTTAGAATTTTTTTTATCGACATACTTGCAGACCCTTTCAGCAAAGAACGCTAGTAGACAGTTGTTTAGCATGCCAGAAGAGAACTCAGCATTGTATTTACCATCGCTACACTACTGTTTGCAGATATCTTTACCACATTGATGAAACAGATTATAATATTGATAATTTGTAAATCATACCAGCAAAGCCCGACTTAGCCTATTTGGGGCCTGAGGCAAGAATTTCTTTGAGGCCCCCCTCTGCTTCACTACTTTAGTAATAAAGAAGATTCATTAAAGAAGGAAACGTAAAATAATATTTATATTCGATTTGGGGGGGGGGATCCGGGGCAACTACCCCGAATGCCCCTGCATTAGTCAGGCCCTGCATACCAGTCTCTCCCACCACGACGGCACACGGATTTAAACCGTAAAACTGAAAGATCAGACCTATGCAACAGAAACACTGGCGAGAACTGTGGTTGAGTCCTAAATCCCTCACTGGCCACGGCACAACCCTTCCCGTAGAAAGTACGAAAGTAGTCCACGAGTTTAGCCAACCCCCACCTATTAGTGTATCCTCCAGGGTGGACAGATCCAACTACCATGACGGAAACATCTCATGGTCATTTCAAGATGCCCCCCCCCCGGGTGGGATTTGATAATTTGTAAGAAATATTTTACCTCTTTGAATACTTTCTACTAGACATTATTAAAATTTATATCATAAGATGCGAAGTCATACATAATACCCATTATAAAAAAAGAGAGGTTTCCGTTTTCTTTATCATTTAACAGAACTTGTTTTCACCATTTCAAATTATTATTAAATGTGATAAAGTTTGAGTCTAAATCGCCATCACCGGCCACGGTACAAACCTTCCCGAAGGAAGTATGTCTCGTTATCGATGGATTGAGACTACCGCCACCTATTAATGTACCCTCCAGGGTGGCCAGATCCAACTAGCATGGCATAAGAATCTCATCCTCATTTCAATGGTCCCTCTTGGAGGGATTTGATAATTTGTAAATCTCTCATCTCCTTGAATAGTTGCAACTAGCCAGTATTAAAATTTTTATCATAAGATGTAAGGTCGTACATAATACACATCACACAAAAAAAAGAGAGATTTCCATCGCTGCATCATTTAACGGAACTTGTTTCCTCCATTTCAAATTATTATTAAATGTGAGGATGGCATCATCAATGTATATTTCTTGGACAGATCGATCGCAATCATGAAATGAATACTAATGATGATTTGGAAAGAAGATTGGATCTATTTATCAAGTTCTAATAAAGTGTCGAAATTCTTTAGACAGCAAATGCATCATTTGAAAAATTCGAAATGCAGAATAACAAGATTTTTTTTTCTAACCGTTGAGACGGAATTAATGGAAATACCTTGACGATTCCTTCCTTATTGCGGTTAGCTTCACGTCGTAAACAATTTCGAAAATCGTAAAATCAGCAGGGAAATATTAAAACTTGTTAGCAAGTGATTCGGTATCACTAATGAGCTGTGCTGAATGGCAGCGATTACCTCAAACCCACAAATATGTCCTTGTTTTGATAAATTATGCGGGAGAATGAAATCTGTTTGCTATCTACTAGTGATGAACAAAATAAAACTCTAGACAGTTAAAAAAGACATTTGTGGTCACTAAAAATAAGTCATTTTTTTATAATCTAGAAAAAAATAGAAAATTAAATCTATGATCGCAAATTTCAAGATATCATGTGAGCTTTGTATTTTATTATTATTATTATTATCATGTGAGAACTTAATGTTGTTTTGGTTAGGAGGTTTGGATGTCTCCGAAATTTATGGACAAAAAATAATGATGGACAGCCGCAAATTATCGTTTGAAGAATTTTTTACCTGCTTTTACCAATATTGAATTATTATTATTTATTTCTTTGAAAGCAAAAGCGTTTTTAAAAGGCTGGACTGTTTATACCAGTATTGCTCAATTAATACGTACGCTTCTTCACAGAAGATGCGTTTTTAAAAGGTTGACGTAGAAATATGTCATCATAGTAGTTATTTCATATATATATATAAGAAGAATAAAAAACAGATATGTAAGTGAAAAAATGAGAAATCCGGCCTGATGACTTTCTCAAGGGTCACCATCAAGCAAGGATTCCAATAAAAAGTGGAAGTTTTTTTATGTAAAGAGTTAGACTATTGTCTAAAAATTAACTCTTTTATGACCCGAAAAATTCCAAATTTTAAAGTAGAAGAGAGGCATCAATTTTTAGCACAAAAAAAAAACAAAAGACAATTAGAAAAAAAACTCACAAATAAAATTCAAGATTGAAGAAAAAACATATATCACAAAATACTAAATACAATAAAAAATAAACCCATATTAGCAAAAGAACAAGTAAGAAAATAAGAAGTTTAGAACATACCCTTAAGAGAGAGGTGTGCACCAAAGCAGTGCTAAAGAGCAAATGAAACAGACTGGAAGAAATTGAAGCGAATGCCAAATAAGGAAGGATACTGGAGAAGAGTGCTTTGTCCAATCAGAGATTAGTTTAGGTCGTCAAATCCCACCCCCGATACGAAGACTGGTTTTAGCTAAGGAGTGCGTAGATTATTCGATTTTGGGCTTTTTTAATTCAAAATATTTTAAGTTTTTATAGGTTTACAATCTCATGGATAAAAGGCAAATATAGAGAGAAGATTTTTAATATAATAATGTTAATTGTATTTTCCACTGATTTTTAGAAGCATGGGAAAGTCCTATTGAAATTGGATGTAAGTGTAGATTTTAACGCTGAAGCAGTGCATAGCGGACCCCGAGGAATTGAAAAATTATCTTCTTAAAATTGTTAATTTATTGTAAAATTCTGTGCCTACTAGTGGGTTAGTCGAAGAGATCTAAACCTTCTTTAATTAAAATTTCAATATTACAGTAATTTCTTGGGAATTCATTATTGGCTAGATTTTTTAAAAAACAATCTGTAGCTTCTATATAAGATCTTTTATTATTACAAATATTTTTTTATTCTGTTAAATTGTGAAAAGATTATATTTTTAAAAATTTTTGAGTTTAAATTAGAATTATAATTGCAAAGTTTTATTATTTTAAAATTGAATTCGTCTCTTTTGTCATATAAACCCTCCAGTGTTTTCCCGTTAGCAATTTTAATTTTTACATCAAGATAATTAGCTTCGGTATTCATAATGTTTGTTTAATAATTCATTTGTTTTATTTAGAATTAATTCTTTTGGATAGCAGTTTGTTATTACATTCGTATTCTCTACATTAATTAGCAGGAGGACATCTATGTACCTCCATCCGTTAATTAAGTTAAGCTTAATGATTTTTTTCTCATAGTAATGTAAAAAAAATGTTTGCTAGGGCACTTGAAAAAAGACGTTCCCATTGGAATACCTTTTATTTGTTTTAAAAAACTAATACCATTAAAAATGTAATTTTCAGAAATATTAAATCTGCATAGTTCCAGCCAGTTATTTTTAGTTATAATATTTTCATTTAAATATTCCACAAATAGAGACATACGTCTGTCTACACAATATCACACAATTCCACAAATAAAGACATTATTTATTTTTTTATTGTGAGTTTTTTTTCTAATTGTCTTTTTTTGGGTTTTTTTCTAATTGTTTTTTTTTTGTTTTTTTGGTGCTAAAAATTGATGCCTCTCTTCTACTTTAAAATTTGGAATTTTTCGGGTCATAAAAGAGTTAATTTTTAGACAATAGTCTAACTCTTTACATAAAAAAACTTCCACTTTTTATTGGAATCCTTGCTTGATGGTGGCCCTTGAGAAAGTCATCAGGCTGGATTTCTCATTTGTTCACTTACATATCTGTTTTTCATTCTTCTTAGTTCCACTATGTCTTTAGGAATAGAAGCTTACGCGCTCTCTTAATACATTTGTGTATCTTTCTAATTTATTATGAAAATGGCAATTTATTATATATATCTCTTTAAAATTGTTTTAGTATATATATATATATATATATATATATATATATATA
>JAOUZG010032472.1:852657-886247 GCA_026289955.1 Argiope argentata | reverse complement strand
ATATATATATATATATCTAATATATAAAATTCTCGTGTCACAGTTTTCGTTGCCATACTCCTCCGAAACGGCTTGACCGATTTTGATGAAATTTTTTGTGCTTATCCGGTATCTATGAGAATCGGCCAACATCTATTTTTTATTCCGAAATATCAATTAGTTCAGGAGAAATTAATTAAAACCCCTTAATTTCTGTGAAATTAAAACCTGTAAAGTTACTTTCCGAGTGAAACCCGACCTTCCGGAGAAGCGATCGCTCATGAGTACCTTTTCGTCCAGTAAAACCGCGTTTTTAAAATTGCCATCGTTACGCGTCCGTTCAACTTATACTCAATATCGCTGTGGAATCGGATGGACTTTTTATCGTAGACCACGGAGATATAATTTATTTTACGAAATGTCGACGCAAAAATTAAATATCGATTTTTTTTAAAAAGGTCCATTTTGGCGGGTCTATTTCTTGAACGGCCCTGTAAAATAGACGCTTAGCTGGAAAAATACAGAAAATATGTTTCCTGAAAGGCAATACGATATAGTATTCTGCAATATAATTTAAAAAATCGAATTTTTAAAACTGAATTTTTGACGAATTTTTTAACGAAGAGGCAAAATTTCGCTTTAATATTGAATTACGCCGAAACTTTTCAAGATAACTCAATCAAATTTTTTTTACATAAAATTCGATAAACTTTTCAAAATCGTGTGCAAGATTGAAAAAATCTGATAGAAAATTGCGCATTTAAAAATTATTTTGTCGTTTATTGGGTTTCCCTCTTCAACATTACAAATCTAATCCATTGATAAATAAAAATGAGACTAAATTTTTTTTGTATAATTTGGCATTGATTTGGCACACCCTGATCAATTTTGAAAACAATCCTGCAAAAATTACGCGTCTTATGAATTCATTCCAGTTTTTCCACCTCGCATACTTCACCTGAAAGTTGGGACACCAGTAATGCAACTACGAAACCTTCCTCCACCTAAATTATGCTATGACACCAGACTACGAATGACTAGACTTAATAAGTATGTAATCGAAGCTACGATTATTACTGGATGTGCTCGAGGAGTGTTGGTTTTAATACCCCGCAGTCCACTAATTCCGTCGAGCTATCCTTTTGAATTTAAAAGATTGCAGTTTCCCGTAAAAGTTTGCTTTGCAATAACCGTTAATGTCACAAGGACAGAAATTAAAAGTAGCAGGGATCAATTTAAGAGGAGAATGTTTTTCAAACGGCCAATTTTATGTAGCTTTCTCCCGAGTCAGTTAATCTAGCAGCTTAATGAATTTATCAACAGAAAAAAAAAACTCCAAAAAATGTTGTATACAAAGAAGTTCTTGCTTAAACATAGGTATAACAATGAAATGTAGATGGCCTGCGTTTGAAAAGAAAATAACTACTTTAAAAGCATCCTTAAGGATCGGTAAGGACAAGGGTATATATATAAGGAATCCAGGGGCGCCGGGACCCTCCCAAAATTAGGAAAAAATTATAGACAATAAGTAATTATTATAGAGGAATTTCGTAACTAAGTGCACGTAGCACTGTTATCCCCCACTAATTCCATTACCCGAGCAATGCCGGGTACGGGAATGCTAGGAAATTATTTATATGGCAAAACAACGTTTGCCGGGTCAGCTAGTAATATATAAAATTCTCGTGTCACAGTTTTCGTTGCCATACTCCTCCAAAACGGCTCGACCGATTTTGATGAAATTTTTTGTGCTTATCCGGTATCTATGAGAATCGGCCAACATCTATTTTTCATCCCGAAATATCAATTAGTTCAGGAGAAATTAATTAAAACCTCTTAATTTCTGTGAAATTAAAACCTGTAAAGTTACTTTCTGAGTGAAACCCGACCTTCCGGAGAAGCGATCGCTCATGAGTACCTTTTCGTCCAGTAAAACCGCGTTTTTAAAATTGCCATCGTTACGCGTCCGTTCAACTTATACTCAATATCGCTGTGGAAAAGGATGGCTTTTTATCGTAGACCACGGAGATATAATTTATTTTACGAAATGTCGACGCAAAAATTAAATATCGATTTTTTAAAAAAAGGTCCATTTTGGTGGGTCTATTTCTTGAACGGCCCTGTAAAATAGACGCTTAGCTGGAAAAATACAGAAAATATGTTTCCTGAAAGGCAATACGATATAGTATTCTGCAATATAATTAAAAAAATCGAATTTTTAAAACTGAATTTTTGACGAATTTTTTAACGAAGAGGCAAAATTTCGCTTTAATATTGAATTACGCCGAAACTTTTTAAGATAACTCAATCAAATTTTTTTACATAAAATTCGATAAATTTTTCAAAATCGTGTGAAAGATTGGAAAAATCTGATAGAAAATTGCGCATTTAAAAATTATTTTGTCGTTTATTGGGTTTTCCTCTTCAACATTACAAATCTAATGCATTGATAAATAAAAATGAGACTTAATTTTTTTTGTATAATTTGGCATTGCTTTGGCACACCCTGATCAATTTTGAAAACAATCCTGCAAAAATTACGCGTCTTATGAATTCATTGCAGTTTTTCCACCTCGCATACTTCACCTGAAAGTTGGGACACCAGTAATGCAACTACGAAACCTTCCTCCACCTAAATTATGCTATGACACCAGACTACGAATGACTAGACTTAATAAGTATGTAATCGAAGCTACGATTATTACTGGATGTGCTCGAGGAGTGTTGGTTTTAATACCCCGCAGTCCACTAATTCCGTCGGGGTATCCTTTTGAATTTAGAAGAGTGCAGTTTCCCGTAAAAGTTTGCTTTGCAATAACCGTTAATAAGTCACAAGGACAGAAATTAAAAGTAGCAGGGATCAATTTAAGAGGAGAATGTTTTTCAAACGGCCAATTTTATGTAGCTTTCTCCCAAGTCAGTTCATCTAGCAGCTTAATAAATTTATCAACAGAAAAAAAACTCCAAAAAATGTTGTATACAAAGAAGTTCTTGCTTAAACACAGGTATAACAATAAAATGTAGATGGCCTGCGTTTGAAAAGAAAATAACTACTTTAAAAGCATCCTTAAGGATCAGTAAGGGCAAGGGCATACATATAAGGAATCCAGGGGCGCCGGGACCCTCCCAAAATTAGGAAAAAATTATAGACTATAAGTAATTATTATAGAGGAATTTCGTAACTAAGTGCACGTAGCACTGTTATCCCCCACTAATTCCATTACCCGAGCAATGCCGGATACGGGAATGCTAGGAAATTATTTATATGGCAAAACAACGTTTGCCGGGTCAGCTAGTATAAATTTCTATTTTCAATTTTTCTAGCTGGAAAAACAAAGTTTTGGTTCTCAACCGATTTTCAAATGAAAAAACAGCTATGATGTCATAGTTCTACGTAAACCTTTTAAAAACGCATCTGCTGTGAAGCGTACGTAATAATAGAGCAATACTGGTAAAAATAGTCCAGACTTTTAAAAATGCATTTGCTTTCAAAGAAACATAAATCAATAATTCAAACTTCAAACAATAATTTCAGGTGGCCCACCATTATTTTTTGTCCGTAAATTTTGGAGACATCCAACCCTCCCAACAAAAACAACATTATGTTCTCAAATGATAATAATAATAATAATACAGAGCATTTATTAGTTCCATGTTCAAATTCGTTACGTTCTTTTTAATACTTTTTTTTGTTGCTAAACTTGACTAAATTAATACATGATCAGGTTAATGATAAAGGCGAGAACTTGCAAAAGCTACCAAAATCGTTTTCCTTAAGAATAAAAAATCGTCCCAGTTAGGAAATAAAATAAAATATTGGATGAATATTGAACACAGCAATGTGCTTTCTCTTCTGGGTTTTAGCTCTCACCGGTGACTATCGCCTCACAAATCTCTGAGAAACTTAAAAATCTAGTCTACTTCCAATTCTAAGCTGACAGTGATTTAAAACATTAAGTTGGCAGAGAGATCTTAAAAGAATTTTACGCTTATGGCCTCTTACTGCCAAAGGACGAAAATTGGTTAACTAGTTTTGACACACTTTTATCCAAATTTACACCGTTATCGAGTTTGATTTCCGTTCTAAATTTGTAAAATACATTTTTTCTAAATTTGTCTATTCGACATTCTTTTTTTCGCATTTCTATTCTAAATTCTTTCTATTTTAAACGACACAGATTAGAAAGGTTAATAATAAAATGGTCAAGGGAAATATGATTATCTCTGCTTCGATACTAAAGTAATAAAAGTAAATAAAAGACTTTTTTCTTGGTAAAAATTATAACTGAAAGTAAATAAAATAATTATGAAGAAAAAACAATATTTATTAAAAATATAATAAAATATTAAATTACTAATAAAAAAATTTATATTTTCAGCATAAAAAAATTTAAATCTATATCATAAAGTGCTTGTTTTCCAATTGTAAATCAAAAATATATTATGATGCGGGAATAACATAGATCCATATATATAAGCTACAAAAGAATATTTTTAGCTGCGATAGAATTGCTTGATAAATATTTTTTTCCTTGCAACAACAACGATAAAATCTGAACTTTTGCTTCGGTATTCTAAATCCGTATCCTCATTATTATGTGCAGAACCGTTGCGAAGGCACCTGGATTTTCAAAGCAAAGAAATTGAGCTTGCTTTTTATAAATGCATATGAGCCTGCATTAACAATTATGATATAAAGTCTGATGGTGTTTTCTCAATTAAATATAGCATTGCTTTAGTTCAATTTAACTATTACTTTGACATGCACATCAACACATTTATTAGTCTAAGTTACTTCTGACATAGGATAAAGGAAGGAGTAAAACAATTATGACCTCGATTTTACACCGTTACATAAAAAGCTGTTAACCTGACAGAAAAACAGCTATAGTCATTGACTAATTTTTTTAAATCAGAACTTTTATGAATGTAATGACAACGCGTTATTAAAAGCTGATTTTTTAAGATGCTCGTGCAGATAATAAAATTTTTATTTGTAATAATATAATTTATGATAATAAGATTTTTGTTTTATTTTTCACCTCTGAAGCTTGTTGACTCCAAAAATCTCATCCCCAAAGCAACATTTTGCTCTGACATGATAAAAAAAAACTTTGAATATATAAAATAAGATAGCTTGAATTCAAAAATGTTGGAAATGGTGAAAAAAATGTTGAAATATTTATAATTATCTTAACTAAGCTGAATTACCTACATTTCTGTTTGTTAGTATTGATTAATGTTGGAGAACTGTTATCTTTTAAATGTGTAAAGAAAATATGATTTCTAAATAATCTAAAATGATTCGTTTGCATTAAATATTTCAATCGAAGTAAGTTTAGTTTTGCATTAGTAAGTAAATACAATTCATCTGCAGAGAAATAAGGTTCATTGAACTTTCACAGTATGAAATAGCAACGATTGTGATTAACGTTGCCTGAGGCAACGCACTTCTGACCCAGAGAAAACATTCTGAATAGATGCCATTTCATATTAACTTTTTTCTTGTAATTATGTCTTGTAAATAACTACCTTTCCTTTCCTATGCATTTTTTTAGTGAATGTTAGAAGAAATTACACATGCTAGATGCTTAACATCATAATTAAGATAGATTCAATTGATTTTGAAAGAAAAATAATTCTGGTCATTCTAAAAATTCTTTAACACAAAATTTCATATGAAAAGCAAAGAAAGAAACGGCGCAGAACGAAAGGGAATAAAATAAGAATATACAAAACTTGAATTCTAATTAGATTTTGCCAGCTTTATTTTCAATCTACTGTTTATTTCTATAATAAATGCGCAGGAATCTACGCTGCTATATTGTTTCGTCGTTTCCTTGAAGCAAGAATTTCTTTTTCTCTCTGACTGGTTTTGAGAAACTAAATCAATTGATGATTTGACCTTTAAAAGCTGATATATTACCTACAAATTGCGACATGCATGATTAAACAAGAAATATAAAAAACAATTTTTTAAAATAAATTCCTGCTTTGGTAATTAGGAAAATTTTTATTTTAGCTACTTTTTATTAAATAATTACGATTGTTATTGTTCTCGTGTTTTGCTTTACAACGGAAGGAGGGTGTAGTAGTTTTTGAAAGAATGACCCCTGAACGCCCGAGGGCAGAAGTTTGACTTCTAGCTCACGTACGTTATAAACTCTTTTTACGGAGCAGACTAAATTCATTCATCCACAGATCGTAATTTAGATCTGAAACAGAGAACGATCACCTCTGACCCAGTACCTCCAGTGGTATTACTCTCCTCATGGAGAACTTTGTGATCTAGTCAGATTTAGCGTCGCACACACACACACAGTATTCGGCTGGCGGGTTCGAACTCGCAGTCCAAGGGATGCGAATCCAACGCTATCCATGACTAAAAATTACAGTTAATTGATAAAAAAAATAATTGATAATTAAATAATTGATAAAAAAAATTATACTAGCGTTGAATTTTCAGCACCAATTGAAGATTTAAAGCCAATCGTGGCAACGCAAAGTGCGCGCAGTTTCTACATCAGTTGGGGTAGCAGAATACAGATTAGAAATATTTAATTTTCTTTGTTATGTATTATTTTAATTCGAAAGTACTCAAAAATGAATCGAAAAAATCGATTACTTATCAATGTACAATTTTAAATGCATCAGACATTATGAAAAGGCACAGAATCATTTAAAATAAACGGCCGAAAACATATTAAGCCTAACCTCATTAGTGTGTGTGAGGGAAACAAACTGAATTTGTTACTTATTTGGTCCAGGGGAAATGAAGAGCTTTCGGAGGGAAAGTCAGTTTTTAATTAATTAATAAAAATAAATGAATTATTATTTGAAAAACTGTATTAACATCAAAAGTCATCCACTACAAGTTTAAAAAATGTATTTGAACTTGAGTGGTTGAATAAAAAAGTTTTTTTTATGAACGATTGAAAATTTGAACAAGATATATATATATATATATATATATATATATACTTAGAGAGAGTGTGAGCTAATAGTAGGAATTGAATAAATCTTCCAAATGCTCGTTAGACATAGACTCTATGAAATTTGAATGATAGCTATTCCTTGGAGATTAGTCCTTGCTAAGAAAATGGCTCGAAACTTTAATTAAACTATAAAATTCAAAGAAATAAAACCTTCTCAATGATACTCATATCGTCAGACATTAATTTTTTCTAATAACAAATCCCTTTTAATAATTAAAGTTAAAAAAATGTGTTTGGATACTTTTTGTCATTTTAGATATTTGATTTATACTCTCATCTATTACAGTAATAATATTTTTTATTTTATTTCCAAGTCTTGTATATACGCTGTTATATAATTAAGATGAATTTCAAAAATATAATAAAGGTGGATCAGGTATAAAAGTCTATTTATCAAGTCTAAATACTGAAATACTTTGAATTGAAGGTTCGAATTTCCTTCAATTTTTTTATAAATAGGAATTCGAGATATTCCAGATATTGACAAGATAAGAGAGAAACCAAATAAATGTTTAAGCAAAATATTTTTTTAAAATCTAAAACAATAAAAATAACAAATTATTAAGAGTTTTTTTTTTCAATAAAGCGTTTTTTAATTACTTTGTTTTTGTACAATTATCACAATGAATTACAAAACGAAGGAAATTCTCATTATACAAATAGTAACGATTAAAAAAATATAAACGAGACTAAGATAATTTCCGTTTCCACGTTCACTCTAGGTCTACTGGAACACATCCAAAAGTTTCATGTGACTTAAAGTCTGGGTTTCACGTTTCCTATTATGAATAGTTAGGAGTTTGACGTTGCGAAAGAACAAAAACGCATTTCCCTATGAGCCACACGAACAACCGTCATTTCAAATCAGCTGTCAGGATATCGTTAGAGACAGCTGATTAAATAACAATAAGAATATCATCTGCGATCGCTTTCATCACCTGCTTGACGGTATTTCAGTTGCCTATAAGTAATGATAAACATCACAATTTTTTTATTTAGTATTGAAAAGTGTGAAATTTTTTTTGAATTAATCTTATAAACATGACAAAGGAATCTCTGGGACTTATTTAATACAAATGGGAATGCAGTTTTTGATTCACGATTTTTAAAGAATTATTGATTATCTTCAACATTTATTTATTCTTGTGCATGAAATCTTTATTTTGCAAGTTTTTATCGGTTTCCTGCTCTGAAACTCGAATTTACATTGATAAACAATATTATTAAATATTGCTTCTATAAATAAATATAAATATATATATACTATAAGTTATAGATTTTTGAAATTCAACTGAATTACAGCTATATACTTTTCATAACAAACCTTTTGTAATCATTTTGTTACGGAGCGTAATAAAAGGAAAATAAATATTTTTTATGCTTCTTTTTATAAATATAAACAAATATACTTTTACAACTTTTTCAATCTCATTTTTATTGACTCTCAAACGGCGTCTATTAGCCATTTTTTCAATTCGTACTATTAGTTCACTCTCTCTCTCTCTATATATATATATCTTGTTCAAAAGTTATTCAACTTTTTATTCACCCATTCAAGTTTACATACCCTTTTTTAAACTTGTATTGGATGATACTTGATGTTAATGTAGTATTTTCAAATACTAATTCATTACTTTTTTTATTAATTAATTTAAAATTAACATACCTGCCAAAAATTTTCAATTCCCCACCGCCAAATGAATAAGATTTCAGTCCCCTCCCCACGCTAATGAGGTTAGGCTTAACATGCTTTCGACCCATTATTTCAGACAATTCTGTTAATATTCTTAGTGTTTGATGCATTTAAACATCGTTAATTAATAGATTTTTCGGGCTTATTTTCAAGTACTTTTGAATTAAAAATAAAACAAAATACGAGAAATTAAAATTTTTAAATCTGTATTGCGTTACTTCAGCTGGCGTTGAAAATTTCCGTATGCACAGTGTGTTCTGATTTATTTTCAACTGATACGGACTTGATTTTGTTTTGGACAGGCATTTTTTTAATCAATTATTCATATTAATTGTAATTATTTAATAAAAAATAACTAAAATCAAAATTTTCTTTATTGACCTAAGTAGGAATCGACTTAATTTTTTTTACTTATTTTCAAACAGACTAAGAATTGTTTTCTTTCTAGATTTCTAGCAATGCGAAGAAATTCATTTTGGACAAAGAAACCCTAAATGTTTTGAGAAAAAAGCTGTTTAAGAAGAACAACGATCCGAACTGGTCGGAACCGTGTGAGCCCATAGACGGTGAGTAAAGAGTCTAGCATTTGATATAGCTTTGTAATAATGACAAATATTAAAACTGAACAAAAATCTCTATTTGGAGTAGTAAGTGTTGATGATTCGACACCATTCTTGAATAAAGATCTATAAGATTTTCCGATTTAATAGAATAAAACTTGTTATTATCGAACATTCTCTTGATGGCACCATTGGGAAAGATAAGTTGAGAATGCTGTTTCAGCTCGGCATCTGATCACGATCCAAAATAATGAGGTTAACTTTAGTATAATTCTATTATCGCTTCAAAGTAAGATCTTAATGTGTTCTATAACCCAGGGGTGCCCATCCCCCCCATGGTCCATGTCGCAAAATCCCCCTCCCCAAATTGGCATCCATACTTAAATTCTTGGATAGTATGGGAATATTGTTACCTTCCTAAGCAATTGGAACAATAAAGCAATTCTAATTTTAGATAGTGTATACTTCTTTAAAAATATTTTTTTTTCGTGACATTTCCGAAGTATCGAGTTCCATGAACACCGGAATAAAAGACGGTAAAAAATGGAAGGAGAAGGAGCCCCCGGCCCTCACGGAAAAATTCAAGGATAATCTAGGTTTAAATGAAAATTCCCGCATAATTCACGGGTTTCTCAAGGCTGAAAAAATTGCGTATGATTCCATAAATTTTAATAAGTTAATATTTACATTATACAAATGATTTTCTGAACAAGAGTTTTTTCTGTGCACAGTCGAAATAGCAAATCGATTTAATATTTCCTCATTGGTGATTTCTTTTAAAATGTCACCTTCACTACACAGGATCATCAGGCTAGAGAGTCACTCGTCACCTAGGCTGCTTCGCAGACGATTTTTCACTATTTTCAACTTGCTCATAGTCCTCTCTGCAGAACAGCTGGTGACTGGAAGAGACTGAAGAATCGTGTATTGGCAGCCCTGAGAGATTTAAGAGGCTCCTACATGGTCTAATAAAACCCCTTCTTAACCATTGATGTACGATTTGCTGGTAATCAGTTTCTTTATCGCCAATGTCAGTTCCTGATGTTCTGTCATCTTGGTGGGATGAGACTGCCTTGGCCTTATCGTTATTTGGGTTTTCTCACCCAGAAAAGCAACATCATTTATGTTGATGCTAGAGTAGGTAGCCTTGTAGACAGTGACAAATGTTTCCAACTCATCAATGACTTGATCTAAATCATAAAATTCACACAGTTCTTCAATTTTTACCTTTTTACTCGAATTCGTTGGGTCAGTTTCACTCAAAATTCCCTCATGACTAAATACTGACATCTGTGTAACCAAAGATAAGGTTCTTTCTGGAAACCTAGCAGATATCTGCTGCTGCAGAGAATCTAAAACTTGGTAATACACTTCAATTTTAATTTTTTAAATGGCTCTACTATTGTTTCGCCCACAGCCATTTCATCCACGAATCTTTTCCGTTTTCTGTTTCGGCGAATAGGTTGTACTACATTGTGCTCTTCACAAAAATCAGCAATTTCTGATTTTACTGTTTCCCATCCCTTTTCGCTTCGAATCTCGGCCAATTTGTTTTTTGAGGCAGCAATAATTTTAGGGACGACATTGTAGTCAACAGCTTGAGATTGTAAGCACTTTGTTACAGGTGACAGTATTTTGAAAATGATTTTGACTACAGGCATGGTAGAAACTATGTCAAAGTCCAAAGGCTTTTTGACCAAACCACTTGCCGATGCCTTTGTGTCACTGTCTGAGTCTCTGTCAAGGCATAATTCTGAAAAAGTCAGTTTTATTATCTCAAACAGGTTATCACTGCCTGCAGGGCATCATTTCGGCTTGACCATCTGGTTGTTTGTACTCTCTTCAACCGTTGCTTTCTTTGGGTTTTGTTTCCTTTTTCCAAGTTTTTTTTATAAAAACATGATGTCTTCTGTGCCCTGACATGAAAACGTAGCATTCTTCCAAGAACTGGAATAAATGTCTCATTTGTGGACACATTTCTAACGATTTTTCTACAACCAAAGCGAATTTGTGAGAGCAACACCACACGTAAAAAACTTTAGGATAATCTTTTTGTATAATCGTTTTAGGCCAATGTATCTACCTCTCATATTGCCTGCTACATCCATACTTTGGCCCACAATATTATTGGGATCAAGACCTAGTGAGCTCAAACAGTTGAGTACTTCTTTGGCAAGATTTTCGCCAGTTGTGTCTCCGGAAGTAAAAACTTTAACTAGCCGTTTCACAGTTTTTACATTTGTCTTAGAAGAGCCTTGTGAATCAAGTTTTCTTCTTCTACATGGCTAATCAAAAGAGCCAAGCATTCTTTTTTGCTGACGTCTTGAGTTGAATTTAGTATTATTGAACACACTTTGGTCGTGCTGATGTTGTACGTTATTTTTGAAACCACTATTTCACTCATTATATTTACAAGATCATAAATATTGCGATAACTCAAAAAATTAGATCCTAGTTTGACCTTATGGGCTCTAGCTTTGTCGATCTTGTCAAGGTAAACCCATGCATCAGGACTATACTTGCTTAGAACTCTGAACAGACCTAAAAGTTTACCTTTTACAGAATTCTTATTTCGAAATCCAAGCATTTGTTCGCTTAAAAATCGACAGCAATCTATGATTACTGACACTACCTCACGGTTGTATTGAACTATTTTGTCTGTCTGCTCAGCTAGACTTGAGTCAATCCGTTTTTGAGATATCCATTGGATTCTAGCGATTTCGGCTGATATGTGATTTTTAGACTTTTCATGTAAGACAATATCTCTATCTCCCAAATGATTTGTCCATCCTCTATATCTTGTGGTTCCCCAAATCGATCTCTCGGTAGGAAGAGTGAATAGCAGACATGGCAAACAAAAAGCAGAATCACTTTCTTGGCTGTAAACAAGCCACTTCCTGACGATTACACTTTTATTTGGCAGAACAACCTTCTTCCAGGAGTAGTTAAACTTTCTTTCATTAGTAGTAGGAAAGTTCATTGATTTCAACTCTTGATTTTCTAAATTAAGAGCTAAATTTATGTCTTCAGTTGACAACTTCGTATTGGCAAAAAAGATGGGGTCGGTAGGGTTATCTTCTACTTTCCTTTCCATAAAAGGTTTTGCCATGGAACACACTTCTAACTCCATTTCTTCGTCAAGGTGAGAATTTTGTACGAGGATGCCCTCCCCGTTTTTTTAAGTTTGACATTTCAGAGTTATCCATAGACTTAATTTCACATGTGATACTTTCCACGATACTCTCACCTGCCTCTTGACTCACTGTATTAGAATTTTCTGAGCTCTTGGCTGAAGGACCCTCTTGATGAATGTTGAAACTTTCAATAGAGCTTCCGCCAGAGTTCGATCTAAAAGAATAACGGTCTAGATAACTGTGCATATCTGTAGCTAGTAAGCCTATTACTAACATGAACAACTGTTGTTCAGTAAAGGGAATTACTTCTGGTTGCGAGCGCCCTCTGGTCAATAAAGAGTTGAGATTCATCGGAAGCGGTGGTGTGTTTTCTGAGTGGAGTTTCCTTTTTAATTAATCAATGAGTATGCAATGAGGAGACGTGTTGACGTATTTTAACTGAGCTATCAACAGCTGTTTTAAAATATGTAAGCACAATCACACAATCTCGTGCGCACTCCTCAACAGGTTAATAACATTTGGCACACCACAACTTACCTTGGTTCCGTTCCTGTAGAGCTTTCACTGTACGGCACCCATGACTCATCTCCATCTTTGGTTTCTACAATCTTGTATTTAATATCTATATTATTTCTCAATTTGTACAAATGTCTCTTTTTGCAATGTTCTGCCCACTTATCACATCTATGAACTGTATTACACATAAGTTCTATACATTTATACTTAAAAGTTCTTTTAAGTTGACGAGGCATTTTTACTTTTTAGTTTTTAGTAAAATATCAGTGAGTTGTAGTCCATCACATATATATATATAGAAAAATTCTATATACTCTAACGTAAATCACCTGTCTCTATGTTGGATTGAAAAAGCTAGATGATTGTAGTTTACAATAAATAACTCGCGACACACAAAACTTCTCAAAATCAAAACGCGTCGACCAGTTAGACGAAGACAAGCGGGGGTGCAGCTTCACAGGGCGGAGCGGCGAGACGGTGACCTCTGCACCACGTGACGTGACCACAGGAGTAGTGGAAGCAGAAACAACAGTCTTGTCGTCCAACTTTGAACAATCCATTGCATTTTAATTTAGTGCTTACAAATTAACGAGACAACGAGTGCTTTAGTGCTTACAAATTAACGATTGTGCAGATTGATTCGATTCAGTTAAAAACTGAATATGCATAATGAGTAAATCCCCACCCATTTTCCCTAGTTTTTTTTTTCAAAATCCCCCCCCCCCCAAATTTTCGTCTGATGTCGCAACATGCGACATCAAAACATGCTGTGGGCACCCCTGCTATAACCTATCAATGAATATCGTAGATATTGTGGGTTAAATTATTTCCAAAATTTCATTATGAATTCGATTAAATATGCGTATTTGTCACTGAAAAAGTAGGATTATTAACAAAACCCAGATGAAACAGATATATTTACAAAAAAAAAAAATGCAAAATAAATATATATTTATAAATCTTTGAAAATTGTAGTGCAACAGCTATAATTTACATATACGATTACAAAAATGCAGTTGTACCATTCAAATTAACTCCCTCCTTAGCAGAATTACTTGAAGTTTTAATCGAACTTTGTTCTCTGAATCCATAAGAGAGCCAAGAATCTTCAACAGAATATCTATTGTTGTTGTTACTTATGGCACTTGCCACGGACAAGCCCTGCTGATACAGCAGCAGATTTAAGCCGAAGAATAAGCGTCTCTTGTTTCAAGTAGAGCCAGCTAGAGCCAAGAGTACGACTTTAACTACACACTCAGCACATTTTCTTGCACATCCCCTTTTCACAGGGGGGTACAGTCACACGTCTCACTGATAGCACTCAGAAGAACAGCCATGCCTGAATCGGGACTCCCAGATGACGAGGAAGACGCGTTACCTCCGTACCAGAAAGCCGGCAGTATATTTCTTTATACCTATAGCTACTATCAGTAAAGGAGAATGTGTGGGAATATATATATGATTGTTGTTCCTCTGTAAGACAGATCAAACTTAGATCAAATGTAGCACACACATACTTTGGAGCCGGCGTCCTTTCATAGGGGTAGAACGTCTTCATAGGGGGCGTCCCGGGTCCGGGCATGGTTGTTCTTTCTGTATTCTGTCTGTAAGGTGATTGAATGCGCCCCCCCCCCAGTTAAAAGAGGCTGTGCAAGCAAATGTGGTGAGTGTGTAGTTAAAGTCGTTCTCTTGGCCCTGGTTGGTGCTACTTCAAACTAGAGACTCTCATTTTGGCTTAAAATTGCTGATGCTTCAATGAACTTGTCCATGGCAAATGCCATACGTAACAACAAAACAACAACATACTTTGAAGGTTGGAAATGTGCTCCTCGGAGAGAATCAAAAAAGTATTTATCCAAAATTAAATTTCGAATATATTGAGACAAGTTCCGAATATATTAATGCCGAAATAATTTTGTGACATCGTTTAAAAATTATCCAATCATTTTTTTTCACTGTTCCAAATTGATTGTTGAACAATTTTTTCCTAAATCGTCTCAATTTTTTAAATAACTTTTTAAACTACTTTTAATAATAGATTTGATTGTTGTAAGGAAACTTACGCTGTTTTTATTTTTTCATGACATATTTAATCTCCCGATTTTTCATCATTGCTAAAAACTTAAGTAGAGATTAAATTATATATATATTTTTCATTTTAATTGTTTTATTGAATGTGTCACTATAGTATTGCAAACGATACATGAAACTTTGTCCCGCATTTTTGGTTAAAAAAATATCCCATTTCCTATTTATTTCCTTTCACATAATAATTACGTGTACAAAATGACATTTTTCTAGGTTTGCTTTGCACTAGTCATTAACTTTTTTAAAAAATCAGAGCTTTTGTAAATTGGATGGCAAAGCGATTTTAAAAGCTGATATTTTGAGATGCTCTAGCAGATAATAATTTTTTTTTTGTTTTTCGCCTACGAATTTTTTTGGCGCCGAAAACCTCATCCCCAAAACAACATCATGTTCTGACATGATAATAACAGGGCTTTAAGACATGTCACAATTATTTTACTCCCGGGATGCACCTCAAAATGAGGATGAGAAACTTCCAGTATGGTGGTTGGTTCTCGTCACTCTGGAGGGTACATGAAAAGTTGGGGGATTTGGCTCCTCCCATTGATGACGGACTTCTTTAGGAAAGATTTGTACCGTGGCCGGTTATGGCCCTTAGAACTGAACCACAATTTCCACCAGTGTTGTTATAGCGTCGGTACGATCATTCATTACTATTTATAATCCGTGTTTCTTCGGGCTGATAGGAGAGCCAGTAATATGAATTGCCTGATCATCCATATACGAGAGTCAAGCTAAACATGCATTTCATTTATATCTTTTTACTACAGGACACTTATTCTTGTTGAATTTATGAAAGTTATTTTTGCAATATCTTTCGATTGTTGATGAGAGTTTGGAATTTGAAGTGTTATTAGAGCTCTGAGAATCTACTATTTGTATTTCAGGGGCATGCGTGAGCGTTGATCTGAATTTTTACTGTTTTTTTTCTTTCCTTTCTCGGCAGTTTTAAAATAGTTAATATCTTTTAAAATAATCTAGTTGCAAATAGTAGCTGCATTGTTCATTCGGCAAATAATAAAGGCTAGCTGCTTAGAAGGAATTATCTAAGAAACCTAGTAGATGAAACGTATTGTTATGAAATAATACCTTGAGCAAATTCTACTAAATTTTTTTTTCCAAGTCGAGACAACACTAAAAGCCTTGAAAAGAAAAATCACAATTAGATTTTGAAAAAAGTGTCATCACGTAGAAAACGTAATTACATCGGGTTTAATGAATTGTAACCTAATTTTACTAATGAATTCTTTAAGAAAATATTTTTTATATTAGTGTATTTAAAAAATACGTTCCAATTTTCTTATTAGTATGGGAAGCACGACTGATAGAAGATTAGAAACGCTTTCTAAGAAAATTGTAAACATCAAGTTCTGTATAAATGATTTAATTAAAATTAAATACCATTGTCACTGTGCCAAAAGCAGCTTGAAATTAAGTAAGCCATATAATAATTGAATGGCATATTAATGTTCATTGTTGGAGAGATGCGTGTTGCTTTTTGTGTAGCTTCATGATATTCTACTTCAGTTCGGCATGTCATAATGAAATGTGCCGGCGTTCTGGCATAGGGGTAGTTTGTCTTCCCCGTGATCTGGCCGTCCTGGGTTGGAGTCCCGGCTCGAGCATGGTTATTCTTCTGTGTTCTGTTTGTAAGGTGTCTGAATGTTCCGTTCTGTAAAAAGGGGCTGTTCAAGTGAATGTGATGAGTGAGAAGCAAAAGTCGTACTCCTGGCCCTAGTTGGCGCCACTACAAACAAGAGACGCTGATTAGGCTTAAATCGCTGACTACCTCAGCGAGCTTGTTCATAGCGCCATAAGAAACAATAACAACATAACGAAATGTTCGTGTTTATTATTTTCAATTCTCCTTCAATTATTTTTATTTATTAATTTTCTGATCCACTTATGATCATGTGAGAGCATGATGTTGTTTCGGTTAGGAGGTTTCGATGTCCCCGAAATTGACGGGCAAAAATATTTTTACCTGCTTTTACCAGCATTGCATTATTATAATGTAGGCTTCTTCGAGAGCAGATGCGTTTTTAAAATGCTGACTTGCTTTTACCAGTATTGCTTTGTTATTACGTATGCTTTTTCTCAACAGATGGGTTTTTAAAAGGCTGACGAAGAACTATGACATCATAGCTGTTATTTAATCTTAAAATCTTCGAGATCCAAAACTTTGTTTGCGATCTAAAAAAAGTGAAAATGGAAGTTTTTAAAAAAATATCATTATATATATATATATATACCCATATATATTATAGAGGGATACAGACCGATAGAGAAGTCTCGTGATTGTTTCAAACCGGTTTAAACTGCTTAAACGAATTAAGATAAATAATGACTTTAAAAAATTATAATGTTCTCACATGATAACTATAAATTTGAGATTTTAGATTTCATTTTCTTTTTTTTTTTAATTCTGTTAGAAATGCTTGATTTTAATTTTGAATTGAAATCCTTGAAAATGTTGAATTTCATGTCAGTTTACTTATATTTATTATTTCAGAATTTAATTTTTTTTCCCGATTTGTAGAGTATAAGCAGCTCTTCATTAATAATAATAATTTTTTTAGAATTTTTGTAGCAGTTTAATTTATAATCATAGATTTTATGCAGCATGCTAAATATGATTATAGAGGAACGGAGTTTTTTAAAAAAAAGAATTAATTACTAATAAATTGCTATAAATTTTATTGAGAATGAACATTAAAAAATATAAACATAATATTATTTAATTACTTTTTTTAATCAAAATATAATTCTATAATGGTGGTGAAATAGATATAATGAAAATGTTAGTGATCATATGAGGGCAACTTTTAAAATAACTATAATAATGATACAAAATTGGATGGTTACTTATTGTTAGATTGGTTACTTATTGGATGGTTACTTATTGTTAGATTGGTTACTTATTGGATGGTTACTTATTGTTAGAAAAAATTCTGAAAGGTAGTAGAGGACAGAGGTAATTGTCAAATATTTTGAATTTCCTTTTGCGAATATATAGGTGAATTTTACATACAAAAAAAAATCCAAATTAAAAAAAAATCATTGTCCATGATTTTTTTCAAGTATATTAAATTTTGCCATACGAGTAATGAAACCATGGACGTGCTTCCAGCTTTTTTCGGCGATCGACTTATCTCAAAAAATCTTTGGCCACCTCAATCCCCTGATCTGACCATCCCGGACTTTTTTCTGTGGGAATATTTAAAGGATTTAATTTATGAAGGTGATCCTCAAACAATAGACGATTTGAAAATCGCAATTACCCAAAGGATGCAAGAAATCACTCCCAGCATGTTGAAACGCGTTTCGAAAAACATGCGCAAACGAGTTCAGCTTTGTCTCCAAGAAAGGGACGGACATTTTGAACATTTATTATAAATGTAAGTTCAGTGTTTTTTCCTTAGTTATGTTAAAAGTGCCTTTTATCATTGGCATAAAAATAATTCTTTTTAAACCTGTTGTTTTTGTAAAATAAATTCACAAATCACCAGTACGGGAACCTTTTGGACACCCGGTATTTTGAGACTTCAGAACCATATATTACATTTTTATTTTCACATCAATCATATCTGAAAGAAAATTTTAAGCCATTTAGATGGCAAATACGACGAACTCAGTATTTTTTTTCTTGTGTGTGTATTTTTGTGTTCCTCTACGATTAAAAAAAATGGCGAAAGTTTCAAAGGTAGTAGAGGACAGAAAATTTATTTTGCGAAAGCGAGGAATGAAAATCAACATTTCAGATGGAAACGTGTTTTTTACCTGCCTCAAAACATCCATCAAACATTTTCTGACTCATAGTTCCAGAAATAAAACAGTTCGCAGAGTTTTGCCCATTGATGCATTGCGTTATGAATATTCCAAATGTTTGAATTCTTTCACACCATTCTGCTTGAACATTTTTTTTTCGAAATAATCTACATATTTGATGTTTCCATTGAAATTTTATGATGCATGAAACATGCCTTTTCTCTTGAATACAGAAAACATTTGAAGACTAAAGACAAAAACGACAAAAGAAATTCGAAATTTTATGTTATTAACCTTTTAGTGTAACAACGATCGCCAAGAAATGCTAAAAATAAAAATGTTAATTTTATAGATATTATTATAATGAAATTTAATAAATATCAATGTAATATTTTTCAAATATGGCAATCGATATAATAAAAATGATTTATTTACCGTGTTATCCTATAATTAAACCCAACGTTTGTTTGAAATGCTTAATTTCTTTTAATTTCTCACAAACAAAGAAAAAACAATGTTATCATCCAAAAAAATGAATCCAAGAATTTGACGAATCTCCATTTTTCGAATCTCCATGAACAGAAAAACATATTCTTGGAATTATGGCTGTCTATCAATGAACACAATAATTCAAAAGCTCAGCTAGACAGATGAAATTTCGCATATAGATTTTGAACCAAATTTGTAGAAGTTTATAAAATTCCGAGCGAAATCCATTCAAAGAAAATAGCCTATCTTGTTGTTCAAGTACAAATGAACTCGATAACTACAAAACTCAAAAAGCTAATGAGATCACCTAAGTTTAACTTCTAAGATGTACATTTTTAGCAAATTTTGATACAGTTCTGTTAAAGAATTTACTGGGTATCTGTCTGAACGTTTGCATTTATTCGAAAGCGTGCACTGGTACTTTTCCGTTAGCTGGGCGCAAACGAAAAATCGCCAAATTGTGTAGCATTCTGTTGACTGTTTAGTCATTTGCTTCGCATGGGGACTCAGCTCTCGTTTGGTTCACAATTGGCGACATTTGCGCCCGGCTAATGGAAAATAATCCGCACAATTATATAACTTAAAAGCGCAATGGTTTATACAAATCAAATCTAATATGTTATCTTGTGACTATAATTGCCGTTCTGTATCAAATTTTGATTTGAATAGGTGAGAAAAATGCGTCAAAAATACACATTCAGTGTTCTGAGGCTTTTGTGTTAATAACATGTCGACCAAAGATGGCAAGTTAATAGGCTTTTTGTAACTATTATTCGTCAATGATAAGCTGTTGATAATGGACAACTACATTTATCAAAAAGTAGAAAGAAATTTTCAAAAAGATCCCTCTTGTTGATTTATACCCCGTCTGTAGGCTGGCTTCTAGAATCAAGCGCTTCTCAATTTTTTGGCTAAGGAAAGAAAAATGGTTCAATAAATGCATCAAAGAAATCTAACAGACAATTGAGAAAGTAAATAACGTAAAATTAATGTTTAAAAATACTTGTTTAACGATTGATCACCAACAGTTTCAGTCTGATGGTATTCTTGATATCATTATTCTAGACAATGAACCATGATTTTAATTTTTATCGAAACACTATCTTATGCCGAATTTTAAATCTCTGGTAACTCTAAAGTTCGGAGGTATTGGTGTGGAATTTAAAAGTTATGTGAATGGATTTGATTGATCTTATTTGCTGGTTTAATATCCTTTTTAAAGTTACTTAAAGAATATAATAATGAGAACTCTCTCGTCGGAATTCAGAGTTTGAGACAAGCATCTGTGTAGCTTCTGTTAGAGGCAAGCTTCTATGACTGATGCACTGCAGAAAACTCAATTCAAAACAAACTGAATATATCCCAGCTGCACATAAATAGTAAATATTTTTAAAAAGCTTGTCTGGAACTCGTTATTTTTCTCCCAAGGCTGATATTGCAGCCACAACTTATGCTCATTTGCTGGAAAGTGGGATTAACTAAAATATTTTAATTTCTGTCTATTGTTATCTATTGCTTGCTGGCGGAGGTAATTCTAAAATTTCATGTGAATATCTTCAGGAAAAAAATCGTATGGGGAAATACATATAATCGCCACTTCAAAGTACTGATGGGATATAAAGGTTGAAACAAAAAGTTAGTATAAAGGTTTAAAAACAAATTTAAAAATATTCTTCATTCTGTCTATTCTTAGTTTCAAATTTAGCATGTTTTCAAAAAATTTCATAATTACTTATTTATCTGTGAATCAATAATCATCAAAAATAATATATAATTCATCATCCTCTTTTAATAGCATATACTTTTTTACTTGCTTTTACCAGTATTGCATTATTATTATACATACTTCTTTGAAAGCAGATGCGTTTTTAAAAGGTTGACCTGCTTTTACCAGTATTGTTTTTTCAAACTGGTTGGAAATACTTAAAGACTTAAATTAATTAAAACAAATAAAGACTTAAAAAGTTTTTATATTCTCATATGATAACTTGAAATTTGCGATCGTAGATTACATTTTTCTTTTTTATATATTTGCGAAGAAACAATTTAGCTTAGAATTTTCTTTTTTGATTAATGAAAAATGAATATTTTTGAAATAAAATTACATGGTTCTAGAATAACGTTTGAGTATTAGTAGAGTAAAGTAATTCTAATTCCAAGTATTGTCACTTCGTAGTTAATAATATTTTATAGATTAGATAAAAGTAAATCGAATACAAGCAAAATCAGATAAAAGGTGAATTATTTTTTTGTGCATTACTAGTTATTTAACAAGACAAATTTAATAAAACATTGTTTTTCTGATTGAAGTTTTGTAAAGTAACTGAAAATATTTTAGAGTAATTAGAAACTGTTCAGAAATTCATATTTAATTTTTTAGAATATCTTAATAATTGATTAAACTTGGTATATAAAATTTATGTATTCCTGGTAAAAGATTTGATAAATATAAATAAATACGGCAAATTTTTCATTATTTCCTTACTAAAAGTAATTATGCCTGTTTAATGTTTAAGGTCAACAAAAACTATATAATTTAATGTATAAATACTATAGATTCATATCTGTGATGAATTTAATTTACGTTTTCTCTTTGGAAGACTAGATCTCAAATTTGATACAGGTCTATGATGCATTAATTAGATATCGAATTTAATTTTTCCAATTTGATAATTTTTTTTTCATTTCAAACACTCTCAAAAATAACGATTGCAGTAAAATCGAAACTTACAATTATTCAGCCCAAAATATAACAGACATGCTCTATTTTGCTGTCAAGAGCATTTATAAATTTTTTAAAATCAAATTTGCGATCCATTAGATGTTTCTATTTTTAATTTTTATATTCGAAGACACATGAATATAATACATTTATTTTATTCATAGATTGAATTTTTTAATTTTAATTTTTTTCTCTTTTTATATTTCACATATGAGAAAGTTAAAAACAATGAAGCAAACATTAATTAAATTTTGGCTCAGGTCTACATATTTTTTGATGTTAGGTCCACTCCAAGTCTCATTTATCTAGATTGTTGCATCGGTGATTTATCATGTTCACACATTTACAAACAGAAAGACTGTGAGACCGTCAATGCTTTGATACATTTGAGCAAAAAATTGATCAGATTTGTTATTTTGATGTTAAGACCACATTTAAAATTTCTTCTCCGTGTTGAGTTATGAACGTTCTCATAAGAGGATAGACAAATTTCATTTTTTTAAAGGGAGGCAGGGCCCGATTTAGACTAGTTGGGGCCCGGGGCAAAAACTTCTTTGGGGCCCCTTTTGCTTCACTGACTTAATAATGAAGAAAATTCATTAAAGAAAGAAATGTAAAATAAAATTTTTACTAGATTTGGAGGCCCTTACTTCTGTGGGGGCCCGAGGCAATACCCCGTATGCCCCTGCTTTATTCGGGCCCTGAAGGGAGGGGCTCATTAAGCCATAAAATTTAGAAATTTCTAAAAATCATGAATTTTTTTACTCTTACAAACATTTATAATTTTATTTTTTATATACGAGAAAAATAGAACACGATAACTTAAAATCCAATTTCACTGTAAGTTGAGTTGTATGCGTGTGTACTTTAAATTAAGATTCGGTCACATCAAAAGAAGGCCGCCGTACTCTCGTTTCCACCCGCATTCCACTTTGATTATTCTTCTAACAATGTAACCAATCCCGCTTTATCTTTTAACCTAATTAAATCGGAAAGATAATCCGAATGTGCAGGAAATCGCTTAACCTTGGAACGTGCAGTCGACGTCCTTCGGCGCAGTTTCTTTTCGATGTGGGTGCCTGTTTGCCCTGCATGCTCCATTACCGCGGAAGAGGAAAAAATTCGAAGAAGTTTCTCGTCTGCTGCCATTATCGAATAAAAATATCGTTTTTTATGGTGTCTGGCAGAAGAATCATTTTTATGGGTGAAAGCAGGCTCTTACGCCGCCTTTAGAGCCTCTTGTGTGCGGTGAGAATTATTTTGGGGCGGCTTTTCATCATTCAATGAATGGCCCCGAGTGGTTTTGCTATTTTTAAGAGAGAATTACACCGACCAAGTGCGTGATGATTGCCCTTAGCAATTTAGAAAAATCACTCATAAGATCCAGAGAAGTTATCTATGTTATTTTATGGCCGTTTAAAAATATATTATGCTGCCTATTGAAATATTGAGTCACACACTTAAATGTATTACCTAATTAGCTGGCTAAATATATACAGATATATTACTTTTATATATCATACGTATTGTGTTAAGGTTAGGGAATAATGCGTAGCTTGTTAGGTCTACTTATAATACAGATAAACAAGTGATATAAAAACAATTTTTTAAAATCAATTCCTACTTAGTTAATAAAGAAATTTTTTATTTAAGTTACTTTTTATTGAATAATTACGATTATATAAAAAAATATATAAATAGGACAGAATCACAACATTAAGCGGAAAAACAGAATAGTTCCTGGTAATTTCATTTCTATACATGGTGCTCGAGCTCGCCGCCGAAGAGAAGTGAATCCAACCCTATTCCAACCAGACTATCCCAGCCTGGCAATTACAATTACAATAAATAATTGATCAAAAAAATTATACTGGCGTTGAATTTTCGATGTCAGTCGAGGATTCAAAGCCCATTGTGAGGACGCCAAAATGCATGATTTTTCTACACCAGTTGGGATAAGGCCATATAGATTAGAAATACTTAATTTCTTTACTCTATTTTATTTTAATTATCAAAAGTGTTTCGAAATGAATCCGAAAAATCGATTTATTAATAATGTTTAATTTTAAATGCATCAAACACTAAGAAAATAAACAAAATCGTTTAAAATAATCGGCCAAAAAGTTGTTAAGCCTAACCTTATTAGTGTACGGAAAAACAAACTCAATATTGGTCAACCTTTTAAAAATGCAACTGCTTTCAAAGAAGCATACGTAATAATAACGCAACACTTGTAAAAGCGAGTAAAAAAATATATGCGATTAAAAGATTATGAATATTGCCATTTATGTTCATTGCCTATGCGATTTCGAGCTTCAACCATTCGTTGCCATCAATTATTCAAAATCACCTAACGAAATCAACACGTTCTCACAGGATTAAATGATAAATCATAAATATAGAATTATACGACTTTTACTTTGCTCCTTTATGATAACCAATTTAATTTTTTTAAAACATGAAACTTTTTATCATCCACCATTTCGTGTATCGACCTCACCGGCTTAAAAAAGGTTGAGCCAACTCAGCCAAGTGCATATGTTCCACTTGACCGAAAAACGTTTCTTGTCATCACAAACCGTATAATAAAGCACCTTCATAAATTCAATTCCGAAAAGTGTGTCTCCTCTTACTTAGTTCTCGAGTTATTTTTGAAATCTAAAAATACCTCGTGAACTTCATTACTAGTACATTTTTCCCACTCTCCCATTCAACATTTTTATTTCCTCAAGAGATAATTTTAAAAATCCAAAGAGTTGCACTGGGAAAAGCACGCGATCAGCGACCATAAATTTCAGCAAATCGCCTTCACTTAAAAAAAAAAAAAAAAGCTCAATTGTTTAGTCAGTAAAAATTAAATAAACCCGAAGTAGAATCGTCTGATGTTTTTGAGAGACAGATAAAAATAAAATTGAAAAAAAGAATCGTGTCGTTAAATCTATGATGGAATACGGCGCTTTTTCTTTTGATAAGATCTCATTCAATTGTCAGGGTTATCTGGGAGGTAAAGGGATGTATTTTTGGCCGGCGGCATCTTTTGATTTTGCCTGAAAATAGTCTTGGAATTAAAGTGCCGAATTTTCATTATCAGAAGTGCTAGTTTGGTCAGCTAATATTTGCTTTCAGTTGTTTTTCATACTCTGTTTTCTGATAGATTTACCGATGTTTTCAAGATCTGGGTAAACTATTTCGAAGTGTACCTATGATTTTATAGCGCGTATGAAGTGGGCAAAGGGGTAATTAATCTCGTGAGTTATATATGTATGTCTATTTGCTTAAAATAATGCACTGTTTTTCTTTTTAAGAACTAAAGCCTCGGTTATCGCTTTCTTTTCGAGCACGAAAGCTTTGTAATATAATTACAATTCTATTTTTTAATACTGATTATATTTATGGTAAAGTAATATTAAATTTAACCCCCGCAATGTATTTACTTTGTTCTTATCGCTTCCGTTGAAGTGTTTGCTGAAAAGGATAAGAACAAAAATATTGATTAAACGAGCTCTCGAGCGATCAAAGTCTTTTAGTTATTAAGCAAACATGGGAAGAATCGTAATGAGAAACTATTACTTTACTTTGGGATTTATGTTCCAAAGTGCTTAATTATGTTTTTCGATAGCTTATCAAATACGGTTGCTGCAAACTGAAAAGAATATAGTTCATGCTTTGAAAATCTGCGAAAATATCAAATTAATATAAAACAATAAATATAAATTATTTATTAAATAAAAGGCGTCTCAAAATTAACTCTAGATTTGAATTTGTCATCATTCATATTGAAAATCCTATTAAAAAAACTATTTGGCAGCTGGTGGCTTAGGGTTAGTAAAAATAACGCATTACACGGTAGAACAACGAGTTGATAAAATGTTTGAATTGGACAAAAAAAAGAGAGAGAGAGAGAGTTTTTTTTCTTCTTTAAATTATATTTTTATTGAATCGTAAAGTATGCAAGATAGGGTTATGCATGGAATAACAAATAGGGCTAAAGGCCTCCACGGCTTTCCAGGCATTCTTTTGTCAAAATTTTCTATGACCATTTTCCATTTATATGAAGTAATTTCCCTTTCTAATTCACATATGCTTGTAAACTTTTTGACATAGACCTTTAACTTAAAAACGCCCCATAAAAAATCCACTGGTGTTAAAACATATGATCCACTGGCCAATTTTCAAGTTTTGGAACTGTGGAGGTTAAACTTTGATTATTATTAAATATTGTTTTTAAATATTGAATTCGGAATCATGAAAAACCACTTGTCAGTTGAAAAGGAGTTTTATAGTAGCGGTCTCACAATAGTTAAAAAAATGACCTATCAAAGGTTACGGAAGGGTAAAGATTAGAAATTACTCATTATATAATTACCCTCTAAGTATTAGCTAATTGAAATAATCTCCAACTAGGGCCAGCCATCTGGGGAATTCGGCGGATTCTCTGCACCGTGGCCCCGCGATGTGGAGTGAGACCCCCAATGTGATAAAGAAAGTAGTATTCTGAACAATAATAGCGTTTACACGTGCTTAGTATACAAGTTTGTTTCAAGTGATTAATTGAGCGCCGACTGATTCCGTTATTAGGCAATGATCGCAGTAACACCTATAAAAAAAGGGGGGGATAGTTAATTTATAAATAAAGAAATCCTCTTCATACATGTTTAAGGCAGAGCGGCGCGAATTGTGGCTGTAAGCGGAGACCAGAAGTCGAGTCTGAAGTTGGGTTCAAATGGAATTATAAATCATCAGCTATTTACCTTTTTTAACGTTTCTACATCTAATGTAATATTTTTTATGTGTTCCTCTATGGATGATTGTTTATATAAAGTTGCAAAAAACAAAAAGGGAAACGAAGATAAATTAAATTATCAATTCCTAGCAATGAACATTGCATTACTGCTTCTAAATTGTAATGTTTGAGAAGCAATTTATGTATTAGAGCAGGGGTTCTCAAACTATTAGAAATAGCGACCCCCTTTTTAGACTAAATATTTTGGCAACTCCCCTAAGTTTTAACTCTATCTAAAGTTTAAACGGAGATTTTAAAAATTTTACACGCACTCAAGAGTTCGTAGAGTATGTGTCGGATATTGGCGCCACATCCCTTGACACTTCATCTCTCTCCTTACTAGTATCATCTTATCTCGAAACTTTGATTGAACAGTTCACAGATTACAATCCAGTTAAGGATATGAGTGGGGTTGTGTGGATAGTCAATCCGTTCAGTGAGCAAGTTATAACAAAAGCTGAGCTAAGAGCCCTTCATCACGATCAGCTGATAGAGATTTCATTCGATCAGTGAGCTAAAGTAACGTTGAACATAGCTTATATCGACTAATTTTGGATACGTATTAAAAAGGAATTCCCAGAGCTGTCCACAACAGCACTAAAAACTTTGATGCCATTTTCTACACATTACAACTGTGAACAAGGATTCTCCATAATGATACATTTAGAAACAAAATCAAGAAATCGTTTGACGCTGGAAAATGGCATTGTTTTGTGTGTCCCAAAGCTCATTCCAGTCATTAAAAATTGGTTAATTCCAAACAAGCTCATATCCCACTAAATAATAGAACACAAAAACCAACTTGTTAGTGTATTAAAAGCTTTATGTGTACTCTTTTTTTTAAGTGAAAACTACAGAGATAAATTCATTTTCTTTAAACTTTTCTTCCATATCTCGTGACACACCGACCCACCTTTTGAGAACCCCTGTATTAGAGAAAACAAAATAATGCATTAAATAAACGTGAAGTAATAATATGTGTTCTTGTTTGCATTTTTTTTACTTCACAAAAAATTAGAGCTACCTATGGCTTTTTGCACCCGGGCCCTTTCATAGTAAAGGCCGGCACTGCCTTCAATATTGTTAACACGTGGCCAGTTGTTAAGAAATTCGCTGATTTCGGGACATCTGTTGTGTAATGAATAAAACCCAACGTAATAACTTATCACTGGAAGTTTTATGAAACATTTCCACCTCGTATACTGTAAAATACACTATTTCTACGTTCAAGCAAAGGTAAAGGGAAAAACAAACAGATAAAGATCGATCGTCTGAGCAAAAAAGATCGATAAGACTATTTAAATATCAATTAAATAAACAGACTAGAAAAGATAAAAAGGTTTTTGCACAATGTTAGCTGAACAAAAGTAATGAAATAAATCTTAAGAGAGTAAAGCAGAATTTATTTCTTCATTTTTTGGAGATAAAAATAATCTGTTTAAACTTGTCTCTTTTGTTTTGAAATGGAAATAATCTACGTCATGTCGCATTGAATTGCATGAGTTGAATAGATATTTTATTTAATAATTTCTCCGGTATTTTTTTTCTTTGTATGTGTGCTTCCGAGAACGAAGTGGAATAATACTGATTCGTACATTTTTCTTTAAGAGGCTCGTAGGATTATCTCCAAAATTTTCCCCCCTAGATTTTTTTAATCGGTAAAGCTACTAAAAGTTTGCCGAACTTTTGCAACGGAAGCTTATCTTTAGTGCTACTTTCTTTCATACCAATTATATATCTACTAAAAATAAAACCGAATGTGTGCGTTGGCGTTTCACGGGTCATACCGTTTACCAAATTGTCAAATATATATTTTAAAGATTAAGAATGTGTTCATCAAAGCAACTGTTATGAAATTTCAATAATAGTTTTAAAAAATTAAAAATGAAGCTAAATTCTTCTGTTTTTCCGTAATCATTTCCGAAATTATTACTAGGCAATAACTATTTTCGAACCATTTCAAAACCTTAAGAGTTGTCTTTTTAATAATACCAATTTAATAACGAAAGGTTTTGATAAATACTGGCAATTTTTTTTTAAAAAAATGTAAGTTTGTCCACTTTTTTATAACATACTAGCCGCCTTTGGCGACCAGTCGGTTCGCCAGTATTAATGCTCGCAAAAATTTTCATATAATATTTCGTCTCATAACAGTAGCTGTGTCTCTTAACAGGTTTTTCACCAAAATATTTTTAAACCAAACAAATTTTGACAGTCATATAATTCATTTATAGTATTATTTAGTATTATTTTCTTCAGATGTTCTGTTCATTGTACTACTCATCTTTCTCTTTCTGTACGTGCAATGATTGTCCCTGAATTGATATGTGGTGGAGGGAAAGGTCTAAAATTCTACGTTTTTATAGAATAACTAGCCGCCTTTGGCGACCAGTCGGTTCGCCAATATTAAGGCCGACTACAGGGTTAAATCAATTTTTTTACATAACTTGGTCTCATTATAAGTTTTTCAGCAAAATATTTTTAAGCTTCAAATTTCGATAATCATGTAATTCACTTATACTATTAAATAGGCCTTAAGCAGTCCTATCTTTGAACTCCACATCTCTCTCCGATTTTCTATCAGTGCACGTAAAATTCAGTTTTAAATTAAAGTGGAAATGATGAAAGTGCACTTAATATAAAGAAATTTTTACTCAATTCAAGCACGCCTTTAAATAAAACTAAGAACTGAAAGCAGAGTAGTCCGGCATTGAAGTTTTATATTCACTACAAAAATTGAAACATTATAATTTTTTCAATAATTTATAAGATCTCAAGGAATTATTCAGCAAAAATTTCACAGGTTAATTGAAACCTTCAGTTTTTAATTTTATTTTGAGATACATATAAATACTCTCAATAATAACATTTTTTATATATAAATATATTTCAAAAATTAGAATTTAAATTCCTTTTGTCTTATAGATTAATATTCTGTAAAATATTCTTAATGTTTCAATTTCTAAATAAGTAAATAAGCATTTCTATCTTCTTCAAATCTGGCTGATTTATTCAGTTCTTAATATTGCAAGTTTAGAACAATCATCATTTTCATAATCTAGACCAATTATTCTAGAGTTACCCTGATTGGCTTCTTTGACATCTTGATAAAGTGATCTAAAATCGCCAGTTTTTATCGAATAGTTATATTGAAATTTTCATAGATTGACCAGACTTGATGATTGATTTAGTTCATTAGAGTGCCACTTTTTTTATTTTAAGGACTTATTGTTTCAAGAATATTTTGTTAAATATGATTCACAGAGCAGAAGATGTATGTAAAAATTTAATTCATTAGCATTTTCCCCTCATTCTACTAATTATATATTTCACTTAGACAATTTTTTAAGAGATGTATGTCTCTCCCCAAAAAAATTAAGAAATTAGATGTTGGGCTCCGATTACAGAAGATGCCTTGTAGATGTTAAGCCATATTTGCCTTAAATAAAATTGTTTAATTGGATTAGTAATATATGTATAGTAAAATATCATAGAAAACGTTTCCATCCATTTATTTTCCAAAAATATCATGTTTCATATTTGTTTCATTTTATACAGACACGTGCCGAAAATGGCATTTTTAAATGTTTAATTTGGAATGATAGTTGATTTATTTTTTCTCATTTGAGAAAATGATATTGTTTCGGTTAGAAAGTTTTGATGTCTCCGAAATATGCGGGTAAAAATAATTTTATATGCTTTTACAAATTTTGCATTATTAATTATTACTTATGCTTGTTTGAAAGAAGATGCATTTTCAAATAGGTGATCTGCTTTTGCCAGTCTAGCTTTAATATTACATATGCTTCGTTGAAAGCAGTTGCATTTTTATTTCGCACTATTAATTAAAATGCGAAGATAAATTACAATCACGAAGACGAATTCTTTGATTTGCACAAAATATCTTCTTCACATAAGTAAAAGTAACAATTAAACACATGTCTTATTGTTTTAAAAATTAAAAAAAAAGAATGAAAAAATATTTTACTACTACTGATTATCAATTGCTTTTTGTTCGTCGTTTCTTTGAAATGACGTCATTTTCAAAATCCGTTTAAGATTTCTTGCTTTTAAATAATTAATTTCGCTCTCAGAAGATTATCGTTTGGTGCTTTTCTAAATATTCTTTTTCAGTTTTAACTGTCGCACTTTTGTAATATATTTTTACTTTGCATTTTTATTTACTTTAATTCTTTAATGAAATTGTTAATTTTGATATTGCAAACAACCAAGAAAAATTTTCTCTTGCATTTACGGTTTAAACAATATCACATTTCCTATTTATTTCATTTCATATAATCACGTGATTCTCGAGAAGATAAAATTTTATTTTTATTTTATGCGAAATAAATTGTTGAAAAAATACGATTAAATTAAATGTTTAAAAATTCATTACAAGTAGAGTTTTAATTTATATATCAAAACATTAGTATCATTGAAAAACTAATTTTTTGCGCTTTAACTTGATGCAAAAATCAATTTTTGTGCTGTAATATTTTCGGAAGTTATAGCGGAAAAACGTCAAAATTTGGCTTATTTTTTAATTAACTAAAATTTTAATTAAAAATTCAAAAAAGGGCTCCGAGGTTCACATTCCCGGCACCCAAGGTATACATATACCAAATTTTGTAGCTGTAGGTCGAACGGTCTGGCCTGTATATCGCCAACAGACACACACACACACATTGTGCTTTATTATAAGTAAAGATAAAGATAAAGATGAGATTCAAATTTTCTTAAATGTAAACACACTAAACAAATAAAGACACAATTGGTTTTCAAGAGATGCGAAAGTTTAAAAACAGCTTGCAAATTGCCGCCCACAGAGGAAATAATGGTGACGCACATACACCCTTCTTTTCTCTTTTTCTTCTTCAAAATCCCCGGTGGATTAGTTGGTCGCAAATGGCGACTTGAATAAAAATATGGGCAAATGTTAGCTTCTCATTTAAGATTTCTAATAATAATATTTCCTGATTTAAAAAGAGCCGAAAGGGAAACAACGGCAATAATCTTTTCATTTCAGTAATATAGGACACAGTTCCGACATTAAAACTTTCTAAATCTAATATATATATTCATTTCATCCTAATTTTTATTTAATAAAAGCATTCATTAGATTGAATTAAATCAGTATGTTTTGAATAGATTATTTTGATATAAAACAATCCTTATCCTGATATGCTATTAAAATATTTTTTACTCTGTGATGCAGGTAATTAATTTCCTGACAGTAATATTTTATAACTTTTAGTAAAAACAAATGTTTAATGAATACTTTAAGCTTCTTTTGCATATACTTGTTGTGTAAAACTTAATTTCTTTCATCTAATAATTATTCTTTGAAATCGAGTTTTTAAAAAAATGATTCTCATCCTTTTTTATGTTTGTTATAACAGATTATTCATAATTGTTCATAAATTTATTTTTTTAAATGGGGAAATATTAACTTTCGTCCTTGAAAATTCTTAATATCATTAATGTAGGGATAAGATAACCCAAATTAATGTAGACAGAACAATATTTTAACTGTCCGTCAAAGATCGGTTTGTATCTGGTTGGGAAAGTTAAATCGTACGTTGAAAATTAAACTTCCTGCTTTGGCATAGGGAGGGAAAGAGTATTGTTAGCAGAAGCTTCGTCCTTATCATAACGAGGATAGCTCAAAATTAAGAGATCCATACGGAAACTAGTCGTCATGTTACTTCAAAATGGAACACTATTATTTATTTAAACTAGTGTTAGACTAACTAATCTGTGCCTAACTATTCTTACTGATCTCCGTAGAATATTCATTTAACATACATTTCTGTTAGTAACTTGCGAATGAATGTGAATATCTCATAGAAAGATAAAGAATAAAGAATTTATTTTGTAAAGATCTTTTAGCTAGTTTAAGACTTTATTTATATTCTTCTAACCTTTCGTAAACTTTTAAATCGAGTTAAAGCTCTTCCCCCTCCCAAAAAAATCAATTTTTATCCAATCTAACGTGATTTCATCTTAAATTTTAATCTTCTCAATGCAAATATTTACGTAATCCGAACTAAAATAACGTAGAATAACGAGTGTAAATATTTGAATACATATATATTTTTTAATCGCGAGATTTGCTGGGGAAATTTAAGAATGGGAAATATTTTATGTATATTTGACCATTTAATCATAGTTTACTTCTATTTAATGTTTCAGTCTTTTCAATTTAGACTATTGTTTTTATATTTTCGTTGGATATTATGAATAATGTTATTTTTGAGAAATGCTGATTCTTAAACTTCGCTACAATTTTTTCAGGGTTGAAGTTTGATGTCCTTTCTTGCCAAGCTTACAAGTTAACAAAAGCAAGATATACTTTGTCCAATGAAGCGATATCTGATTTCCATCGAAGAACCGTAGCTCAATCCGTACGTATTTTGAAAGTCTACCTGAGAGATTAAAAAAAAAGTCTTATCAAACCTTTTGTTCATTTTTTTTATCTGTTATGCATTTCTAGGGTTTAATTGCTTGCAGTTAGAATATAGACAGTTATGGTTAATCTTTATTCAATCTTTAAGATTCAATTCTTTATTAAGGAGGGTTTATTTTTTATAAATACAATAGCTGATTTTTTAAAGTACAATTTATTAATTTTTCGTTTACAAAAACCTTTAAAAATTCTAAATAACTTCGTTGGATTGTAAATTTACCGTGTTTTAACTCAAAATCATTCCTATGATAGGATTCAAAGTTATTAACAAAAAAAAAATACTTAAATACAGTTGCGTCATAATTATTTTAACAGTTTTGATCATAATCGCTAAAAGGATTACAAAAGATTTTAAACTGTCCTAACAGTTAAACTTATAAACCTGCTTAAATCTGAT
>JAOUZG010032472.1:790175-845307 GCA_026289955.1 Argiope argentata | reverse complement strand
TCTATCTATCTATCTATCTATCTATCTATCTATCTATCTGTCTGTCTGTCTGTCTATATCTATCTATCTATCTGTCTGTCTGTCTGTCTGTCTATTTATCTATCTATCTATAAATGTTTGATTTTCAGTTTACGGTAATTAGAAAATTATACTTTGAATTATCCTAAAAATATGCAAAATATCGGGATATCTTTTCTAAGAAGTTGACATGATTTAAAAAAAAAAAAATTGCAGTGACTACAACTGAAATGTAAATTGTTTTTTTTTAATCTATAAATGCTAACTATATGACCCCATAAAGATCACCGGTACCTTAAATTTTTTAAAAATTTCAATTGAAGAAAAAAATTATCACATATTATTAAAAATTGTCATATATATATATATATATATATATAATATTCTTACAAAAGAGCGATAAGAAGATGCAGACTTCATTGTCTATAAAAATGCGTATTAAATATAACCCAAACAAGCTGCAAATTCTCAGCGAATTTTCTCTACTCAATCCTCTAATTTCAAAATACAGCGAGAGAAAAGACGGTCTGTCTAAGCCAACCAAGCGTAGCTCGCTTTCCGAACTCAATTCATTGCCCGCCTTTAAGGTGGTACTTAAATAGCGTCCCATTGAAGTGGGCGGTGCAACCATCGAAAAGGCTCGCTCGTTCCAGGTAAGTCTGGAAATTTCTCCAGTGCTCTTTAAGAACAACTCGTTATTTCTTAGCTTCTACTACACATTTTAACGAGTAGAAAAAAAAACCCGTTAGAGACTTCATTATGTCGCCAAAGCATCAATATCGCCAAATTTTTAACACATGGCGATCTTCTGTTGTAAATTCCCTTAGAACGGTTTTCTCCCGTTGACATGCAATTCCCTTACAATTAATTTTGTACAATGTAACTATTTACAAATATTTACAATATTTACACAACAATTCAAAAATAATTACATCTAATTTATACAAAATTCCTAACAATATATTGTTTAAAGATTCTGTCAAAGGGTACTTCTAAAATAAGAGCTTAAATTAGAAAATCAAAATTTCAAATTTTATTATCTTTAGGATTTGTAAGTTAATTCAATAGAATCATGGAATTCTTTATCGGCTTACTAAAAAAATAAGTACACATGTGTAATACGATGTATTTTTTTATACAATAGGCAACCTCATTGTCATTTAGTTACTTAAAAAAATTAATTCAAAACTTAATTTTAAAAAAAATTGAAACAATGCAGGTGTTTTTTCACAGGTTGTCAAGTTGCTTAAGATGAAGAACTTTATTTGAAATAAATCCAAAACTTTTCTACTTGTAAAAGAAAGCAATTTATGAGAGATTTCGAAGTATTTTGTACCGACCGTAATGTTTAGTTTGAGCACGAGTTGTTATGGTATCATTATCATTTATTTATCTATTATTCCCATAAAATTCTGATTAACCTTATTTATTATTATTATTATCTAATCGTTTGAATTGATTTCTTTAATACTTAATGTTATGGCGGGTTTACACTCAGCTAGTTATAAGCTGGCAAGTAGGCTGCGCATGGTAGAAAGGCTAAAAAATGTTGTTCGATCGATGGCAACTAATTGTCCTGACAGGACAATTGCATGCCACTGTAATGAATTTTTTCTTACTGCTCAATACGTTTGTAGAATTTAGAGTTTTTGTTTGGCGGGAAAAAAAATCACGACTTAGAATATTTCCGACATTTTTTTTTGTTTTTCTTGATGCGAGATTGTGTTATTTTCTCATTTTAATTGCCATTTCTTTTTTATAGTTTAAAAAATGGTGATTAAATGAAATTTTTTCATAGATTTTATAGTTTTTTGAGCCGGCTTTCTGGCACAAAGGTAGCGTGTCATGTTCTGGTAATCCCGGTTTCGACTCCCGGTTCGGGCATGGTTGTTCTTCTGTGTGCTATCTCTGAGATGTGACACTGTGCCCCTCTATAAAAAGGGGATGTGCAAACGACTGTGATGAGCGTGTATCTAAGTCGTATCCTTCGCCCTAGTTGGCGCTACTTGAAACAAGGGACGCTCCTTTCGGCTTAAAATCTGCTTATATAATCACTGGAGGCTTGTACATGGCAAGTGACATAGGTAACAAAAATATAGTTTTTTTAAATCAAGGATTATTGGCATGTTTTGTAAATTCTGCCCAGTCTGCTTGTGTTCCCATCATTTTAATACGATACGTAGAGAAAAATAAATATTTGGGGGCGCCAAAACAGCAATTTATAGCCAAGCATGGAATGCCTGAATCTATCTTATGAAATTATGCCGAATACAAATCAGTCCCTTTCTACGCATGCGCTACCTACTTTACCGTCTTATTGCTGGCCGAGTGTAAACCCAGCATTATGCACTATGGAAAAAAAAATGTGAAAGCAGAAAACAATTATTTTTACCCATTTTCTGATAACAGTCTTGCAAGAGATAATTTATTGAAAGAAATTTCCTTTTTTTCATGGTGTATCATATTTTTGAAATCCTTTATGAATAAAACAGTACTTTATTTTGTTCTTTGATAGGTAGTTTTTCTTCCAATATAATAAATTGGAGTATAGAATAGGGCAATATTTTATAACTATCATTAACTTTCTGATCGGATAATATTTTAAAACCAAAGAGAGTGGTCTCCCTAAAACTTTCTCGCATACTCTATAATAAATTTGTCGCACCAAAGAACACCTTACATGGCGATAGCTTACAACAATTCCGAAATATTAATTTTTGGCTTGCATTTAGTAATTTTACTAAAAATGTTCATCTGTTCTGCGTCATAGGGCGATAAAAATAATAGTTAAAGACATTTTACGGAAAAGACTTCTAGAATTAAAAGGCTACTAAAATTTTTTTTTAAAAAAAAACTTCGTTTTCTTCTTAAGTAATATGTACTCACTAAAAAAGTGTTTTTCAAAATTTTATCACATTTTTTATTAAAAATTAATCGAATTTTTTTCTCTTCACCTCAATATTTTCAGAACATATTATTTCATAAAATTATTTTTATATCATTTTAATATTCAGAGAATTTTATTTTCAAAATTATTATTTTTTCTAATTTTTTACAATTTTTGAAAATTATTACAAAATATTTTAAAGCATAATTAATAATAATCTGTCATTGTTTTAGTAACTGCTTGTAGAAATATCTTCATGTTACGATGTTTCAGACAGAATATCCACTAATTTTTTAGAAAGTTCCCTATTAATTAAAATAATAGGACAATAAAAACCATTTGGAAATAACTATATTGTATAATTTAAAAATAGAAAAATGTCATTAATTTATGTTTTATGAAAAGATTATGAATTCAAGCACGAAGTTTCTGTCTCGTCTATCATTCTTTGCTCAGATGATGAGGCAGAAAGCGAAACTATTTTTCTCAGTTTCTTTAAATAAGTATTGCTGCCAGATTTCAAATATAAACTGTTTAACATTCCAGACAAAATGTTTTTAGGCTTATTCGAGTAAAAGAAAGAAATTAATTTATGTAATTAAATTGCATATTATTAACATACTATTAAGTAATATTATTTAGTCAAAATATCTTGATTATTCTATACAAATCTAATTTTTTCTAACTACATTTTTATTTTTATTATTTGAAATCCTTAATGGCAACACCAGCGCAATTTTCGTCTGTAAGATTTTAAAAGCTTTTTCCGTAGGTACGTCATTCAACTCGAGTACGTCAAAAGCCTCAGTGTATGGACAGAAAGCGCTAGTATTTAAGCTTGTGGTAAAATCTAGTCGCTTTGATTTGCAGAAATCTTCGTTGTGGAATGTGTGAAAAAGAATATTAAGTGGTAATTTTTAGCAAAGCGATTTGGAAAAAATTGGAGCCATCTTGATAATACATTTTTTAAAAAAATTATAACTTGTTTACATTGCTTTGTTTTCACCTTCTGTACATGCGTAGTTGAATTCTTGATCTTCTGTCAAAATAACTGTGTGCAGTGCGTCTTATTTGAATAATATAAACAAACTAGATTGCTAACGAAAGAAAACGATTTCTTCAGAAGCATTTGTATATCACACAGGTATGAATGATACAGCCAGAGGTCTTCTTCGTACATTAGATATATGCACGGATGGCTCCGTATTATCAGGTATTTGTGCTTTTGAATTTTACAAAATTTTACTTTTTATTGTGAAAAAGAAATTTTGTCTTTCTGCAATTAAATTTTCAGTAATTGTTTAAACCAATAATGTATTAAAAATTTAAAAATGCTTTATTGATAAGGCTGAATTTTTAGAAAAAGCAATACTATTATGTTTCTTCGATATAAGATGAAAAAAAAAGAAAGAAAAAGTTTTCTTTTCGAATTCATCAAAAAAGGGAATGAAATTATTGAATTGGTTATTGAATTAAATTTTTACTACTTACATGTAATGTATAACATATTACTTCTATTAAAAAGGTTTTTAGATTTTTAACACATTTTTTGCAATCATTTTTATTAAAGTGTTAATTAAAAGAAAGTTCTTTTCTTCATTTTTTTTCTTGTTAAAACCAGGACTGCTAGTTAGAAATGTTTGCCCGGGCATTGGTTTGAAAGCATATTGAAAAAATATTTCTTAAGAGATTAAAAAAAAATTAATGTACCAATTTGTATACTAGGAAAATTTTGCATCAATTTTTGAAATTATTTAATAAAATTCATTAGAAAACCAGATACGAATGTTTTGAAAATGAAGATTATATCTGCACACCAAAAAAATTGCTATTATATTTGCACTCCCTAAAAAATATCACCCGCATTTACATTTATTTGCATATTGTTGTCATTCAAGCAAAAGTTACCATTCCAAAATTTTTTATTTTGTGGCCTATACTTTTTGTTCCCATCTTTTTTAAAATTCTTTACAGTCGATAGAATTCGCCGACTACTTTGATTTTCTGTTGATATGCCACCATTTCACTAAATTGGTAATTACATAAAGGGTCAAAAGTGTAAATTAGTCAAATTTCCAAATTACAGTTTTAGGGTGTTTTTGATGAATAATAAAATTTAAGTGTAATCTAAGAAAAAAAATTTAAGAATTGATTTCTTAATATTACTTGTCCTTTATCTTATTTTAGTAAATTAATTATTATTATGAGACTTCCCATCAACAAGGATAGAGTCAAATTTGTGGATTTTTCACCTCAACTATAAATAACACTTTTCCTCTGCATATTAACAGTCACACCTTCAAAAAAAGTAGATCATTTCAAATAATTAGGCACAATGTTTAATAATACTAATAAACTTGAAGCAGAAATTGACAGCAGAATAAAAAAGGCAATAATTGTTTCTTTGGACTGAAAAAATAACAACTTAACTTAATCAGTCGAAAAACTAAAGTAAGAATTTATGACTCTTATTAAGCCTGTTCTGTTTTATGTTAATGAAACTTGAACTCTTAACTTAGGCACTCAGCATTCTCTGAACTCAGAGTGTACTGAATTTTTCTCAGCATTTAAGAGAAAGATCATTAGAACTATTTTTGGTTTAGTGCTAGAGAGAGGATATTGGTGAACTAAATTTAATTTTGAACTATACAAACTCTATGGATATGCTGGTTAACTTGTTATCAGAGATAACACTGGGTTTTCTGGAACAATAGGTTAAGATGGCTCGACTATATCTAGAGAAATCCTGAAACCAGTATCCTCAAAATATCCTTTAAAAATTTTTGTATGGTATTCTGGACCAAATAATGGATGGTATGGTGGGATGATGTAAAAAGAGATCAGGAGGCTCCAAAGATAAAGAACTCTGCATATCAAAGCGACGATGACTGGAAGGAAGTTGTGGAGGATAGAAAGCACTGGAAAGTGCACATGATAGAGACAGCCAAGGTCTTCAAGAGGCTGTTGTGCTCTTGAAGATATATATATATATAGTATTATTATTATAAAATTTAAAATTTTCTTTTTTGACTTTTTTTATGTTAATATATTTAGAGGAGGAAAAATATGATTTATGAACACTTCTTTAAATTACCACTTAATGTAAAGTAATATAAAACATGGAATTTATGTATAATTTTTTTATAATTCTATTATTTTTGCTTCAAATCTGCATTATACAAGATTAAATTTACGAATAAAATACCTATATACCGAAATATATTTATGTAATGCAGATACTTTTTTTGGGTGAATAGTAGTTTAACCCCCTTCTTCGCCAAGTTGGTGATAATTCGCCAAAGATGGCAACTTTATGGTTTTCCTGTTATACCAACCCTAGATACCTATTATACCAACCCTAGATCGTGGTTGGCGATTTTTGAAAAGTGCGCCAAGCAGGGGGTTAAACTACGATCGCACCCTTTTTTTTTTTTTGTAAAGCAAACAAGCAACGAGTTCCTTAAATGAATATTTTATTAGTGAAAAGTTCAATTTTCAGCATCTTTTATTCTTTAAATTTTTGACAAGACAGAGAAATACTCTGAATAAGAAAGGGGAAAAAACACTTACATTCAGAGTTTGTATAGCTTCAAAAGGAAATATTCTTCAAGTTTAGCTGAGATAGCATTTATTTTTGGCGCAGGCATAGACTTGGGAGCATGGGAAAGAAAAATTTTAAACATTGAGGTTTGAATTTGAATGATTAAAAATATAATTCATATTAATAATTAATACTCTGTCTCTATCTTTATATATGTAATAAAATCACAATCTCATTTAAACCCTAATTAATTTCTTATTTATCACAATTTTCTCCATATTAACTTCATTCTGAAATGTTTTATTGTTTTGTGATCGAATTCCACTCTTTTTATTTAATTAAGTTTACAAACCTATAAAAAACTGATAGTATTTTCTGATGTTTCAAGTGAAAGGATAAAGATCCTTAATGCTTGCATTATTTTTTTTCAAGATATTTAAATTTCTTTCTATGAAGAATACACAGGTCAAAAAAATTCCATTCAAAATGTTATAGCAAAATAATCAAAGAAAAATTTATCTGTGTTTTGTAATGATGTAGACTGACATATTCTTTGTCACTTTCTAAAGTATGCCTTCCGTACTGAAATAAATAAAAGTTTAAAAATCCAAAAAAAATTTCTATTATACATATATACAATTTTCTTTAAGGAAAAACTTTTTTCTAACTAATTTCTTTAAGGAAAAACTCAATTGCTTATCCAAGTTGTCTACTATTTTAAAAATTGGTATTATTAATGGTGTATTATTCAGTTAATTTGTTTTGAATTTTTAGAGCAGAATTTTTCATATTAAATCAATTATTTAAATTAAAATGCTTTTGAAGGTGAATCTGGTGATGACAATACAAGGCCCATTGATTTGGTAACTCCTGTCAATGATGATGACGATGATGATTATGCCGAAGCGTCTAAAGCTATTATGCATCATACCCTGGAAAACGGAATGGCCAATGAGATATCTGCTCCTTATGAATTACCGCACTTTCCTATAGAAGTCTATGAGTGTAGAAAAGCTCTCCAAAAGAAACTCTGTCCAAGGTGAGAACTAACAAATGATTATTTATAACATTGATTGATATTTATTATGTAATTTTTTTACTTACTGCTAGTTGGAGGAATCTATTAATTTTAAATTTAAATTTTTAAAAAATGTTAAGTTTTATTCATTCTCATGTGTTGGACTCAAGATTATGTGAAATAATTATTGTGGATCAGACATCATGGTTGTATATTCATTATTTTATTATATTTTAAATTAATTTTGTATCAAAATTGAGAATTAAAAAGGTATTTTTGTTTTTAATTATAAGGTTTTTATTATGCATTTAATTGACTTGATTCTTAACTTTCTAAGTAACTAAAATATATTTCTTTTCAGAAAAAAAAATGAATTCATGTTTATGTATTTCATAATTTTCTAGGCTTTAAGTAGTCTTAATATTAAGATTTTAAATAATTTATTCAATGAAAGTAATTCAATTTGGGAATTTGACTGACCTTAAATCTATTATGTTGAAATATTTGGGTTCTAATAGTTGGAATATTAAATTGCTTGTCCCATTTTTAAATTAAAAAAAATCTTCTAACAAATATGGAAAAAAATTTATCTTGATTCCAAATTAAGATACAGCTTTGGAACTACTTAGTTGTATGAAAGATAAATGTTTAAGTCTTAAACATAGTAATTCTTTTGCATTTATTTTTATTATAAATATTGAATAATCTGGCTGAAACACTTATGTTGATGTTTTCTCATCTCTAAATATAATTACATGTTTCCACTATATTAACATTGGTGTTATAATCATTGAATATTTGAATCACTTAATATTAACTATAGAAGTTTCTTTAAATATGATGAATAATTAAGTTAATAAAATTTTTTGATATACTGTATAATTCTGTTTTTTATCTTCTAAGTGCTCAGTGAATTTTATGTACTTATTTAGAATTTTAAAAGAATAAAACAGATAAAAAAATTTAAAAATGGAATAGTTAAAACATCTTACATTGAAAAATCACTTAGCCAGAAATTTTTAAACACATGTTTCAATGATTTTATTAACCGTGTTGTTGATCAATACGAAAAACAGAAAAAACAATCTGATGGAGTTTCTTCGCACTGTCATGTGGTAATGTATTGAAACTATAAAACATCATGTTTATGTATGTAATGTATGCATCATGTTATGTAATTCACATTATTATTAACTAACATTATTTATAAATTTAAAAATAATTTTTTTTGGTATTACTTTTATAGATAGTTTATAGGTAATTTTTGTATATAGTAAATTTATTACATAAGGTAAAATTGTACTGGGCTAAGTTTTTTTATATATTGGAACTTGTTTTGTAAATATTAAGTCTAATTTTATATTATTTTAAGTATTGAAATGATATAGAAATTAAATTTTTTTATTAGAGTACAAAAAGAATTAGAAGAGAAGAAAAGTATTTTGGGAACAGAACCAGATGAAGATATCTTATCCCAGATAAATGAATTTGATTATGTTCCTCATTATCAGAGAGTTGCTGTCAGTGGTGAAGACACTTCAGGGGTAAGTAATGCTCATAATGAATGCTTTAATCCTGGTAATGAAAATTGCTGATATATGTTTAATATGTCATAAAATTAAAATATTCACCGTATCAGAGTGGAGCTTTGAGTATATTGAAAGTTTTTGAAATCTATGTTTTTAATACTTGATGCATGTAAAAGTAAATAAATGAATAGTATAAAGTGCAATATGTTCAATTTAAAAATGTATATATCTTTTAAAAAATTTAATCCTTTCTTTTAATATCAATTGAATTTAAATACTAATTATATTTTATTAGCTTCTAAATATATAATACAATTTTAAAACCTTAAAGATAAATGAGTTTCATTTATTTTTTTAATGCAAATTCTGAATAGGATAAAATTTTATACAGGCATTGCAATTAAGGAGGGAGAATTCTAAGGCAATAAAAATGAATAGTTTTGGTCTTCCTTTTTCCTCTCTGCTATATTTATTTACGCTATAGTTAAAAATTGAGAATTTGATATCTAAAAATTAATTGATATATATATTTAATGATATTGATATTTAATAATTTTCAAGCCTTCTAAATTGCAAGAATTCGATTATTTTATAAAAAAAGTAGAGTGCATGATTGACTTTATATAAAAATAGACTTCCATTAAATCTCTAAACCAGGTTAATAATTTCCATTCAGTAAATTTAATTTGGAGACTAAACTTTAAATATGAGGAAACCATGTTTTTTAAATGTATTCACTTATTAAAATCTAAAGATTTTTTAAACACATTCTTAAGAAAATGTGTAAGTAACTATGAACTGTCTGATTTGGATCTAAATATCAGAAATAAGGGAAGGCGATGATTCTGATTTTTTAAAAGTTTTGGCTCTAAGTTAAATAATTATAGAATAGCATATAATTTATTTGAATTTTTTGAATAAATATTTTGTAAATATGTTTTCTATGCATAATATATTTTATAGCTATGTTTAAATTCTTATTGTGATATGGTATTTACTGTGAGATTTGATTCCAGACATATATATGAAAGTTACAAGATATTTATTAATTTATGCATATCTGCATTGCAGGTTCCTTTGGAGGATTTACGCCAAGCTGGTCGTTTAATCCAACAAGCTTTGAAACTCAGACAACAATATATGCATTATTCTAAACAGTCATTCCCAACAGTTACCAGTCGATTCTTAAAAACTCATGTTACAGAACAGATTTCTACACCTGTCGACTCTCCTTATGATATTAATTTTGATGGTAAACAGATAAAGCATTATATCTCTATGTTAGGGACTTTTTTTATTTTAATGCTGGGAATATAAATTTTTGTTCTTGTATGAACATAGAAAAGGATTGATGCAAGAAAATTTTTTGAATGTTGCTTTTATTGGTATTTTTATGTATTAAGAATAAAAATAGGATTATCTTGGATTGTTGCTAGCTTTTACACCCCTTGTGTAATAATTAGATTGTATATTAAATTAAAAAGTGGTTCTAAAAATTTATTTGCTTGAATTAAAGGAATTGATCTTAAATAAATTTTATATTATGGATCAGTTAATAACAAACAAATGTAATAAATTGTTATAAGATATAAAAAAAATGAAATTTATATAATATACACTGCCAAAAATGAGCTACTATTTTTATTTTCTTATTTACTTCATTGCATATTAAAATATTTAATTTAAAAGTAGTACAGTTGATTCTGCATGATCTTGGAATCGTCATGTTTTTTATGTGATTAGTTCACACCAAGTTATTGCGTCTCAGAATTTTGGTTTTACACATATATTACACCAAAGCTATTTCAAAAAGAAATTCTTTATGCTACTGAATAAAACGATAATTTTAAAACTTTTAAAATAATATGTTATTTAAAAAACTGAACTTTTTTCATTTTGGAAGGATAAATAAAGCAAGAGTATTAAATAATTAGAAAGTTTCATTTTTATAATTTATTCTTTGCAAAAGTAAAATTTAAGTACAAATCATTTCTTTACTTCCTCCAAAGATAAATATATTGGTATCAGTATCAATGATCAGCAATTCAAACATTTGTATTAATTTCAATTATGAAAATTTGGTAATGCTATACATTTATTCAAAAGTCCCCAATATGTGTGGATAATAAAGTTTTATGTCATGTTATAATAGAACAAATTTTCCCTGACAATTAAATATCTATGTTTCAAATTTATTGATATTAAATTCATGGTTTGCTTTGTTTATCTATCAGCTACATTTTAATAAATAATATTAAAAAAACATACACACTATTTAAAACTCATACATATAATTTTATATACATCAAGGATAAGCATTTAAAATTATTTCAATACTAAGTAAAGAAATTTATTCATTTTTTAATTATGTGGATATTTGGTTTGCAATATCTGTATGCTTACATGAATGTTTCTAGAATTTTTTTAAAAATTATTATGAATGTAATGAAGTTTCATAAAATCATATGGCGACATAAATAAATATTTTTCAGAAAATTTAAATTCATTATTTTTTTTCCTTAAACTTTCTTGATCTTTGTTGTATCTAACTTTGTCTTTTTCCTTTTTTTAGTTCATATATAATTATTTTATCTCCAAGAAAAAAGAATGATAATAGCAAAATTGTCTACTAGATTACCTTTAGCTAATAATTTTTTAAAAAGACATATAATGATTTGAACATTTTGTGACTTGACATTTTAATCTTTTCTAGAAACTGATCCTTGGAAGAAGGATTATCCAGATGATCTTAAATATGTTTTAAATATGGAAGAAGGTGTTGTTCAAGTATACAGAACAAAGGAAGACCTTGAAGATGGTCGTCGTTTGGATTACCCATTCCCATCGTTATCTACATTTATTACAGATATGCACCTTGTATGTGCTATGATAACAGATGGACCACTGTAAGTATGCTTTTGTGTAAGTTTTACTGCTGCTTTAGGGAACCAAAACAAAATGCTTTGTTTTATCCTTTTTAGTTTGTTTTTGACAGGTCTTAAGGTTCTCTGAATTCATAGTATTTAGAAGTGCTTAAGAGCATTCAAACCTTGTGTGAGTATGATTTTCATTGTGATTTTGAAATTTTTTATGTGTGTGTGAATTTTTCTTAACTTCTTCCCTTTGCGGAAATTTTTTAAAACCTGTATTTTCTATGAATTTTTCAAACTTCATTGCTGAAATTATATTTATTTCTATAAGTGATACGATAAAAATTTTATTTCATTACACTCTGTTATAAATGATATTTTTTCCACACGCACTAATCTTTATTTGTCTAAATTTCTTTGTAAAGTCTAGCTGTCAAAAATGGAGATCATACTTCATTTTTATTTATAAATAGTTGTTCTGGATCATATGAAATATTATAGTTAAATATTTAGTTTGATAATAGCTAAAAATATGCAGGAATTATTGCATTTTAATCTACTTTGTAAAATTTGTATTTTCTTGTTAGTTTTGAGAGTGCAAGTTTTACTTAGCACACTTATGCAAAATCCTTGGCTGTTGTCATGTCTTGCAAAGAATTCAAAATTTAAACTCCTTGACAATTCTATGCACTTTATCAGAGTTCTTAATTAGAAGAGTGTTTGAAACTGTTTTAAATTTTAACAACAAGTATGAAATTTTATTAAATGCCCAAACACTTTCAGAACTATAGATAATTCTTCATTCTGAATATTGTTTGTTTTTAGAGTTTTAGAAATATTAAGAAATCTAAATGTAGTTTTTATACTTTTTGTTATTAAACTTAAATTAAAAATATATTACATTTTTAACGCCATCTAAGTGAACTGCATGTTTAAAAATTTTAATTTTAAAAGTTTGTAAAAAACTATGCTTTTTTATTAGTTTTCTGTATTTTAATGCATAATTTAAGTGGAAAGAATTTATTTTTATGGGAATATGAACATTCATGTAGATGTTCATGTTAGATTGCATTTGGAAAATATTTATAATAATTTAAAAATATATTCACTTTGTTAATTTTAATGTTGATGTTATTCAAACTCTGAAAATATTAATTTAAGATTTGAGAAAAAATTTTAATGACAGAACATATTTGGGAATTATCTTGACTTTACTTGATTAATATTGATATAATTCTAATTTCTTCTCAACTTTTCTTTTCTCTCTGATTTAAATATTTTATAGTCAGGAATATTTTGATGTATGAGTATTTAAAAATATAATTTAGAATTCTAAGTATAAAAAATATCTCTAAATAAAAGGATATGTGAACGATATTTGTTAAAAAAAATTTTACTTTTCATAATTGCATAATAACTTTTCCAATTATAATCTATATATAATTTTCTATTAATCCGCATTTTACTGAACATGTTTTTTTATTTTTAGTTAAATGAAAAAATCTTTATATTCTTGATGCTTTGTTTATGAAATCTTTCATAAATGTTTGTTTTTAAAAATATTTTTGGAAATCTTTTGTTACTGAGTTGTTTTATAGCTTAAAATTTTTGTTTAGATCTGCTAGCTCATTTTTTATAAATATATCTGAATCTTGTTGTATATTTTAAAGCTGTAATAAAATACCAGTATTTTTTATGAAACTAAATATTAGCTAACATTTTTTTAAGTTTTGGCTTGTTTTGTATTTGGTTTCTTAAAACTCACTTAAATCATAATTAAGTCTAAAAATTCTTTTTTCTTTTAAAATTTTTTATTTACAATTAAGTTTGATGCCAGATTGTATAGATGTTAGATGCTTCACATTTAATTTGCATGAAAACATGCCATGTTTTGTCAGAAAAATATTCTCATCATTCATAAGGTATAAGAATACAAACTTTATTTTCATTTGTGATTTATACGTGGTGTTCTTCTAGCATTTTTTCAGGTAAATAAAACTGTCAAACTATTATTTTTGTTTGTTATACAAATGTGCTCTGTACTGTTTTGTATTGAATCATTTGTGTAAAAAAATTGTCATTTATAATGCTGATATTAATGTCTGTTAGTTTTTATTAATTTGTCATTTATATATTATCAAGATTAGTATTTGTCTGAAGATGTTTATAAAAACAAATTTTTATGATAAAAATATTATAAATACTCCCTCCCATTTTTTGTTTCATTTATAAATGTGATGTGCTATGTATTTCTTCAACTAGTTTTATGATGAAGAATATTTAATCTTTTATGATGTTTTAACTGTACAGTTTTGATGTTTGAATAATTAAATGAGGAAATTTTTTTCAAAGCCAGGTCTACTAGCAAAATTAACTATTAGTAGTTAAAGTAATTTTTAGTATAAGGACTGCATTTTTATTAGTATTAATTTGTTATATATTGTAATACATTAATTCCTTTTTGCAAATGAGTTCTTTTGTTAAATTGTAACTGCATACCTTTTTTTTTACAAATAATAACTATAAAAAATATCTGTTTTTTTTATTTAGTGTAAAATAAAAAAAGTGTGAAATTTTTGTAATTTTAAATCTATGGTACCTGAATTTGCTTGAGTTGTTTTAAAATGATTTTCCCTTTTTTCAGAAAGTCTTTCTGCTACAGACGCCTAAGTTACTTATATTTAAAATATCAGTTGCATGTTTTGCTCAATGAAATGACAGAACTTGCAGCACAGAAGGCCGTTCCTCATAGAGACTTTTACAATATCAGGAAAGTAAGTAAAATGTTAAAAAACTTTAACATCTTTTTATTGTATAACTTAACATTTATGAATTTTTCATGTAAAATAAACAAAATGTATCAAATAGATGCTTAATTTTTAAAAAAATAAGTGCAAAGTATAGTTTTCTATGCTTTTAAAAATATTTATGGCTTAATTAAACTTTTAAATTAGTGTTGTAATTTATATTATGCAATGTTTTATTGTATGTTAAAATATGTTAATTATAATCTATAGACATTACTACCCTATGCATATTTATTTTTCCTCAATTTTAAGGGCAAATTACTGCTCATGTATGTGTTTACTTCATTTTGCTAATATTTGTATACATTCCACTTTTAAATCTGTTTAGATTTTTTTTAAAGTTACGCTAATATAATATATTATTCATTCTTGATTAATTTTCTGTTGTTGTTGTTCTCGTGTTCCACTTTACAACGAAAGAAGGGGTGCAGTAGCTTCTGAGGGCATGGACCCCTGAGCACTTAAGGGCAGAAGTCTGACTTGTAGAACAAACCCTTTTTGCAGAGCGAACTTCGTTCATTCAACCACAGATCGTAATTTAGATCTGGAACAGGGTACGATCCCCTCTGACCCAGTACGCCCAGTGGTATTACTCCCGACATGGAGGACTTTGTGATCATGACAGATTTAACGTACTCTAGCCACCACCACGGAGAGTCTTCGGCTGGCGGTTTTGAAATCGTTGCTCAAGGGATTCGAATCTAACGTCCTCCCAAGATAGCCTTATTTTTTAAAAATTCTATGTTTTATTTTTCATAGTTCAGTATAAGTTTTAAAGTCCAATTGTTATTAATACTTCCAAGTCTGGTGATTTTAATTTTGTCTTCTCCGTCATAGGTCAGTTTTGAAACCTTTGAGTAATGTTCGGCCCGCACGTTGGGTGTGTCAAGACTGTTGGTAAAAGGTCTGCTGCTGTCAAGAATTATATTTGAATTTGATTGAGAAATCCCACTAGTGTTGTTCAAAATTTTGATGATGTTAAATCGTTGATTTTCCTTTCTAGACTCAAGTTTGCTGCAGAATTCAGCCCATTTCTGTTGTTTGCATTTATAAATTTCTTGCTCCACATTGTTGCTTAACTGCGATAAGTTGGCAGAGCTTTTCGGTGTTGTTTGCTTTGAAATCTTCATTGACTTCGTCTCATATTTTAATCAGCGTGTCAACATTATGATTCTTCCAGAAGGGGATACTATGAAACTTTCCTTTTCCCTCACGGAATCGGCAATCCCGAGGCCCTCCACAGATTGGATCCAAAAATTATCATCACGCGATTGATGGCTCCTGTAAGAGGATTGTTTGCACAGATGTTTTCAGGGCCTGGCTAAGACAAGATCACACGGGGTAGTTCCCCCGGGACCCCACATAAGTGAGGGCCCCCCAAATAGAGTAGAAATTTTATTTTACGTTTCTTTCTTTAACGAATGTTCTTCATTACTAAAGTAGGGAAGCAGAGGTTGGCCCCAAGAAATTTTTGCCTCTGGTCCCAACTAGGCTAAGTCGGGCCTTGGATGTTTTCCAGGTTTTCCTTAAAGGATATCCAATCTGCTCTTCTAAAGTTCTAGGAGGTTCATTTGTGTGATAGAATCTACATAAAGGTTCAGGGATGTAATGATTGGTTTGTGATCAATGATAGCAGTGTTAACCTTCCAATGCGCCTTGGAGTGCACTCATGTAATCGATGGCCGTGATGTCAATAGCTGATTTAGCCCAAATGACCTTAAAAGGTATGCATGTTCCTTGATATTAAGGGTTGCCAGTTCCAGGTTGTCAAACAGTTCTTCCTCCTGTATACCTTTTACATCTAGAGTGGTTGAGATCCATGTCTTAGCATTGAAATCACCATGGATGATGGTAGAATCAGTGGGTGTAAGGCTTAATTTTATTTTTATTTTTGAAGTATTGATGCTCGTATTACCGGAATGATAAATATTAGTTATGGAAACCGAGTGTACTAGAAGATAGAATTCTACAGCTTGCTTTTCAGTGAAACTAACCATGCTATCGTGTACATTATCAACAATTTCTCTGAATTTGATCTTTGGTGATTTGATGAGCGTTGCCAATCCGCCACCGTTTCCATCCTGGCGGTCTAGTTTCCTGCAGGAGACATCGGAGTTCATCCGTTTTTCTCCCAGTTCCATTAATATTATGCTGAAGGATATAGAGTGCTTTTCTCGTAGCATAGTTGTCGGCAGGAGCCCGGAATGCAGTTCCTGGAGCGTCGGCTGCCCCGGACGCGGCAGCATTATTTGTACACACCAAATTCGAATTCTTCATGAGGAGAAAGGCTGCCATTGCCTCAAGAGGTTGGACTTCGGCCGCGGGAGGCATTTTATTTCCCTCCTACACCCCAACGGAAAAACCGAAGGAGGCATTCCCTTATCCGCCACCTGGGGTCGCGCCATGTAGGGGTTACAAGCTACCCCATGAATCCACTGGATACTTCTATGAATATCGTGCCTCGAATTTGAGAGATATTGTGTTTTCCGGTTCTTTCCCTAGAACTCTTCTGAGAAAAACACCGGAAAACAGTTTATCTCGAACTCATAGAACGAATTTTAAAGAAGGATCCAGTGCATAAATTCAGAGGGCTCGGAATCAGAACTGTCGATTCTCTGTCCAATCACAACCACACCAGGGCTTTCATCGACGGATCTTTTAACTCAACATTCACTAAGGGTGGAGCGGGAGTGGATTCTTCCCGACGGACATCGGCGTTAAATAGAAGCTTGTGCCTGGAAAATTGCGACTAATTTCATTTTCTACTCAGTACTTGAAGCCTACTCCAATCTAGCTCCATCTCAACAACTAAACGTTATTACCTTCTTCAGTGTCTGCAGGTCTGCTGTGCAAGCCATCATCAAGGGATCTTCTAGCCTAATAATCTGCATCCTATCACTGCTTGAACAACTTCACTGCCCCCCTCCCCCCAAAAAAATGCATCTAGCAGTGGATCCCTGCTTATATGAACCTTGAGTTTAATGAAATTGCTAATTCCTTGGCAAAAAAGGTCATGCTTTTGTTAAGTCTAAAAATGCTTTTGCTAAGTCCAAACTAATTGTTCTCTCAAGAATCAATTTTAATTGTCAAATCACTCATCTTAACATTGACAGAAAAACAGTTACCACTCTCATAAGACTTAGAACAAAACACCACCAAAACATGAAAATTCGTGGACAAAAACATGAAACAGGACAAAAAAATACCAAAATTTTCGCAACTGTCCTGATGAGAAACTTACACTTCACCATGTCTTCAACTGTCTTGCAGTTGTGGCTGTACTGAGGAGGCATTATACTCCAATTCTGGCATTGATATTGCCAAGACTGTTCAGATACACCATAATGTTTGATTTTTTAAAGAGGCACGACGACAACAACAACTTTCAAGTTTATATTTCAAAAACTAAATTCCAACTTTTTTTTTAAAGGTTGATACTCACGTACATGCAGCATCATGCATGAACCAGAAGCACCTGTTGCGTTTCATTAAAAGAACGATGAAGAAGTATCCCCATGAAGTTGTTTGTGAAACAAAAGGAAAAAAGTTAACATTGCAAGAGGTACTGATTTTAATATGTGTGAAAATAGTTAAAAAAAATCTTTTACAATCAATATTTTTTTGTCACAATTTTATTTTGATTTATTAAATACTAACCATCTTCTGTGACCACCTGGTTTGCTGGGGTTAATGCTTTCTAAAAATTTCTGTTAAATATTTCATGTAGCTTGGTCCTTTAATAGCTTCTTTAGCAAAATATTTTTAAGCTTGAATATTTTAATATACCTCATGATATTATAGAAACCATTCTATAATGTCAATCATTATAAGTTGTGTGGCCATTGAAGCCATTCTTCTTATTGTACTTTGTATCTTTTTAATTTTCCTCGGTTCTCGTGAAATTTGAGTTTTAAATTGAAGCAGAAATGATTAAATTTCAATTAATACAGAAAAGTTTTTTTTAACCAATTTTTTTTTGTAATATGAGAGTAGAAAAGAGAATGATTTGACATTGAAGTCTTGAATATACTACAGAATAATTTATGTAATATCTCAAAAATTCAATAAGAATGCCTTTGATTCACCATAAAAATTCTTTTTTAGTTAAACTTTCAAAAGATTTTCAATGACAAATGATATTTAGTTTGATTCAGTCAGTAAATATACTTTAAAAAAATTATGGCGTTTAAATTATATACAGTCCTTTGATCCTTAGAAAACTCATACTATGGATTATTCTTGACATACCATCTTTTAAATTCTTTTAGCTTTATACTTAAAAACAAACAAATGAAAAGTCTGGTATTTTTATTCTGGTCAATAAAGAATTAAAAAAAAATCCTCTGAAGTATACTTTTCATTAAAGCAAAACGATATCTTATTCCAGTTGTGTTTATGTTATGTTTAAAAAAATTCATTTACTTAATTGTTTTGTCTTTTCTTTTAATTGGACGCCAAGTGCTCAATGATACCAACTGCTTCTAGAATGTGTTGTACTGATTCAATTAAAATTCCTCTGAAAATTTAATGCTTCTGAAAATTGGATATATTTGTTATTAAATTATATTGCCTATAAACTATTTAATTTTTGAGTATAAGTTTTAAAATGTTAATTAAATACTTGCAAGATAACTAGTGATTAAAAAACTATGACACATAACTATTTTTGTCTTTCAGTAATTTGAATTTTTTCTTGATTTAGAATCAGTCAAGTCTTGGGGAAACATCAACACAGTGAATATTAAACTGATTTATTACTTTTTAGGAAAGAGCCCATTTTTTAAAAACTTTTTTTATTTGTATAATCTGTATTGTATTATTACATATATACATGCAATATGTATACAAGATTTTAATGCATTTAAAATGCAAATAGTTTCTAAAATTAGTAATTAAAATTATACATTTAGTATGATGTCATTTATAAGAAATATGCAAAATTAAAACATAAGTGATTTTAAAACTTTATTTAGATTCAAAATAAATTGTTTTTTGAAAAAAAAGAGAGTGCTGAGGATAGAATTAAAAATAAGTGTACAATTGCATGTATGTATAATTGCTAAAATATGCATATTTGTTTATGCAGTGCCAATTAAATAATATAAGTTTTTCTTTTATTCCTGGAGTTGATGAAGTCAGGTTCAATGGTGACAGATTCTGAGAATGAAGTAAGCCTCAAGTAAATATTACATTTATAAGGTGAAGATATTCAAAAACTATTTATTTTAACCAACTGACTCATTGTTAACCGCTTCCTAATGTAGAAGATATTAATTTTTCTTGCTTCTTGTAAATATCTTTTAACTTGCTGCTCAAAACAGATTGGCACTTGCATATATATATATATATATTTAATTATGTTAATTTTCTCATTACTCTTTCAGTGGTTATAACATCATTAATTCTTTTTTGTTCTTTTCAGCAATTCACCTTTTTGTATATATTGATTTTTCATATTCATGTTTTATGAAAAAAATGTTTTATTAATCTTTGTAATATTTTTCTAGGTGTTTGATACTTTAAATCTGACTGCTTATGACTTAAGTGTTGATGTTTTGGATGTCCACGCTGTAAGTGCTATTTTAATATAATTTTTATGAATTCAAATGGCATAAAGTGTTAGATGTATTTTTATTTGATTGAAATTTGTTTTGCTTACTTTTAAAATTTTCTGGAAAAGTATAAGAAATGAAATAAAAAATGCTTCAATATAAATTTATTAGTTGTGTATTATAGCTTAATTTTTAATAAAACAAATCCATATATATTTTTAGGACAGAAACACATTTCATCGATTTGATAAGTTCAATGCCAAATATAATCCTATTGGAGAAAGTAGACTTCGTGAAATATTTTTGAAAACTGATAACTATGTTGAAGGAAAGTATTTTGCACATATTTTAAAGGTAAGAGTTTACTTTTTCAAAATTAAAAATAGATTATGCTTTCTTGCTGGTCAATTATACCTTGGACATATATTTGCTATTTTGAAAAGTATTCAGTTGATTTTTTATCCTAGCAGAATGAAATATTTGAATTAAAAAATGTACCTATAGCTGCTTCTAAAATAAAATTTTGCTTTTTAGTTAAATAAAGTAAAATTTCATGCCAAAATATCAACTTTATTTTATTAGACATTTTTCTAAAATTACTTCTTATTAATGATATAATAAATTGCATAGTAAGTCTTAAGTGGCATGAGCAAATTGATTCTTCCTTTTCGGATTTAAAATGTGAAATTAGGGATTGTTTTTACTTTTAATGAAAAATTATTTTGTATAATTTAAATTTTACAAAAAGCACCATGGAAAATATATTTTCTTTAATCCTTTAACACATATAGGTCCATATATGGTACTGCAGTTTTGATTAAATTTTATTTCTAAATTAAGAATTATCAAATAATTCAAACTATTTTAATACATCAAATATTTTTAGTAGTAATAAAACACAAAAAATAATGTTTATGATTTTATAACATTTTGAGATAACCTCACTTTTCTGTGAGTGAGTGAAAAAGCAGAATTGAAGTGCAATTGATTCATTTTCAAAAAACGATAACAGAATAAATCTAAGTACTTTTTGACAAAAAAAAATAATGGAGTCGATATACTCATCTTTCTCAACAGATAATAATTTTTACATTTTTCTACTGTAGTGGTTTTTGTCTAAGTGCATAAGAGCCCATATATAGTTTTGCTATATATATATATATATATATAGAAATTTGGAGAAAGGTATGCACAGTTTCAAATTATGAGACCTGTTTTAAAATTAACAATAATTAGTTTCAAAGTAGAATACTAATCTATCGAAAATAATCATTTGATTTATCACCAAAAATACAATTTTTTTTGTACATTTTCGAACCTGTAAAAAAATCTTTTCATGACAAAATAATTGTCCATTTTTAGGAAGTTATGAGTGATTTAGAAGAAAGCAAGTACCAAAATGCTGAGCTGCGTCTATCCATTTATGGTCGCAAGAGAGACGAATGGGATCGGCTTGCTCAGTGGGCTGTCAAGCACAATGTGTTTTCCCATAACAATCGATGGGTTATTCAGATTCCTCGTTTGTAGTATGTTTTCTTTGCTTCTTCTGATCTCATATTGAATTTGAAAAATTGAATTGATTATTGTTTTTAATGAAGAATTAAACATTTTATATATAAATTAATATTGTTGAAATATGTTTTCTTTGTTTCTTCTGATCTCATATTAAATTTTTAAAAAATCAAAGAATTAAACATTTTATATTTAAATTAATATTTTTTTATTGAAAATAATTTAAATGCATTTCTTTATTTACAGTGATATTTACAAATCAAATAATCTGGTAACTAATTTCCAAGAAATATTGGAAAATATTTTTCTTCCACTATTTGAAGCTACTAATAATCCTAGTAGTCATCCTGAGTTGTATATGTTCCTGAAATATGTAAGTACTATTTTATTGTTGGATTTCTTTTATTAATATCATTTGACGTATGATCATTTTAAAAACAAAATTTTTATATAGTGTTGTCATTTGAAAAATACAGGAAATTTGAAAATTTTTGTAAAATAGGGAAAATGCTGGGAATTTTGAAAATTTCTTTGAAAACTGAGAAAGCACTGGAAATTTTAAATTTCTAAGTTTTTTTTTTAAATCTAAAAACTCCAGATCATTTTTAGTATTGTAGTCATAGCTCCAAAAAACAAATCAATACCATTCACTGCTGCTTAATTGTGAAGATAATCTTTTTTCCCTTCCTTTTTACTCCCCTTTCTTTCTGCATAGATCAGTATAATTTCCAAGATTGAGGGGGGGGGGACCATAAGTCGAACAGTGGTTTCAAGTTATTGGAATGCTCGTGCAGTCATTAAATAATACAATCTAATATTAATTAATGTTTTCTGTATAGATAGCTTAATAGCCAGAAAAATGAGTATTTGGGGTAAACTAGTTGGTAGGCAAAAGTAGCTAATTTTAGGGATTGATTCAGAATCGTAAAATGTTTCTATAAACTTCGTATGAAAAAGCTGACATCTTTGATTTAGTAACATCTCTTATTGAAGCCAAAATACCATCATTAATTACTCATCTTCAAATTTATCCATGATTCATTCATATATAAAATCTTCTTCATATATTCTTTCATTTGCACCATTGTTGCATTAGAAGAGGGGAATATAGAAAACTATAGAACAATACTTTCATGCCATATGTTTCCATTTCACCTTTTGGCCTCTGGAGTGACTTATCAGTAATGTGGGACGTCAGGAATTATGAAATGTGAAATGCATTAATTAAAAGGTGAAGGGATTCCTCTAGCTGCTTTTAAAGCATTCTCTTTCTTTTAATTTTTGCAGTCAATGGTTTTAAACTTTTTTTTCATTTGATTTCGTCACTGCTTCAATTATACCATTATCTCTTTTGGAATGAATATGACCTACTACAGTTCTAATTTTTCTGTAATATTTGGATTATTAATATGATTGCTGATCATTATTTTTATAGAGAAGTAAAGTGTTACACATTTGTAATCTTACTTCTCTGCACATATAGTTTCATGGTAAGGATTAGAGTTTTATACAAATTTCTAACAGGTATGAAATTTGCAATCTCCATGCCTTTGTAACAAAAATGGAACTGTGGGAATTTTGTCAACATGTCAATTGAGTAAAAATTGATATCTTCTTAGAACATTAGAATGCCCATTTACAAGATAAATTTAAGTAGAGGCTCACAGACAAGAGTCAGCTAATTAAATTGAGCTCAAGTGAGCTGTTTCTTGAAATCCCTCTTTGGAATATTATTCTCTTGCTAGTTTTGTATGGATGATTTGTACTGTTATGATTGTTTATTATCCTCAATTGGCCCCTTTTTGTCTGTTATTTACTGTGAAGTCTGTTTTGTGTATATTTAATCTATGTAGAATAAAGCATTGTTATTTATTAAGGAGCCTGTTAGACTTTTAGTATTATGTGCATTGGATGAATTTTAATTTTTAAGTAACAATATGTTTCCCGATTTGCATTCCAACTTCTGAAATATAAATTAATTGCACTCCAAAAAATAATTAGATGCAAAATTATTCACCTAATACAAAGATTTGTTTATTGTTATGAAAAATAAATTTATTTAATTATTTTAAGTCGAATTTCTTTGAAAAATGAATATATATGTCTTAACCATTATGTAGGCATTTTTAACAATTTGAAAAAGGAATAAATTAAACGTCAAAATGATGCACAATCTTGAATGGTAAGCCAGAGACACCATTGAAGTGCAAAGGGTTAAAATAGGTTTGATTAAAGAAAATGATATTCTAAAGGATAATCCTATGAAAGATTTTTAAAAAAATTAATAGACTAAATATTCAGTTTTGTTTTTATTCCGAGTTAATACAAAAGCATGTAAACATTTGGTGTTATATTGAAAAATTAAAATATTAGTTTCTGAATATGAATAATTCAGTAGTGAAGGAATATCTTTTGTTGAGCTGTTCATTTTTGGACTGACAAGAGTTAATGCTTTGTAGATGAAATTAGCATACTAACTAAACTATTTTTAATTAATTTTTTTTTCATCTGTAAAAGTGACAAAAGAAATTGCATGCTCATTCTACTCCTCCCATTCCTAGGTGACCGGATTTGATTCAGTTGATGATGAATCAAAGCCAGAAAATCCAATGTTTGACAAAGATGTGACTCTTCCATCCGCTTGGAAAGAAGATGAAAATCCCCCATACAACTACTATTTGTATTATATGTATGCAAATATGTGTGTTCTTAACTGCTTCCGAAAGTAAGTCTTCTTCATACCTAATTCAACTAAGTTCTTCCTGATTTTATTTTTTAATTGTTTAAAGTTTGCAACTAATTCTTATTAATAATGTTCTTTAAAATTTACCACACAATTTTTTATAGCTAAAAAAATATTATTTAGAATTTTATCACATTACCATTGATAATAATTTTGAAAATTATGACAAAATAATAAAATTAAATTTTCCTGTTTTTATATACATTTGTGAACACAAAATGAAATCTTGGATTGTTTTATTCTGTATATTTATATAGGAAAGGTAAATTCATTAACAATATGGATTATATATAGTTTAAGTAAGCAAATAATAAAAATATTTTGAAAGATAAACGAAATCTTGGATTTTGGATAAAGGTTAGCAGGTATTTAATGGTACAAGGACTATCTTTCGTCATATTCTACCAAATGTAATTTATAAGAGACATGTATCCAGCAATGTTATTAAAATATAATATGTTAATGCTTTTTTGAAATTAATAATATATTTTCTATTATGAAATGGGCATAGCCACAAGTGTTAATTAGTGTATAATCATAAAAAATGGCATCTTAAATATATATAGTATTAATGCCTCACACACAATTAAATTTTCAAAATTTAAATTTATAAAAAATAAAATTTTGGCTCAGCCAGATAAAGAATATTCTAAGTTTAATACACTTTTAATATCTGTTTCTAGGTTAATGCTTTTGTTTTAAATTCTTTAAATCATTTTTTATTTGTTCTTAGTAAGGCAACAATACACTAGTGCCTATTTTAGAATTTCTTAGTGATCATAATTTTTCATTAATGTTTTTTTAATCACATTATAAAATATTTCTTGTTTATGTTTTAGAGAAAGAAAAATGAATACATTTGTATTAAGACCCCACTGTGGAGAAGCTGGACCTGTCCAGCATTTAGTAGGAGGTTTTCTCTTGAGTGAAAACATCTCTCATGGACTCCTGCTCAGAAAGGTAATATGTATTGACATGTAGATAATGAAACTTAATAGTTATTTTAAGCTGATAAAAAATTGTGTTGTAAAGCAACATACTTTATAAAATTTATGAGTTGGCGATTGAATTGGCTTCAGTACTAATAATTTACATTAGTTGTTAACAAAAGTACTTAAAATAGAAAAAGATGCATAGTAGGGTTTTTATTTCTTGTGTGGCTAGTTAACCACAATATGACCACCTCTTATCTTTTTATAGCACAGATAATTTCTTTATATTTGATAAACAATTCCATATCAATCTTTTTAATGAAAAAATCTTCAAAGGGGATTAAAAATGGCTATCCAAAAATATCTGAGTATCTTTCAATGTGTCTGATTTTATAAAGAAAAGAAAATCAGATTCTGTGAGGTCTGCAACTTCAAATCACTTCTTTATTTAGAAAATAAATAAAAATTATAGCTAACTTTCCATTTATTTTACATAAATGTTTGTTTTTACAAATTCAGCAATAGTTTCCATTATATGAAGAAGTTCAGATAAGTCATGGAAATGCTATCATAATTATGTTGAATAATAAGATTTTTAAACGATATCATCAACATTAAAATAGGGAAGGGGTTATAGCTTCTAAATCTTGGACTATGAACAATATTAAAATGTAAATGTTGTTTCCTTTTTAGGTTCCAGTTCTTCAATATCTGTATTATCTTTCTCAAATTGGCATAGCTATGTCTCCACTAAGTAATAACTCACTGTTTTTAAATTATCATCGCAATCCACTCCCTGAATACCTCAGCAGAGGATTGTGTATATCATTATCTACTGATGATCCACTTCAATTCCATTTTACTAAAGTAAGTCCTGAAATTCTATATCTCAATTTGGTAATATTTTTCTAAAATTTTATATAGTAAAAACTGTTATGATTTAAAACTCTTTTTGATAACAAAATAAATAAATTGTATCTGATTTCTTTTGTAAATTTAATTCAAGAACTGAATGTTGAAACTCTTTTAAAATAGATTCTTATAATGATAATTATTGATGTATCCATACTATCGAGGGAAAAAAATTGCAAACATTTCCATCCCCACATACACACACTAGCAGTTTTGGTTTGCAGATATTTTAATAGAAAGTTTGGTATCAGGAAAATGCAATATTTTTGTCTTGCCTATGTACTATTCAAATTTCTTACTAGCTGTCATGAATGAAGTTTGAAGATGATTCCATAATATTTTATAACTTTGAATTTTTATTTTAAAAAAATTCATGTTTTTTGTTTTATACATTTATTGGTAGAATATAGAAATTTAGTAATTTAGATGTAATCTCATATAATTAATTGTAAGTGGTAATCTATACTACTATTGTAAATGTAAAAGTTTGGATGGATGGATGATGTTAGTCTATCAGGCCAGAACAAGCTGAACAAAATTGGAAGACATTTAGGACAGATATAAATTATAGTTAAGAATAGAACATAAGCTAATATTTATTCTGGTTATATGAGTGGTTAATTTTTTTTAATCAAAAACTAACTTTCTAGTCAAAAATCTTCATTTTCCTCCCACCAAATAAGTAAGACTTCAGTTTTGTTCCTATGCGAATGAGGCTAGTCTTAACATGTTTTTCCCTGCTTATTTCGAACAATTCTGTTTATTTTCTTAGCATTTGATGCATTTAAAATTAAACATTATTAATTAATCGATTTTTTTGGATTCATTCTGAACTATTTTCAAATTAAAATAAGTCAGAATAAAGGAAATAAAAAAAAAATCTTAGCTGTATCACGTTTCCTCAACTGATATAGAAAATTCACGCATTTGCATTGCCCCAAATAACGTTGTAAATTCAAGCAAGCACAGTGTGTTCCGATTGTCAATACCTTAACTTTGAAAAGGATACAGACTTGATTTTGCTTTGGTTAAACTTATCAGCAAAAGAATTTACAAGTTCAGTGATTATATCATATCAGACTCTGTTTCCAACAGCATCATAATAATACGGTTTGATAACATTTTACATTATGATCAGATCATCAATTCTCGCACATACACATCAAAATTTCCACAAGTATGAAGTAGTGGATAAAAGCTGGCATTATATAATGAAATTAGTTTAAAAGAAATCTTTTTCAAAATAAACAATTTGATCAATATACTTGCTGCTGCATATTTGTTTGCCATTTGGCAGATAGTAAAAAGTTTGTCTGCAAACAGGCCCTGTTTTAGTTGTAACTTGTAAGTAAGTCTTTAATTGAATGTTATTACTCAATTAAATGGATTTAATTCCAAGAATATTTGATCAAGTGTTTCCATTTACATTTGTTGTAGGAACCTTTAATGGAGGAATACAGTATTGCTGCACAAGTGTGGAAACTAAGTAGCTGTGATATGTGTGAACTTGCAAGAAACAGTGTCCTCATGAGTGGATTTCCGTTATCGGTAATTATTTTTTTCCAAAATAATTGTAAAAAGTTCTATTATTTAAGATTTATACTACATTACTATAATTTTCCATTGTACCAATTTTAGATTTAAATAAAAATCATTCTCAAAAATGTTAATGAAATATGATAGAAAGGATCAACAAACAATACAACAATCCATTAACTTATAAAGGACAATCTTAGACAAGTTTTAATTTAGTAAAAATACCCTAATATATGTAATGATATTTTTAATTGTAATTCATTTCTAAAGTTTTGTCTTTATTTGGCCCCTTGAAATTTGAAAGAAGTAAGGTATTGGGATTTATAGCAACAATGGCTGTTATCCTCTGTTTCGAATACTTAGAACAAAATATATATTAAACACAAGAGAGCGTGCACGCACAAAAACAAATTGAAGTTTCAGTCAGTTAACAGTTAATGCTGTTCAATCAGTTGATTGAAGCTGCAGTGAGTCCGCTGACGAGATTTAGAACATTTCCAGGGGTTCCAATGGAAAGAAGAGGTATAAAAAGTCAGAGCAATTTAATGTGGTAAAAAAAAAAAGATTATTAGTAGATGTTGAATTGCTTCAACAATTGAAGAGAAACTTGAAGATTGGTCTTGTTTGCAATATTTGGCCCCTAGTGACCTCATTCTAGAATTTTCTAATCCATTCCCCTTTTTCAATTGAATAAAACAAATGAAGTTATAAAGATAATGCATCATTATCCATCCACTCAGTGGAGTAATCGATCAATGGATGTATAGACTCTTTTGAAGCATGGCTGGGTTTCTCTTGTCAAGGTCAAATGTATAAGAATTTTTTCAGAAACCTATATGTGTGTGATTTATGAGAATAACCTAATATGTAAGACCAGGGATAAATATTTTGCTCCTTTTTATACCTTTTAAAGCTTCTGCTGCATGCTTCTTAAATTAGAATTAAAAATTCAACATGTGTTTTCTTTATGATGTTTAGCCATGATTCTGCAATCTGCCTAAAATTAATATATGTAATATAATCCCATTATTTATTAGGTGAAGAAGCATTGGCTTGGTCCTAACTGTATGAAAGAAGGAATTGCAGGAAATGATATTACTCGCACAAATGTTCCAGACATCCGAGTAGCTTACAGAGCAGAAACATTATTAGAAGAGCTTTCAACAATCTTCAGTGCATTGAGTGGTAGTGAAACTTCATCAACCCCTGTGACACCAATGAAGTGAAATAATTGTAAATTATATTTGATCTCATGCTCTAGATTCCTTAATATATTTTATATGCGTGGAATTTTCAGAGAAAAAATTAGCTTAAATATACAAACTTTATTATTTAGTACTTTATATACTCATATAATTTAAATCTTTTATTTTGATTGAAATCAAAAATTAATTTCATTAGCTGAGTTATATCTATGTAGCCAGCATTTTCTTTTATTAATCAGTCAATAATGGAATCATATTTTAAAATAGTTCATAAAATGTCGTAAAAGCTGATTTTCAAAAGTGCCAATCTTCCATGCAGTAACTTTTATACAATTTAAAAAAATCAATTTTTTTGTATGGATTGTTAGCGTAGTAAATTACTATTGTTTATATAGTTTTGTTGATCAACATTTATGTATTTTTTAGTAGGAAAAGCATTTATAGAAGTTTTTGTATTAATTTTATATTGAGTAATTTTATAATTTTTATATGCTAATACCAAAGTATTTGTGTATATTTTGGTTAATGTAAAATTTTATGTAAGAATTATTTATCTGATTTACAAAATTATGGTGAATCGATGCTTTTTCATAATTTCGTAATTATTTAAGCTTGGAAGTATATCAGCCTATTTTGCTTTCATGTTTTTAGATTGAGATGTTGGTTGTATTTGTTAAAACTTTATTGAAAAATAAAAATTGTTGAAGCATTTTACAAGTATTATTGATTTATTTGATTTACATTTTCCTTTAAAATTTATGTCCATCATTCTAATAGAAATATATTTCTACGGATACTCTTCAGCCAAGGTTCTTTCACCAATTTGTTGGACGATGAAATCAACAGTCGTTTAATAAACATCATTTGTTACTAAAAAGGAAGATGCTAATACAAGGATAGCAGATACACAGCTGAAATGAATTCAGAAGGAGGAGGGAATCTACTGAGCTTCACTCTCCAAACATCTGCAATTCACCATATTCTTTTTTTAGCTGTATCCGACTACTGGCTATTTCACACACATAACTCAATCCTGCTTCTACAATAAACATCAATATTTGGCACAGAATGATCTATGGTCATTGACTGTCAGCCTTTTACATCTGCCGGACAGCGGGCAGAGAATGTTTGGGACCAAATGGGCATAACCCAGTTCCTATTGACTAAATCACAAAATTTCCAGTAATGTCTATTTAGCCGACAAGCCCTGAGATAACCGATCATAAAATTATCTTTCCAGTGATTGAGCTAACCATGCTCGGAAGTAACATTATGGGCTTGTAAAAATTTATACAATGAAAAAAAAAGTTGTTTTAAATCCAAACTTTAACTTGCAATCAATTTTTTAGTTTTTTTCTTTTTGTATTCAATTTTTCTTAGTTTAAATGGAAAATCTCATAATAATGTTACATTTTTTAAATCAACATTCATCCAAGCATACCCTCTTTTTTTTTGTTTCCATCACATCCTCTTTTGATAATTAAACCAGTAGACTAAGAAATACAGTGGCTGATAGATTAGCCTCTTGACCTATGAATTTAATGCCTATAATAATATCTGAGCAATTAAATACTTGTAACTGCAGATTTAAAGCTAAAACTTCAATTATTTAATATATGTACCAGATGCATTATAATATGCAGAGTTTAAATTTTCATAACAGGTAATTTTTAAAAACATTTAATTAACCATTAATATGTTGTGCTATTCTAATCATTAAGGTCGTGCTGTTAAATATATTTAAAAGTTTTCAGAACTGATAATATAGGTTTAGGAAAAATGATTAATTCATATTTTATGCAGACCTTACAATATTGAAGTCTTCTTAAAAAGTACAGGAGAATTCAAATTCTTGTAATGTTTAGAAAGATAAACGCGACAAGAATGCAACTTAACGGTCACAAATGGTTACAGTTAAATTACAGAGGCTCAGTCCTTTTCAACTTATTTTCATTATCTTAATTTATAAATCCAGTTCCTGAGATAAAATACCAGGATTTCTACGACCACAAGCTGAATATTTGTGGAACTACTGAGACTAAAAAAATGATTTTCAGATTTCAGAAGAATATTATTATAATGTCTAAAAATTTTACAGTATAAAAGCTGCATCTTCTTCAAATCCACTTTACAATACAATATTATATGAAAAGCAAACAGTTGATGTGCTTTGGAATAAAGAAGTTAAAAAATCGTACAAAAATTTGGAACAAATTCTCAGCAAATTTATATTTTGAGATCCGACGTATGCAATGTTCCTTTAACATGCAAATTTTGTTTTTACTTTTCTAGGTAATAAATAACAAATTTTCACTCAATATATAGATAAAACGCATTTGTTTGATATACATTATTACAAATAATGAGAGGGTTTACTTCCTTTACTTTTTCATTGATAATAACTCAGGAGTACTATTATGCTATTATTATAACACACGAATGAGTGGTAAAAGCTTTATAAGCCAGATAACAACCCTTGAGCTGAAGTGTCATTTTTGCTTGATGGTCATGTTATTCAGCCACTAACCCTCAGACTGTGAGTTTGGTTCTAGCACATAAAAAAAAACAAGGAATTTTCCCCAACCCCCCTGGTAAGTATGCCATTAAGAAAATGTATATAATAGGTATATATGGCAGACCATTTTTAATACAAACAATGGTATTATGAAGATAGGGATTTGTCTCATAATATGAACCTGATTAAAGGAAATTTAAAGCCCTATGTATTAAATTACAAAATTAATATTTCAGTTTTTAAAACACCATACAATATGTTAATGGCTACATATCCTTTCCATCTGATATATAAGGAAATAAAAATTGTCTATTTAGAACAAGTAACAATTTGAATTGCATAGACTTAAAAACAAATAACTATTGTGAAATCTTTATTACAAAAATATATAAGTACATATCACAGTTGCAGCTCATCAACTACAAGTCCTGGTCAATCCCATTTAAACAAGCAGCATCATAAGACAGCCCTCTTATACAAGTATGTAGGTATTAGTTAATATAACACACTAACAGTAAAAAATACCCACTTTTAACCAATTCAAAAGGCTTAGAGGGATGTCACTGCAACTGGATATGCTAGTCTTGCATGTAACAGGAGTCCATTCATAAAAATGCTGTAAAGAAAACAAAACTAAATTAATATTCTAAAAAATAATTGAATTTTTTAACAAATTATTTATTACAAATCAGCTGAAAAAATGTAATAAAATGTTAATTATCAAGATTTTAAATTAATAAACGATAAATCTTTTTAACTAAGCATTTTATTTAATTTGAATCTTCTAAAGACAGAGGGGAAAAAAAATATTAAATCAAATTCTTCAAGATAATTGGTTCAATTAATCCTAAATACTGCATTGTGTTTGAAAATTTTAGACTTAATAAATATTTATTCTTGACTTCAGCAAAATATACACACATCTTTTATATTAAAAATCGAGAACAACATTTGAATTTTTCTTTTTTTGTCCTTATGAAGATAACATTTTATATAAATAATATATGCATGGAATAAATATAACTAAGCATAACTTATAATTGGCAAGAATTTTTTTAATTAAGAAATATCATAAAATGCCTATATTAAAAAGAGCACAAGTAGAATTGAGAAGTTATTTTATTATTACTTACAAAAAAATAATTCAAAAGATATAGTTTCAACATGGACATCGAATTTTTGTATAGAATGACTAATGTCATTTAGGTTTCGATCATATCTGTAGAATATACTGAAACATTGATATTTTTTAAAAAACTAAACTAATAAGAAAAGATAAAAGAAAACTATTAAATATGTTAATTACAATTATGTAATTGAGAAATTATACTGTCATTATTTAAAAAGATAATTTAAAACAAATAATTTCTATATAAGCATTTGTTTGCATAGGATGACTAATGGCATTCTGGTTTAGATCATATCAATAGAATTCCCTAAAACATTGATATTTTAAAAAGTAAACTAATAAGAAAAGATAAATGAAAATTTTTAAATATATTAAATACAATTAATAAAAGTTTAATTAATAATATTGCATTATCTGTGTATTCTTTAACACATCTTTACCTGGAAAACGGTAGGTATTTACGCATACAAAAAAATTCAAATGTTAAAAGTTTAGCTAATCCTGTTTTGACATAACAGGAGTATGATTTAGGAACAAATGTCATGATTTTGAGCCATAGTCAAATGAAGTGGATAATATCTGAGCTAGATACTTCCCTCCATTCTTATATATCAAAGATGTCAGCTGTAACATATCCCAGACCAAAGACCACACTTATGGCAAAAGGATGAAATATTTTCTCTCATGAGGTTAAATCAAAAAGTGTTATTTCACTCTATATTTTCTGCTTGTGCATCATTTTAACAGCATCCAGATAATACTGAACAGATTTCTTGCTGGTAGAGCATAAGCTTGTTGGTAGAGCACAACTATTGTGAAATATCTTTTGTTCACATATAAAATGTCATAGTGAACACACATGAACTATACACTTGTTCATACTTTTATTATTCTCCTCCATTTATATAGTCACGGATGAACTTTGAGAGGATTTTTTAATGAATATTATTAGAATGTTTAAAATTCTCACACTTAAAAAAAGTATATGCTTTCCCTCCACACAGTATTTTTCTTTTATTAAAAGAAAATATTCACAATTGCCTACAATAATCTGATTACACACATTTTGTACAAAAGTCTTTCTATTTCACAATATTAAATATTTGGTTAGTTTAGAAAGCATGTATTTTGCAATCTTATCTATTGATAAATAAACAGCTACTTTTCAATGTAATATTTTGCTTACCAAACGAACTCAAGTTACATGGAGCTTTAACCTCATCCACCGCCGCCGCCACCACGTCTTGAAGGTCTGTAACATGAACCACTACTTCCGCCTCCCATTAATGGATTGTAATCCTGTCTTAAAGCTGAAGAATTTTTACTCGGCTTGGGTTTACCATAAACAAGACTTTCCATTGCAGCAAGTTTTTCCTCTCGTTTTATTCTTTCTCTCTGTAAAGAGGAAAAATAGCTTAGTCACATTAGATTTCAAAATAATTTCAGAAATACAAATATTATCATGAAATACACACAAATAAAAAAAAATCAGAAGGATTTTTTAAAAAATGTTTTAACATTGTGGTTTATTGCAAGGAAAAAAATTGGTGCAATGATTATAATAAAATATTTTCTCAGAAACTGAAGTCTCAGAATGATTAAAAAAATCATTTTAATAAATTACTGATATTTAAATTTTCTTAAAAGTGGATTCCTTTTAAGAAGTTACATATTACAATGTTTCACATGGCACAAATTGTGGATAATTCTTCTTCTATGATGATTTCTACAACTTGAAATGATATCTTTTTTAAACATTTATATACACAATCAAATTTCTATATATCGAAATTTCTGGGGAAAATATTTAGTACATAGAAATTTCAACACAATAAAACATGCTGAAAATTTATTATCAATTTCTTAAAATAATTATGTGTCTTTTTTAAGATTTACTAAGTCTTAGAAATTAAGTTCCACAGAAATGATTAAAATTGTTTAATTTTAAAGTTAATAACAATTGTTTAATTTTTTTAAATAGCATTTAAATTTTCATGCTGGCTTTTTAATATTTTACTAAACAAATTTTTTTTCCACATTCAAATATTTCCTTATAGTGATCAGAATTAATACACATTTTAAACCAAATTATATTTAAAATAAAAATCTTGTAGCAAATAAGGAAATGGTTTTATAGAGCAGAGGCTAAAAATAAATCACATCTTAACAGCAAGTGTCCCGCCCCTCCTTTTTTTCAATGACTTTTGGTTATTTAAGAATTAGTATTTCAATAAGAATTAGTAACAGCTTTTTTCTTATTTAATTTATATTCTTATTCCTGAAGGAAATCAATGATCACTTTTTGACAGTAATATAACTATATATATAACTTTAAAGCAAAAATTTTTGCTTAATACAAAGAAATTTTATTCAATATGGAAAAAAATTGTGTGTCCCCTCCCCTTTTTAATACAGATGATAGATTTTGAAAACTTGAGGTCACTGGACTAAATTAATTTGAGGCTCCCATTCTACGCAAATTGTATTGAGCAGAAAGTGGTGTGAAGTGAACTTATTTGCACTTTTATGCTTATTTTATTTATATAATATTTTATATAAAATTAATAAAGGTGCTATCTTTTATTTTAATTTATTTATTCTAATTTTTTTGATAATACAAAATGATAACATGAAAATGATTTATTTTTGTCTTTTCGTATTTCCTAAATGGGATGCACATTATTGTGTCCGAGCATACACATTTTAAAACCGAAAAATTATTTTAGACAAAAATACATTAATTTATTTTTTATTGATTTAAATTTGTAAAAAAAGCTATGGGCATAGCATATCTGACACTTATTTTGTAATGACATTTAGTTTTCTTTTTCATCCACTTACAAGATCTTTTGTATTACCGTATTTGAATTTATTTTTTTCCTCTCATAATTATCAAGCATTTCTAGTAATATAAATAAACCAATCCAAGTTTTGCCTCTTTTCATTAGATCATGAATTCTCCCATCAGAAAGTAAATTCTTTACCTATGTATTGACCACTTTTAAAGACTGATAATGATTAAATCATAAAATAATATGTGTGTGTATATATATACATACATACACACACACACTGAAAATATGATTAATCTAATATATCATGGTTATGCCAAGATCTACAGCTACCAATTCAAAAGGATTAAAAAAAAATTTTTTTTAAACAATCTATTTGAGTATTCTAAATATAAGAATGGCATGCATTGCACAAAGTTGTTACACACAACATGCATTGATTGTAACATGTATCTATATTTAATGAGACTAAAACTTCAAAATTTCTAGAATTTTAAAACATTTCAAGATGTTCATCCTTTAAATGTAATTTGGTGGGTTAAACACTTATCAAATCTGCCTCCTCCCCCAAATCAAAATATTATCTACAGAAAGAAAAAGGATACTAAAATGTTCATGATCTAGTAGGAGGGGGGGGGGAAACCAACTAATTAAAAAAATATTACAGCAGAGAAAATTTTAAGTCAATGGCTTTAATTGTCAACTCTTTACCTTTAATCAATGTTTGTATTTCCATGACTGAGTTCACTTTAATAAACTCCATCATTTTATTGACAGTAATTCTTTCTCTAATGAATAATAAATACCATTTACAAGATTTTTGTTCCAAAATAATCAAATTTTTGCAACTTTTTTCTTGATATATATTCGGATGAAAGCTATTGAAGGAAGTGTATTTTTTCATTGCCTTTTTCATTTATTTATGCTAACAAATCGTAAGAACAATGTCTCAAGATTTTTTTTTCAGTATGTTTTTGAAGATTTCAATTGAGAGTATTCAAACAATTATATATTCCTTATTTACTATGGGAGTTTTTAAATGAGAATTCCCATATTTTTTCTTTCATTTAAAAGAAAATCAAATTACCAAAAAAAAATGGTGTGCCAAAAAATTTAAATTATCTTTTCATTTTTTATTTATTATTTTTGCTATACATTAAGTTAAAAAAAAATTGGGCATACAAATAGAATGAATTCTCCATAAATCATTTAAAAACAAAAGTGAATACAGATTTATGATAGCCAAGAAAAGTACTTTTAATTGTTAAAAACTGCATTTGTTTATCTCTGCACTTTAAAAATATTTACATATTTTGAAGCTCATACCTTTAAAAATTCAGTAAAAAGAAAATATCATAAGAATAAAATACTTTAATGGAAATGTAGATAGCAGGAAACAAAAAGGCAGAAAACTCTATAAAACAATGTCATTCCCTCCACCTAAGGTCAAAGGTGAAGTCAAAGTCACACTCTTTTGGAGAAGCAGGTAATTAAATTAACATTTTATGTAAAAGGGGAATCTTTTTTTCCTCTTGTATTAACTGATAATTGTTGACTAGCAAGTCAGCCAGCAAACGAAATAAATGAAAATAAATAAGGGTCAGGAGAAATGGATCTCATGTATTTTCAAATAAAAATATTCAGAAATTTGACAAAAAATTTATTTTATTTATAATGCATTCGGGTACACTACTCTTAAAAATCAAATAAAATACAATTGTTTATTTGTGTTTTTTAAAAAAACCTTGTAGATCTTCACAGTATGCCATATCCGCCTCAGTTCATAATATTCAAATCATATGAAATTTATTTGAAACAAATGATTTTGATATTTTGAGGGTAATTTTTTCAATATTTTACAGTTTTTTTTACACTGTAGAAATTTTTGAAATAATACTAATTTTCAAATTATTTATTTATTTTTGGTTTTTTGCATACATTGTTCTTTCCCCATATGCTACTTTTAAACTCTTCATTTTTATTGAGTTTCTATTTTTTTCTGAGTAAAGAAGATAAAAATAGAGGGGAAAAACCATGTGCAAATCTATTATAACAAAAAAAAAACTGTTACATCGGCATTACAATATAGATTTTGATGCCTTCCAGGTCTCAAGTCACGAGACAACCGCCTCCATTACTTGTGAAGAAATCCCAATTCTCAATTCATGAGGAATTAGAGATATGAGGGTTCCAAAGTTTACACTCATACTAAGTTTAACGGAATATTATATCTATTTTTACACAATGATTAATTTATGCAAAAGGAATTCATTTATATTTTGTTGCTAACATTTTTCTTTACATAGGCCTAAAAGTTAGCCAATCTGTAGTTGATCATCATAGCTGGTTGATGATGTAGTTCCATTTATCAGTTGCAAGTTTCTCAAATACAAACAGGAATGATAACTATGTAGAAAGTTTTAACTATTAAAACCTATTTATGCAATTATAAGCATATATCTCTTCAAAACTGGTTGCATGATGGATAGTTAAATAAATCCTCAAACAGTTACCAATTTTAAAAAATACGGTAGGGAAAAATTCATTCCCAGACATGATGATATGGAAGTCAAAGAATAAGCAAATTATTACTTCTCTCATTTTCTCCTCATGCTCTCGAGCTAAGCGCTCATGCTCTTCAGCCATTCTCTGGCGAGCTCTTGCCATTGCTTCTTCTCTGGCAATTATGAGGGATGGATCTAAATTTATAAAACATTACAAGTCATAAAAGAATATCCTTTATTGAATAATTTTAAATATACAAATTAAACTGTAAAAAGAAATTTAATGTTAAGCCACAGAAAAGTATTACACAAATAAAAATAAAAAAAAATGAAGAAATAAAAAAAAAATTAATTCAAATTTCTGAGTAATGCAGATATACTTCTCTTATTTCCTATTAATACAATGGGTAAAATATTTTTCTATCACACAAATATATTTTTATTAATTTGAAGTAAAAATTTTTAAGTTTTCCTTTTGTTTCTTCTTGTGTTAGTTGAATATTTTTATATCTAGTGCACTTAATAATCATAAAATAATAGATTTTTTCCTATTTAATCGACAATATTACTGTTGTATATCAACTTCAAACACAACCAGTGAGAATGGTCTTTCCAAAACTTTTTTGTATACTTTCTAAAAAGTCTTATTCCAGAGAATGCTATACACAGGATTATCATGCAATAATTAGAAAATACTAATCATTAGTGCAAATTCAGCATTTTTAATTGAATCAAACAAATGGTCCTTGATGAATTTTTTTTTTGACAATTATACTCCAGCATACAGTTAATGGTAACCAAAAATCTAATTCCTGTTTTATATATGTTGTTTTTCACCAACTGAAAAATAATTTAACACAAAACTACACTTGCAGTCACAAAAGTCCTTACTAAATTTTATATATTTAAGTAATTGCATTTTTGAGTTATCATGTTTACATGAAAGAGGAGGGGAAAAAGAAGAAGAAAAAAAAAAAAGATGATAACCACGAGTTGGATTTTTCATACAATTTGATAGGTCTCTATACTAAACATGTGAATCTGTACAGAATTTTATTTATCCAATCATCTTTGTTTTTATAATTATCGTGTTAACTTATATTTAAATTGATGGGCAAACTTTCTCTGAATGGGTTTTGCTCAAAATTTGGTACAAAAACTATCTGTCAAATTTCATCCATCTAGCTCAAGGATTTGACATATACAGACATATTCACAGACATTTTCCAAAACGTGATTTTCAATCTCAGAGAAAGCTATAACATGGCAATTATCAAACTCTTGACTTCAAATTTTTTGAAGATTATGATATCTTCTCCATAGTTCATATGCTAAAAACATTAAAAAAAGCAAGGAAAAAAAACTTTTTTTAAAAATTAAACACACACACACACACACACACACAGAAAATATTGGATATGAATTATATTATTTATTTTATTTAGTTACATTATTCAATCTTGTTTACTTTTGATTAATCTACTATTTATAATTTGATCATAAAAAAAATACTTAGCAGCCATTCCTATTTATTTAAAATATTCAACATTAAATATAAATCTTTACTATCACTTCTAAATTAAAAGTTGCTATTTTTTAATGCAATTATTTTTATTACCAGATTTTCTTAAATCTTTGCATGTAGATCTAATTTCTGCCATAGCTTTCTTAGTTCAAATTAGCTACTAAACTGCATAACTACTTGTGTATCTGAAACAGAGTAGCCAATAGTATGCAAGTATTAAATAATTTTTAAGCAAAAGTTGAATCCTTATCTTTGATCTTTTGGGAACAGATCTTTGACCCAATCACATCTATTGCTTTAATTATTATACAGTTAAAAGATGAATTAACCTCTTTTTAGAATAAGAATTATAGATCAAAAGATAATCTATTTTCATTCTTGAAATTGGTGATCTACTAGTAAGCTTTAACAAATATTCTATTGAGCTACTCTCAAATTTATATTTGAATCTATTGGTAGCATGAGAACACATTTAAATAATTAAAAATTAATCCTCGTTCTTTTATTTTTGTGAATAGTTAAGAAAGAAAGCACCTAACATTTCTCCATAATATTACATTAAGAGCAAATTTGTTTTAAATAATCTTTCATCCATTTGTGAAGAATATATTATTTTCTACATTGAATTAAACTACTCTTATTACAATGAACAATTTGATTACCTTTCTTATATTCGGCTTCTTTCTCTTGTTCTTCTACTCTTTCTCGCCATTTTTTATACTTAGGATAAAAATGACTCCAAAGCAAGTTTAATACAATCACAACGAAAAGAATAGTCCATCCATAGTTACTTAAAACTCCAGTCACTGAAAATAAAATAATATTTTTGATAATTCAATCTAAAAGTATAATTTTTTTTCTATCATGGCAAATATTCCAAAAAAATTAAAAAAGAAATATACCTTCATAATATATTAATCCATTAATATTTTGTCAAAACTCCTCTTTAAAGAGCATCAAAATTCAAAATTGACCATTTAATTATGACTGTCATCGGTAAGAAATTTAGTAAATTTGCCTTAATAAATTCAATTCATGTTTTTTAAATATATTTTTATATTTAATGGTGGTCACCAATAAGCATATAAATATTCAAAAATTTTATATATTTAAATCAACCTTTTTTCAATTTTTTTTATATTTTAAAGACATATATAATAGATCCTATAATTAAACCCATAAATAAATATAGGAAATTATCTACATAAATACAGATCTTCATACAATGCAGTCTTCACATACATGCCAAAATCTACAATAGTATTTCCTAGTGTGGTTTCGATTTTTTTATACTAAAGATTTTCCTGTGGGGTCATTGAAAAGCAACTACCATGAAGAATATTCGCTTGATTTTGAAGTGTCTTCATGCTCTCACAATATCAATTGAATGAAACTAGCATCAAATTTGAGATACGCTTCTACAAATTTCTGTCATTCATTGTATAGTCTCCTCTTTTCAGATCGCAGCAATTACTGCCTCTCTCAATTCAATGCTTTGACACAGCTAAATTCTATAAGGTAATTTCTGCTTGTGTTTTATTATAGATTAGCCTTTGTGCTTGAGTTTCGAAACAGACTACATGTAATTTGAGTAAGAAACTTGTTTATACATGTTATAAGAATGTAGAATACTTTCTCTCATTTGTTGGCACAATGTAAACACAAACTGAAGATGCTGTTTTTCATTTTACATTTACTGACAAGTCATGATAGGAATCACTTTGTCATCAGCAAGACTGCATTACTAGTAAAGTAAAAAGAACTATAGCAAAAAATATAGCAAATAATCTGAGCAAGATTGAATGTATAATTTATTAAAATAAACTGAAAAGAAAAAAGTATTACCATAAACATATTTAAATTAAAAAAAAAAACTAAAAATAGCAAATACAATAATGCAATGAAACGTACTTTAAATTTTATATATATAATTGTTTTGCAGTAAAAAATTCTGAAATACACCTTAAATATGACAGACAAAAGTTGTTTACTGTTTCAACTCTTTTTTTCACCATATTAATATGCAGTTACAGTTTTTTTACTAATATATTATATAAATTAAATATTTTAAATTTGCATCATAAAACAAAAATTTATAAATAATATTCTACTTAAAATGTTGTTCAAACACAACTGATAATTTAATAGTCTTCATTTTAAAAGCACTCTTTTGCCATGTTTCATTAAATTTTTATACTATTGTATGCATTTATAAAATATTCTTTCTAAAATTTTACACACTTATGTGTGTTATTTAAATATTATGCTTGCATAGAGACTTCCAATTTAAAAGTTTGTGTGAAAAGAACTGATTATTTTTATTACTTTTCAGCACCAAAACTTTGATTTAATCATCTCAAAATGTCTGATGACAATCCCCTCTTTTTTTTTTCCTTTTTTTTTTTAATAATTTTAGCAAGCCAGTTGGTATATTTTGTTTTAGTTCAAATAATAAAAGGGAATAATAATTACATGGACATTTTAACTTTTATGACAATGATGCATACCTTTTGGATGGTATTTCTCATCTATACAAATTAACACTAACCTTACTATGATCAGCTGTTTTCTAATGACAGCAAATATCCTGATATATTTATCCACATGTCATGTTTTAAGGTAAAATTGTGGTAATTGCATGATTAATTTTAATTAATTTTAAAGTCAAGGTATTTATATTAACAATAAAAGATTCAGGTGCTACAATAGTTGATTCCTTAACTTAAGAAAATTAATAATATACTATAAAAAAACTTTTTTTTTTACATCACAGGCAAAAAATGTACAGAATTAATGACAAAAAAACTTATTTAATAAAATATATAAATTATATATACATTAATATGAAATCAAGACAGCTTCTTTAATTTTTAAATCATTAAAAACATAAAAAGCTCTTTTCTCATTACAATTGAGTAACATCTTATTTATACCAATGACTATTAAAATTGGATCCTTTATTACAGTTAAATGGCAAAACTTGAGATAAAACTGCCAATTACAGCTTTCAAATCTAAATCATAAATACAAAGATATTTGAACTGCAACATAAAAAAAAAATTCTAATGACAATCACAAACCCAAGTGAAACCATTTTTTTTTTTTTTAAATTTTACAATAACAATGTATTTCAAAATTTTTAATACCTGAAATCCAGAACTCTTGAGAAACCATTCAGACACAAAGAATTTCTAGCTTTTGAATAAACATTTTAAGTAAATTTATTTTAATTTATCAGTCATTGATGGTTTATTTCCCAATTTATTTTCTAAACTTAAGCTAGTTTTTTAAAATTAAAATAAAGCTTTTTTTTTATCCAATTGGTCGATTAGAAAAAGTTTAATTCTTTAAGCATCCAATTTCTTAAATAATATATCAGGTAAGAAAAATTAAATTTTAAAATATAACATGAAGACTATTTTTTATATCTAATTATATCTTTAAAATTCTAATACTATTTTATTCATGGATATTTAAGATAATGTACATATAAACAGAGAATTTGCATTTTAGACCGAGCTTGATCAACATTTCTGTTATTGAAAAGGTTAAGTTGTATCAGTTTCATATCTTAATTTATATGAATTTGATCTGAAAATCCATCTGTATCAAATAATAAAAGCTTTTACAGACTGTTAAAATGATAGCATATTACATTATAGAATTCCTGAACTATAACACGACATTTAACAATGTTAATTATTTTCTTCAGAAATTTCTGTTTGTTACAAAATTAAAAATTCTTATTTCAATCTTTTCAATCTGTTTTTCGTCTTATCGGATTGAGGGATCATTTTATATAACATATAAATACTATGCTTCTATTTTATAAGTGTTATAAATCAAAGCTTCTAATATAATTCATTAGATTCTAGAATTATTAATGTAATCATTTATACTAAAATGATATAGAGATATTAAGAGAAATAGTAATACATTACATATTTACAGAAACTTATCCATAAAACTGACATTCTTATGATACTCCATTATAAGTAAATTTACAGAATAAAAGTTGTTTCATTAGACGAAAAGACACAAATACTAATTAAAAAAGGTTTAAGCAGAATTTTTAAAAACAAGAAAGGAAAAACAATTAACATACCTTGATCAAATACAGACTGTACTGGATCAGGTGTAGGATTAGGTGGTACGTCCATTATCAGCTAGTAATCATTCCACTATATGAAAAATATTGAAAAAAAATTAATGACATTACATTACATATGAAAGTAAATAATAGAAAATTATACTATTGAGGACAAAAACTTTACTGTTTTTTTTATTCACCGTACATTTGCTACAAATTCAAAATTTCTACATAAAAATCTGCTTTTTACGATATCATAAAAGATTGACAAATCAATATTTCCGGCTCACTAAAATATGACGTAGACTTATTAGTCACGACATAAAAACTTAAACTTACGATATATTCATTATGAGTAAGGATGTTTTTGATTTAATACATTATAATAACTTTTATTTACATTTCAAAATAAAATTTAAAATATTAAGTTAACATACAAAACACATATGTTATATCAATATTACGCATCATCTGATCTGCACACATTTAAAGAGTATTATGTGTATAATTTTATTTTCTAAGACTAATGATTCAACTAAAATGACAGTTTCAAAGAAATAAAATGGGGGCTCACTGAAATCCTTTTTTAAAATAATAAAGTATAAACGAAGATGAAAATCAAGATTTTTATATGTCAAAGTGAATTATAAGTTGGTTTCGATTTATAAAGCAAATACATTCGTCAATCACTAAGACATTCCAGCCAAAGAATTAATATAATAACTTAACAGACAAATGTATAGGAAGAATGGCACTATACCTGAAAAAAAATTTATATACAGAATAAAGAATCTGAAAACAGGAAAATTAAATGAGGTTCATTAGTCAGCAATGATGGGTTAAATATCAAAATATGGATTGTTGCTATCGTTGCCAGTTTTCTTTCGTACATTTCTTCCATTATTTAATCAGTATCGTACTAGAGCTGAGAAAAAAGCTCAGATCTCTCATTTCATTTCATCTTGAGAATGAGAAGAGAAGCAGCAACGTTCCTTTTTGAGGGAACTCCCTCCTCAAATATTACATATTTGTCGAAAACATATACTAAATTAGCTTTGATAGCTTTGAACTAGTTTTGGGAGCATGACGAATCAAACAAACAACAACAACAAAAAAGTGGTGAAAAAGTCAGATTTAAAAATTGTTTTTTTACAAGTTGCATCAAAAAGGAAGAGAAATTCGTTGCATATTGTTAAAGCATCTTCCTCAGTGGTTAGGTATGATTTTTAAAAATAAATCTTTTAAGATTTTTTTTTTTTTAAAGTTTAACCACTGAGCTTATCATCATTTTTAAGCGAGGAACTGGGTGACAAAACTTATAACAAGAAAAAATCACTTTCTTGATATTCTTTTCAGTTGATAAGTGAAAAATAATAAACATTAAATTTTGAAATTTTCACCATTAAGTGAAAATAAGAGAGGAAAAAATTACTAGATTTTGCAAATCTTCATTATTTTGAAAAAAATAAATAATTAAAAACACAACCTACTTTTGAAATTGTGCCTACTTGTGAGTGGAGTGAAATAACTACAAAATCAAATTGCAAGTTAGATTAATATTTTTTTAAAAACTGATCATCATTTATGACAATGAATGAGCTATAGGAAATGGAAGGAATAATTTTTTTCAGACAAGAAAAAAATTATTTGCAATACTGTAACATTTTACTAACCAGCTTCATCTTTTTTAATAATTTAAATACATACAAATTTAAATTTTCATAACAAAGCAAATATTTTGCATCATCGAATGTACTCATTATTTTTTAAAAAGGAATATTTATCATATATTATATTAAAAACCATATAAATATCCATTACAATAAATGCAATAAACTTTAATAATGTATAAATTTATAAAATACAAAATTTTTTACTAATTATAAAGTCATTATTTTTTAAAAATAAATCAGAATATAAAATAAACATGCATGTTTCAAATATTTATCAGAAAATAAATTCTTTTTAAAAAGTTCGCTCAAAAAAGGGGAAAAAATTAATTCTTTTGCTTATCGCATTGTATGATTCACCATCTTGTGTATGAAACATAACTGGTTTGATCTTGATGATCAAATTCACCTAAAACTGTGACATATAACGCTTATTTATGATGATTGCGTGTGAAATAAAAATATTAACGTTAAAGTGTTTTTTATTGGTTTGTATCAATTCCCCAACTTAAGAAAAGAAGGGGGGGGGGGAAACAATTGTTAACTTTTCAGAATTACTTCAGGAAAATTCTAAATGCATTTCTTAATCCATTTACAAAATTTTAATTTAAGGTGGAGGTTTGAATCATTAAAATCAGTGAAAATGTTTCAATACCGCTGCTGTGCATTATAGATCTCTAAAATTTTGTTAAAGGGTTCGATTGGTTTTCTGCAATTTTTTTTATATAAATCTTCAAAGTATTTTAAGACTGTTAAAATATCTAAGGTAAGCTATAAAAGTTAAGAGCTAGGTTGTAAAAGTAATTTTTTTTCTTAAAAAATACATTTTTTTATTATATAAAAATAAAGTAGTAGATTTTTCATCAGTCTTGGATTTTAATATAAATAAAATGGAACTTCAGAAGTAGCTTTTCAGTAATGTACACAAAAAGAAAATAAAAAAAGAAATGCATGCCGATATTAGTTTTGTTGATTTTCTATCCATCTTTGTTTATTAAGCTTATTTATATTAACGTCCTGTTGTAAAGCAACACTATTATATGATGTAACCTTGTAATTTTGAATCACGGTCAGATGACGAGGACTGCACCGGAGCTGGCACTCCCCCTCTCCACACCACATCAGAGAGAAGACTGACGTATTTAATGTGCAACATATTTCCTTACACAACGGTTCTTCGGTGCAAATGGGTCTTGAACTTGAAACCTCCTTGTTCTGAAGTCTATACCTTACCACTAGATCACCTCGGCCCCTTTTTAAATAAGTGATTTCATAATTAATGCCATCTATCAAAGTAGTATTCTTCAATGAATATAGATTATGCCTTTATATATTGACATGATTTGGATTTGAAAAATATGTATAGAAGGAATAAAAAATTTATATGAAAAGTTTTAGTGCTAATTTCTTTGGGTACTTGCATATTAGACCGTCGACGCCAACGGTTTAGTTACTCATTGGCGACCGACTCAAATTCGGCGATAAACCATCGACACCAATGAAGCCAAAAAAATGGTGCTGGACAGTTACGATTTGAGCACTTTTTTAAATAATGACGGTTTAGCAACTCATTGGTGACGCCTTGAAATTTGGCGATAAATATCGACGGTCTAATACGTAAGTACCTTTCTTTGGGAGAAAAAAGTCAAATTTATTTAAAACGTTAATTTTTCCTTACATCTCTAGAAATGCAGCTATCCATGAATCTGTGACTTGTATTATAAATCAGAACTCCTTATGTATATGTTTGGCGCCATGCCAATTTTCGAATCAAAAGTGAAATGTCTTCTTATAAATAATGCAGCTCTGGTTATGTACAAATATACATTTTATTTACATCAAATTAGTATCAAAGATATACTTATACGTATTTTTCGCAGCAAACGAACTCATCAAATAACTGAAAACTCTTTGAAGAAATACTCTAACCATTTTATGACGTTATAAAACCATTTTTTCCATTACTCAGCTCAGGAATACATAAACCAACTCGAGTAAAAAAAAAAGGGAAGAAGAAGAAGAAGAAAAATATAATACTATTTTCCGTTGCCAATGGCCTTACTCTAAACTTGTATTTTAATTAAAATAGCTAATAGAATAAATCGTCTGCGTCTTCTTCATAAATTACAATTCACAAGAAAAATAAATAAACAGAAATATTTTTTGAAATAAATACAAGGAATAATATTAATAATTACCCATTAACTAGTGTTTCTAGAGTATAATATGAGAGTTAAGTTTCTAACAGCATTAAGTTAAGTCAGTTCAAGTTTTAATCCCCCCCTTTTCTACAAATGAACTAGTCTGACTGAGCTCTGGGGCCAGTAGATCATATTTTTTGTATGAATTTGTGTTTAGTTTTAATTGCATTAGAGAAAGGATTTAGCTGCAGAGAAAGGTTGATTTATTACCAGATTTAAACATCTAAATAGTTGACTTAGTAATGCGCAAATTTTTTTAGCATAATACTTTTTTTTTCTCAATTGCTTATTAACAAGTTATGAAGATTTGGCTAGTTATTTATTCCTGAGGGCGTTGCTTACTACACAAGGTGAGCTTTTAATAAAATTTTTGAAATTTTATGGAACATGATAATTATGATTTAGTTTCAGAAAAAAGCAATTGTACTTTTTTTTAAAGCTGCACCCCTTTTTTAAAAGCTTTGTTGGTTAATTAACTGAATGCATTTATTCACTGAATTATAGACTTTAGGAGGATTAAAACATAATCGCATAGAATATTAAATTGAATTTTTTTAGTATGAATTAATCTTAACAAAACAACTGCTTGGTAAACAAAAGGCCACTGTGACCTGGTAGTAAGGGCAAACCAGACCAACTAGGTTACCACCAATATAATGAAGTTCGAAACTCGATTCCACCGAAGAGCCGTCGTGTAAGGGGGTCAGTTGCAGGTTAAATAAATCAGTCCTCCCGCTGATGTGGCGTGGAGAGAACGGTGTTAGCTCATGTGCAGTCTTTGTCATTTGACCACGGTTCAAAATTACGAGGTACGTCCCAAAATAACCGTAGTGTTACTTTACAACGGGACGTTAATATAACTAAACTAAACTAAGTTTGTTAAACAAATGTTACAAGCGGGCGAACGTTTCGAAAGCGCACCGAAGGAGAAAGCGTCGGCGATAGATGATGAGGAGCTTCGCACCAGCCGAGTTGATTTGGCGAGGGGAATATTCTGGTAGTCTCCAGATCGTTCACGGTGCACCGCTCTGCTTTTGGGCGTTCGCTCTCTCGGCTATATAAGGGACGGGTTGCGGCAGTTGGGGTTCCTCTCGGAAGAGAAGCGTCTCGATGGACAGCGGATTACTTTTCTCGCTTGTTAATAGTGAGCTGTGTTTACGTTTGCTGTTAACGTTGTATAATTGACCTCCTTGTGACTTACTGTTTACTGTGCTATACGATACATGTTTTGCAGTCTGTGTTTATAGTGCGTAAGGCTTATATTTACGCTGTAAGTGACTGTTGACTGCTGGATTGTTTTTATCTGAAGTTTTATTTTGTGAAGTCATCTTGTAAATACCTGTAAATAATTTGTTTGTGCTGTCCTCAAGTATAGTCCCTTCAATCCGGACCCACTACGCTAAAAACGTAACAAAAAGATGACCAGAAAATCAATAAAACTAATATCGTCTTGCAAAGTCACATTTAAGTTCTTGATATAATTTGAGATTACTTTTCGTAAGTTTCTGAATATTATTCAATTCATTTGCACCAATAGTAAAAACGAATGTGTATATCCTTTTGCACATTACGGGTCTGAGTGTTTGACCAATGGCTACTAAATTAGACTCATATATATATATCTATGTGACTGGAAAAGTACTTGAAATTCTGTTATTTTATTATTTCAATTAAAATTTTAATTTTTTAGCATACTTTTAAAAAAGATATTTCTATCCTTTCCACTCATATAGTTTCAAATCTGTTCAATGCAGTGAATTCGGTGAATGTCCAGACTTTAATTTTCAGAGCAACGTACATCAGCACTTTGTATTTTTCAGCTTAGTGAAGAAAATCATGCATTTTTATGCCTTTTTTTTCCCCAACAGATTAATATCTAAAATTTAAGAATGAACTACAAGTAAAATAACTAGACCACGTGCTACATTTCATTTGTTTTAACTCCAGCATTTTTAAGTTATTGTTTTAAGTGCATGAGAATATACAAACAGACAGACAGTTAATTGTTTGGCCATTTTGATCTAGTTTGTTTTAAATATGCATATTAGAGGCCAAAATTATGCACCAAATTTTATTCATTTATATTATAGTTTTTTAAAAAAGTTATTTTTTTACATGCATGTTTAAGTACAGATAGACAGATGATCAATATCTGGTGGTTTCCCCAGATCTGTGCTAAATCTGCGTATCAAATTTTGTTTATTTAATTCTTAGCGTTTTATAATTATCAAGTTTAAACACACTTTGACAGCTAAAGAAATGGAATTCCCGTGAATGAATTTCTTTTTAAAAATTGAATAGATCTCTATGAATGTGGTGTAAAGACCACGTGTAAAATTTTATTTCTATTACTCAAACTGTTTTTGGAATTTTTGTGCTGATAGATATAGAGATATAATTCTAAAAATATATTTTTGGGATTTAGGAAGGTTTGAAACGTGGAAGTTCCGAGAAAATTTCTTGTTCCATTCTTTTTAATTTTTTTGACGATTATTAAACTTTCTCTTTGTTACGCATTGTAGATACACTTGAAAGTAAAAAGTAATGATTTATAATCTTACTATTAATTAATGCTTCCGCTTTTCCCTTTTCTTATTTTCCAACTTTAAATGCCACAGTGAATTATACAAGTAAAAAATAAATATTAAAATGAAATCTGCTATGCCTATTTCAATGTGTCATGTCAGAACATCATTTCTTGAGCGGCCAAGCACCACGTGCTCGTGCGAGTTAAATTATATTTTTATTCGTTTTAATCGTTTCACTGAAGGAGTCCCTTTAGTACTGCAAACGATCAAAAAAAAAAAAAAAACTTTGCATCGCATTTATCATTAAAAAAATTTCATGTTTCCTATTTATTTCATTTCACATAATCACGTGCACAAAGTGACATTTTTCTAGGTTTTATTTGCTGAAGTCATTCACTTATTATTTTTAATCCGAGCTTTTGTAAATGGGATGGCATCACGTTATTAAAAGCTGATTTTTTGAGATGCTTCTGCAGATAATATTTCACTTTTTTGCCTAAGGATTTTTGTAGACGTCATTAACCTCATTACGAAATTAGTATTTTCTTACAGGATAAAAACAAAACAAAACGGGAAATTAAAAGTTCAGCACACAATCAAAATTGTAAGAAAATCCTTATTTTCTTAAGAATTAGTTATTTTTTATTAACTTTTCATTTTCCCATTACCCCCCCCCCCCCTTTTTTTATGTAGTTTTTGTTCTTAATTACATTTTTTTTTCTGAAGACGAGAACAAGAAATGTTTTACTAGTAACCCTGAGAAATTTCTATTTTAAAAGTCCATAAACGAATAAAAATATTAAAATGAAAAAACTATATAATTTGAAAACAATGTAACTATTATAACTTTATACCTTGAAAACTATATAACTATTATAATTTTATACTTTGAAAACTATATAATTATTATAGCTATATACCTTGATTTTTATTAATACTTAAAATCGAATTTAGTTTTTATTTATTGCTTTATCTTTTTGATGCACTATCTGATACTCTTCTGGTTGTGATCTTCTGGCTGTTCTAAGTTTCGACTCATTTTTTTGATGCTGCTTTCAACTGATATGATCAAAGGATTATTTTTTCTGCATTTCTTTTTCGGTTGATGTGTAGTTTAACCCTCTACTTCACCAAGGTGACGTTTTATCGTCAACTTGGCGAAAAAACCAAAAAACGGCGCATTCTCATGTTTGGCGAGTTGGCGATTTTTGAAAAGTGCGCCAACTAGGGGATTAATCTACAATCGCACCAAATGTTGCTTATTACTGAAATTATGGCTTTGTGATTTGAATCTTGTTGAAGGATTTCTGCTTTTCTGTAAGATTTTCTTCTTTTCCTTTGTTATCTTGAATTTTGTTTTTTGACAAATCTGATATAAAAATTTCTGTAAAAATATTCCATATAATATTTGTTTGTCTTTTTTGGATTTTTCGAAAAATCTATCTATTGCCAGAAGGGTTGGCCAAAAGCATAATGCATGTATAACAGAAAACAATACAATCCTAATGTAAAATCATAGCCAAGCGATTACATAAAGGCTTTCAAAATTCATTTCTACTGTTTTTTACAGTTTCAAGTTTAGAATTTGTTGTATTCAAACATTACTTTAAAATGGCATGTTTTACTTTCAAATGTAAATTTACATTCTGAAGTTTGTTTCGCACAACCAAAAATAAACGATTTTGGATGATTGCTTTACTTGAACAATGGAAATCTCTGTAGCATTTTGTTTCATGCTTTTAACACAATAAATTCCAGAAGATTCACATGTTTTCAACAATTGAATTTATTTGTTCTCTTTGTGTTCCTCAGGAACAATCGTTTGCAATGTCTGTAGCACTAATGGTATGTAAGTGCATGTTATGCTATCTTTCTAAAACAATGAAGTAATTCAATTCATGATTTAATTTTTACTTTGCATTAACTTTCTTTTTTAACCTCCTTTACTTTGCATTTGACCTTTGCATTTAACCTTCTCTGTCCAAATATTGCAATTTTATAAAAGAGAATTATTAATTGATTAATTATTACTCACTTAAAGTAATATGAATTTTTTAATGCATTTCTGTCTTCAATTGTGACTGAAAGTTTAATAGGACCACAATTGTGATATGATTTTGACGCAAATGAATAATTAACTTAAATGAAATTAATGAATTTAATTACATTATCTGAAATAAATGAGTGGATGATTTGAAACTAGAAGTATTTTCGTGTTCTTTTTTTTCTGCCTCATTTTTTTGTATTTAAAAATAATAAAATGGGAAGTAGTGGGTTAAGAAAATGAAATAGAAATTTAATTCTATCTAATATCAAACGTGTATGTGCATCAGCTCCACATTGTGTCAGATATTCTTACTGAGGTGAAGGTTCTTAATTCATAGAATTCGTGCTGATTCAGGTGTTGTCATTTGAATGGGTTAATAGCTCCAAATTGCAATTTGCATTCCAAAGTAAGTCATTACTGTTTCGGAAGGGGGCGTTAATAGGAGACAATTATATCTAGGAGTAACTTTATATATAATCTTAATTCATATATATAATCCGAAATAAGTTTAGTTCACATGTTTCATAGTCATAGCCTGACTAAGACAGGGGCATATGGGGTAGTTGCCCCGGGCCTCCACATCAGAGGGGCCCCCAAATCGAATAGAAAGTTTATTTTATGCTTCCTACTTTGACGAACGTTTTTCATTATGGATTTTAAAATACAAAAAAAAAGATGGAAGGGCACTAAAGATGTTTTGGCCCAGGGGCCCCAATTAGGCTAAGTCGGGCCCTGTTCATAGTACCTAAGAAAGTAATCGCGCCATCAAAAAAAATTTTTATGACAAAAAAGCTGTGAAATGGAAGTAGAATGGCTGTAATTTTGTAACATATCATCGCATAAAAATTGTTCAGTTTCTAATATTAGCTCATACTCTCCCTATATATATATATATATTTATATATCTTGCACAAATTTTCAATCGTTTATAAAACACTTTTTATTCATCCAGTCAAGTTCAAATACATTTTTTTAAACTTCTAAGTGCATGATATTTGACGTTTGTGGAGCTAGCTTCATAAGATCTACAATAATCAAGTATACTTTTATTATTGTGGTTATGTTACTCGGCTACTAAGCGAAACCGAATTAAAATATAAGATCATGTTCTATACTTTCATTTGGTTTATTTTTTAACCATACAAACTCAAATTACAGCAGGCAAGTAGTAATCCGAAAAACTTGATGAATCTTCAGAACTCAACTCCATGGATTCGAAAAATAAACCTATTTTATGAATAATACCTTTCTTTACTTTTTTTTCTATTTGCGAAAAAAAAATGGAACAAGCTAGACGGGTGAAATTTACCTGGCAGCTCAAAACTTCAGATTTCTATCAAAATCCATCCGAAAAGAAGTTGAATGGGTGTATATGCATGTAACAGAAAAATGTAAAAAGCTATAAAGATGAAATTTAGAATGTTTTTTGTCAATAAATATGACAATCTATATCAAATTCGAGCTGGTTGACTTGCTCCTAGTATGTTTATTCGCCCGCAATTAAGCCTGATATCTAAAAAAATGTACTAATCATATCCCCCAAGAACGGAGATCCAAGAGAGAATCTTCTGGGGAATTCACTGTAAAGTTCCGTCTTATCGGGAGACTATATAAGCAAAGGCACTCGCATGAGGAACACATCTCTCAGGAATGGAATTCATGAAATGAGACAAAAGCTGTGGTACTGTGTGGTTGATAGTTAATTATAATGTGTTATCGTTTACAAACTGTGTTCCTTAAGTACAATTTATCAGAGTGTATATCCTGTGCTCCGTTTTCTTGAATAAAACGTTTTCTACAATCAAGTTAGTTGGATTTTCTTTCACTCCATACCCATTATTTCTTAAATAATAGATTTAAACTCTGGAAGGAAGTTCTGTTTGAGTGCCAATTACCGACACTTCGTTTCGTAAATAATTCTTCAGTGCAAAAGAAATGAAACAAAAATTGATTAATTAATCATTAAATAGAAAAATTGCAAAACATCATAGACAACCAGACATAATTTTGAACCCTTTTATTATTTTTTTTTCGATTAAAACGCCCATACAAAGTGGTGCAAAAAAAATACTGTTCTATATACACATTTGATTCACTATACATAAACATTTTCATGAATTATTTCGCGCCAGTAATATAAGTTATACCGCATGAAGTGCAAAAACTACTACGTAGGTGGAGAAAGTCCACGCAACTTCAAGCCTGGCTTCAAGTTGCTCGCAGCTCCAGCCTCAACTAAAACAATTCATGTGACCCAATCCATTTTAAACTATGTACAAATCGTTTGTTCTCGCAGCGTCAGAGGGACCGGTGAAATCCACTACTCTCTGTGAGTCCTTTGTCAAGTGCTGCGGTAATGCAACAGGTGTTTAGCATCAGTCACGTTCTGATTGCAGTCCAGTCTCTTGTTGAACAATGACGAAAAGTGCTCTCAGAGAGTGGTCATTTCTGTGGGTTGTTCCTCCGCCGCGGACATCTCTTGCAGATCGTTTTTACTGAAGTGGGCAACGATGGCCGATCCGTAAGCGTCTCCAAGGACATTGATGGTGGTCCTAAATCTGTCCCTAAGATAAATGAAAAAAAGGAAACATTGATTATCAAGATGATAGACGAATTTGTAACACCACAGCATCTCCTAATGAGCAGATCTATGAGGTTATTAACATTTGTATTCAGGGCCCGACTTAGGGTAGTTGGGGCCCGGGGCAAAAACTTCTTTAGGGGCCCCCTAGGCCTCACTACTTCAGTAATGATTATTCATTAAAGAAAGAAAAAAAATTTAAATTATAGATTTAAAATTCATTAAAATAACAAATAAATAAATTTTTAATTAATAAAATAATTGAATTGAATCATAAATGAAATAATTTAATTTACTTTAAATCATAAATAAAATAGTTAAATTAATTTAAATCATAAAATACATTTAATTTACATCATTAATAAGATACATTTAATTTACATCATTAATAAGATACATTTAATTTACATCATTAATAAGATACATTTAATTTACATCATTAATAAAATACATTTAATTTACATCATTAATAAAATACATTTAATTTA
>JAOUZG010032472.1:769225-790165 GCA_026289955.1 Argiope argentata | reverse complement strand
AATAAAATACATTTAATTTACATCATTAATAAAATACATTTAATTTAAATCATAAATGAAATTAATTTAATTTAAATCATAAATGAAATTAATTTAAATCATAAATGAAATTACTTTAATTTAAATCATAAATGAAATTACTTTAATTTAAATCATAAATGAAATTAATTTAATTTAAATCATAAATGAAATTAATTTAATTTAAATCATAAATGAAATTAATTTAATTTAAATCATAAATGAAATAAATTTAATCTAAATCATAAATGAAATAAATTTAATTTAAATGAAATCAAATAATTTAATTTAAGTTATAAAATTTATTTAATTTAAATACAATTTTAATTTTAATTCAATTAATAGCTAGGTTAACACTGAAGTTAAAAAAATGTATATTATTTGCTATCGATTCCGATACAAATAATTCTTGGTTTCTTTACAATATTATTCATCTTCATTCATCAACATTCACATTTAATGAGATATAGTACATCCAGTTTACAACAAAATAAGATTTTAAGACATTAAATTTTTAAATATTGTATATACTTACAGTATCCAATCAACGACGAGGATGAGAGTGACGTCTTCAGCAGGTAAGCCAACGACATTAAGTACCATCACCATGGTTACCAGCCCCGCCTGCGGAATACCGGCTGCACCTATACTGGCTGCGGTTGCAGTAATACTGGGGGGAAAATGAGATATGAAATTTATATTTTGAGTCATGTGAAGTTAAATACAATTCTGCAAATCAGCAAAACTAATGATGTTTATTATTTGTGGTTGTCTCCTAATTTTAAATTCCTTTGCGAATCAGAACTTCTTTCCCACTTGCATTTAAACTTCGAAAAATGGTTTCATTCTATAAACGCTACTATTCTAGCAAGCTTACACGTCCTGAGGCCGTCTTTCACAGATAAAAAGGATGTCTTCTCTCCAAAAAACAACAGCTGTATCACGTTTTTTTAGAGAACTGATGTACAAAAGCGAATTTTTCTAAACAATTAATAGGGAAAATTTTACAGGGAAGTCGATTCAGCACCAACTCCCCCTCACTTTAAAGTGAGTCATTCTAACGACCGAAGCAGGCTTCTCTTGTTCAACTTTACAATACATAGAGAAAAAGGATAGAAGATGTCATAGAGTAACTCGTTTTGAGCTATCGTTTTGTTTGAACGTTCGTTTCAATATTGAGGGGAAAAAAGATTCATTCTGTAAAAATACCAAAAATAAGTTTAATATCTAATTATGAAACTACATGAGGGCTCTTTTGCAAAGAACATCCTCACAGGAAGTGGCGTTAGATAAAGAAACAGCAGAAGGCGTTGTAGCGAGTGAAGGTCGTGGTACGAACCTGCGTTTGCACCTGTAGCCGAGTAATATACTGATCGAGCAAAAGGGACCCTTCAGCTCGAAGGATATTATCTGGCTTATAAGGCTGACGCTACAGCGTCAATCTCTCAAATTTTCTAGCAATATGAACGCATACTGGAGTATATTCTATTTCAACTTATGAAAGTGATCACGTGTCGTAAACGGATTGTACTTAGTGCACATGAGCACTAATCCCAATCTCCAATATTCCAAGTTTGTAAATCAAGTTCAAGAGTTCTCACCTGATGGCGATGATACTGCCGATGCTGAGGGAGATGCCTCTGACCTGCGCGATGAAGATGGCCGCCACTGCTTCGTAGAGGGCAGTGCCATCCATGTTGATAGTAGCGCCGATGGGCAGACAGAAGCGGGAGACGCGGGGGTCGATGTGGTTCTTTTCTTCCAGGCATGTGATGGTTACAGGCAAAGTGGCAGAACTGTATAAAATAGCAGAAGAAACAACTCATTTACATACAATGTATGAATGATATTTTTTATGATCCAATTTCCAAATAAGAGCTTGTGAAAATACAGTCGAAGCATCCCTCCACGCAATAAAATGGTTTTTACATTGCAATTAGGAATAACTTGGAACATGGAATGTTCGATCCTCAACTAAGGATAAAATGATATTTTTGGACTAATTTTTTACACGTTGACTGCTGAACAGAGGCGGATTTCCAAATGAGGCGTACCTCGGGCCTCATAAATTAAGGGGGCCTCAAAATTTAGTTCTAAAATAATAATTTAAATTCTGAAAAAGAAGACATTTTTTAAATAAAACCTTTTATTTTTACACTCTATTATTACCACTTCCGGTTCATCTATCTCAATCAAAGAATCATGCAGTATTAGTACCCTTGAAAAACCAATTATTCTGAGCATGAGAGAATAAAAAGTCAACCAGAAGGGGGGAGACATTTTACATCTTTAATCTTTTGCGAAACTAAAGAGATAAATGTCACACTACGCCCTCCTGCACACTCGGACCCTATGAAGTACATGAATGCAGGAATGGCTCTCAAGTTCTCAAGGCAATGAACGAGTTTGTATGATAGAACATAGGACGCATTTTAGTTAGAGACCTAGGTTAGAAAATCTTTGCTGAAGGAGGTTAGTTTCTAAAAAACATCCTGTTATGCGATTTAGTATTTCACGTATGAAAAATATTGCCTTTGATTTGTGTTGTGGACAGGAATTCATTTTTGTGTTTGGCCTTTGAGCAATATGAAGATTGGTAAGCATATAATTTTTTACATTTTCGTTCCTATTTTCGTATTTTTGAAAATACTGTAATCATGGCTTTATATTTTTTTGGCACATTTGAAGGTTAAAAACAGGACTCATTTACATTGCGAATCGTTAGGTATTGGCATTGCTTAAAAATATAAAATAAACTGGTTACTTTCTCCTCTTAACTGAAGGCGGAAATTTTTCAACTCGGAAAAATCGTCAAATGTCCGGCTAATATTTTTTATGCGACTAATTTTTTTTAAATGTTTCATCCATGTTGCAGAAAAGAGTTTTAATCGAGAGCTTCAAAACGCATGTAGTTTTTCAAAGATCTGCAAAATACTGCTTGTATTTTTTTTGAAGCAGCATTAGGGAGATGGAACAAAGAGGGTAGATTACAAAGATTGTACAATCAAAACGAAGCTATAATTAACCTTAAATCTGGATATCCAAAATGTAAATTTAGATAAAATGCAGTTAAATTTAAACTGTATAGATATCAGTTCTAAGGCGAAATCTGCTTTTTATTAAAAATGTAATAAAGTATATCTTAAAATATGATATTATTTAAATTTTCTATATAATAGTACTTGAAATAAAAGGATTATATTGAGAAGTTTGATGTTATCTAAGCAATTTCTGTATAAAGATAACTTACCAAATTACATGCTAGTATAGCATATCAATAGGGGTTCTGAAAATTTTAAAGAGATTTGGGAGTGAAGAAAATGCTTACATGCCTTAAATAACCTATTGGTGCTTTATTAATTAAATCATTTACGCTATCATTTTAGAGAATTTATTTTTTATCCCATTGTCTTGAATGCACTAATTACGTGCCACTAAGTAGTACATGAGTAATATTATTATTTCGGATATATTACATAGTAGTATATACAGAAATCAAGAGTTTGTGGAGAATATTGTTACATACGGGCGAAACGCGCCAGATGGTGAAAACGTCGGCGGCGCTTCACAAGGTGCTTCGCGCCAGCCGAATTGACTTGGCGAGAGGAATATTCTGGTAGCCCCAAGACAATTCTGGTTGCGCCGCGTTTCTTCTCGTTACCCGGGCCCGGCTATATAAGGGAAGGGTTGCCGAAAAAGGAGTCAGTGAGTGAATTCGTTGAGAGTTGATCTCTCAAGGAAGAGAAGCGTTTTGCTGGACTAGCGGATTTTCGCTTGTTATTAGTGAGCTGTGTTTGCGTTTGCTGTTAACGCTGTGTTATTGAATTCGCTGTGATTTACTGTTGCTGCGCTATACTATAGCTGTTTTGCAAACTGTGTTTATTGTGCGTAAGACTTGTATTTACGCTGTAAGTGACTGATTATTGCTGGATTGTTTTTATCTGAAGTTTTACTTTTTCAAGTCATCCTGTATATACCTGTAAATAGCTGTAAATAAATTTGTTTGTGCTGTCCTCAAATAAAGTCAATTCAATCCGAACCCGCTAAGCTAAGCTAAAAACGTAACAATATGTAGTTAAGAGTTTCTGGAGCAAAGACCGAATTGGCAACAGGAAGGTTTGTAGCAGAGTAACATAGCCACTAGACAAAAGTAATTACTCGTGTCCGGAGGATGTTATCTGGCTTATGAAGAATTCAAAACGTATTCTCTCACCAGTGAGTCGGTGGTAAGACGAACGATACTAGAGCGTGTGTGAGCTGATGGCGCTGATGTTGGCTGTTGTTTTTAATGCGTTTGACGACTTTTGTTACCGGTAGAAGGTGCCCCAACAGCTGTACGTTGTTGCGTATTAAAGGTTGCGGGTCATCAATGTGGGTGAATGGTTATTGCAGACCGATAGGATCAAACTTGCTACATGAGGGTATATAGCCTAGTAACAAAGCCACTATACAAAAGTAACTACTTGTGAACGGATATTATCTGGCTTATGAAGTTTTCATCATGAGTTTAAAAGCACAAACTTTTACATGTATGTTGTTGTTGTTACTTATAGCACTTGCCATGGACAAGCCCCGCTGATACATCAGCAGAATTTAAGCCGGAAATATACGTCTCTTGTTTTACAAGTAGCGCCATCTAGGGCCAAGAGTACGACTTAACTACACACGTCACAACCCTTTTTAGGGGGCGGACTACATTCACGCAAATTCATTCATTCATCTCAGATCGTAATTTAGACCTGGTACAGGGAACTATCACCCCTGGCCCAGTACCCCCAGTGATATTACTCTCGATATGGAGGACTTTGCGACCACGAACAAATTTAACGAGCGCCAATCGCCACACACTCGGGGAATCTTTTGGCCGGTGAGCTTCGAACTCGTAACCTAAGGAGTACGAGTCCAACGCTCTACCAACCACGCCATCCCGGCCCTAAACATGTATGTACAAACGGTAAACAGAAGGCAGTTTAGATGATAAACTCTTTTACAAAAGCATTTTGGAAGCGGGGTAACTTGCGATAAAGTTTATTTTTCTAATGGATTTTAGAAATCGAATCATCACCTGGATGCGGTTCCAAAGGCAGTAGCCAGCGCTTGTCCCATGTTCAGAAGGAAGCTGTAAGGATTCTTCCTCACGAACACGAAATACAGAAGCGGCAGGATGATGAATCCGTGAACGAGAATGCCTCCGAGGACGGTCAACGAGTACAAACCTATTTGTCCCGCAATGACTGCCAGATCTTTCATCTCCAGGATCTTGCTGGCGACTAGGAAAAGAACACCCACGGGAGATAACCTGGAAGGAAAGGAATTGCATTAATTCTAACTTGAACCATAATTGAAATAGACAATATTGTTCATTTGAACAGTAGAGTTATAATATGAATCAATTTATCAGTAGCGTCTTACAATCATGTGTCCAATATATTACTAAAAATTTTCAGTTAAATAAGATTTATTCAAATAATTGGAAAACACCTCATATATATAACCATTTCAGTATTGAGTCCTGAAAGTTTTGAGAAAAGGGAGCTGGGGATTAGTTGTTATTGTTACGAAAACTCCTCAGGTGGGTTCGTTTTTTATTAGTAGTGGGTGTATGTTGGGTAAAGACATTCAATCAACAGTGATCAGTAGAAAAACAACAACAAGGACGTTTATTTACACACAAAAGACGAATACACAGACGACAAATATGTACCGCCGAGACGAACACAGGACAACACACTACAGCAGACAGTAGCACACAAGTCGTAATCGTCCACAGCCCTCAAAGCACAGACAGAATCCAGCAGGAGAGGGGTTCCTCGTAGCTTTTCTCTACGGTCTCTCCAAACGGCTGAACTTATCGCTGTCTCCTCGCTTTAACTGCCGATTCACTACCACACAATGTCTACTCCACACACTATACGTCGCTGCTTTCACAATAGACAACACAACTTGACACACAGCAGTTCAACACTCGCTTGAACCAAACACAACGCTGACCGCCGTTGCTACGCTATCCTCTCGAACTCCACTCAACCATCCTTTTCAGCTTGAGTCTACCAGACTTTGATAGGTCCTGGGGAGGGGGAGGAGCCGGGACTATTCTATGACAATCAGGGCACATTTCGGTTTCTATTGGATGTATCGGGAAAATTCTTAAACATTCTAGGACTATCTATTTTGCCTCCAAACTCTCCTAATTCGTCACCAAGCCCTGACATTACTAACTCGATACCCGCTCAAGCACGCAACAGGGTTGATCTTAAAACGATCTTTCTTACACTGGCACTGTTCATGCTGGGAAGCAAAATTACAGGCCATATATTACAGCCATATATTATACTTAGCAGAACTGCTGAGTTTCAAAAAAAAAAAAAAGGAAAAAAGTTTTATTACAGAATCTTTATTTTACATTTTACCGATTTTTCTTCTTAATGGAGAGAGTTACGCGATTTACTAGAAAATTACAGTAAAAAAATAGAACAATAAACATTAACGTTTTGATACATTACCATAATTTATTCTTGTTGCTAAATCCTCTTGAAATTAATCCAAAGCCTACTTCCAACACTCCAAACTGTGAAGAGCGTGGGGAGTAATAAAAAGGACTGATTACCAATTCGCAGACATAGCGAGAAAAGTAGCTGGAGGGTTAATCTGAGTTTTCTAAGAAATTGGACTCGGAATCTTAAAGACCAAGTTGCCATCTGACAGTCCAGAATTTTATAATCCGTACTGCTATTATAAATGTGAAAGTTTGGATGGATGGATGTTAGTCAATCACGTCAGAACAGCAGAATTAAATTGGAAGAAATTTAGTAGAGAGATAGATTATAGTCTAGAATAGAATATAGACTACTATTTATTCTGGTTAATTGAGGGGTTAATATTTTTATTAATTAAAAACTAACTTTCTCGTCCAAAATCTTCATTTCCCCATTACCAAAAAAGAAAGACTTCAATTTTTTTGGCTATCGAATGTGTAAGACTTAACATATTTTAGACCAATTATTACAAACTATTCTGTTTATTTTCTTAGTGTTTGATGCCTTTAAAACTAAACATCGTTAATGAATAGATATTTCGTATTCATTATGAAGTACCTTTGAATAAAAATGGAATAGAATAATTAAAATTAAAAATTTCTACTCTGCACTCTCGTCACCCCCAACTGTTGTAGAAAATTTGCACATGCATACGATGCGATAACATTTTACATTGTGATTAGTCTGTCAGTTCTCACATATACACATGAAAATTTTTGCGTGTATAAAGTCGCGGGTAAGAGCTAGTACTTTACTTTTTATGAAAGATAATTGAATATTAATCAATAATTTCCATTCAAATTTCAGTATTTTCATCACATGTTTAATTAGTTTTTTTTTCAAATTGTAGATGTACGAGTAATAAATTTATTCAGAAAAAAAATTAAAATAATGAAAACATTGATTCGAAAATTTTAAAACCATTTTTATCATATCGTTATTTTTCCATCAAAATGCGATATATGATTAGATGCAGAAAATAGAAAAATAAATAAACCCAAAATTCGTCTCTTGCTGTATTAAAAATAAATTATAACCTGTTAGCAGACATTAAAATTTATTGAAAGATGCAGACTCAGTTTGTATTGATTAAAAGTAGACACACAAATTACATTGAGAAAAAATTGGTTACTATTTATCACACTTAGTCGTGATATGTTGATTAAGTAATTAGTCAAATGTTAATTTTAATCCTTTCGGGGAATTAAGCTTTCGGAGATAATGCCAATTTAAATAGTCTAACATTTAAAGACATTACTTTTCATGATTAAGTAATGATTAGTTTAAAAGAGTAAAATGTTACAAACAAAAAAAATCAGCATGATCAAAATTACGTAACTTTCTTCTTACGTAACTTATGATTCTATTTTTAAAAGTTGCATAGCCGAAATATGCATTAAGCTCGAAGGCAAACGTCTTCAGATCCTGTTTGTTATTGGAGATTATTTTCCGGCAAGAAAACAGTAACTTACAACAATTTGTAAGTCTGATAAGGAAAGTAATAGGGATATAAACTTTTAGGGATCGTGAAACCTATATTAAATGGACAAAAACTTGTCCTTGAAGTGGGACAAGATGAAGAAAGTGGCATCCTCGACTAATTCTTGAACTTGATTCTTTACTAGAAATGTAACCTTACTGGTAGCTCAATTATTTTTGGACGAAGAAAAATGAGGTTTTAATGTTTAATTTCTTTAAATTTGTGGAGCAAATAAAAAGAATGTCACGTGAAATGTGAAAACAATATCAATGCTATAAATAACTTTACAATAATTTCTGGAATTTAGCGTATCCTACACCTTTTAAGCTGTCGCTTTCAGTTTATACAAAGGGAAAGTATTTGTAATGGTTAAAAAAACTGAACTGGCGAATCAGGATCACCCGGATTTAAAGAGAGAAAATAAATGCCTCTTTGGGATTATATCTGAATGCACTGACTCAAAAACGCTTTGAGTTAGGCAAATGAAATTACAGAGAATTGTATTCAATTTTGGATGAAGTTAATTAAGAGAAAGTTTGTAGTTTCTAGAGAAAGTTTGTATCTGGTAAATGAACTCGGTAACTGCAATACGTAAAGGTAAAGAAAGATAAAATTCGGTACTTAGATTTCATATTAATTTGTTGATCCTTATATTAATTCTAAATCCGGCATAGTAGTTGAATATGTGGACTGCTCTTTTGAATGTGCATAAATTCAATAATTCACAAAATGCAACACACACACACACACAAATTGTAGACCTTGGTCAAAGTCCCTTATAGTTAAGCGAAAAAATAAAGTAAATATTAAAGTAAATATCTTGTTACTTAAATTATAATACTGTGTCAAATATTCGTTTTTAATTTATTGAAAAAAAGTGGCCAAAATATATTCTCCGATTTTTTCACTGAAATAATAAGGACTTTAACCAAGGTCTACAATTTGTGTGTTTGTGTATGTATGTGTGTGTATGTATGCATATGTGTGTATGCATATGCATGTATGTGTGTGTGTGTTCGAGTAAAAGGCGAATAACAGTTATTAAAGAAAATGTGTGAACATTTTGGGGAAATTACTCTTATTGGTTATAGTAACGAAATGCATTGTTTCAAGTTTATATTGTATTGTTTTGGATGCATATACACAATTCCATCCATCTGGTCCAAAAAGGAGAGCTTTCAATTTCTCGAATCCTTACGCAAATATATATCTTGTGTTTGCAGTAAAGAGAAGGTAAAAAAGTATGTATTTTGGATCGGTTCTATTATTTCTTTTTCCACATGGGTCCAAATTTGACAAGTTTATCACGTATTTCACATAAAAATTTCAAAAACTATGTCGTAAGTTTTCTACGGTTTTAAATTATGCTCTTTTTCGTTTTTATACGGCCCGAAGGAACACATTTTTAGGTGATGCATTTAATTTAATATTTGATACAGATCCATAATTTTGATTTTAGATCGAACATAATTGATGCAGATCCATAATTTTGATTTTAGAAATGAACCTAATTAGCAAAAAGATTTAAATCAAAAGTCAAATTCGAAATCGAAAGGGGGAAAAATACAATGAATCCGGCCTGAAGACTTTTTTAAGGGTCACCCTCAGGCAGAACTCTCACAGAAAAAATCCCAGGTTTGAATACCTGGCAGAAGGTGACCCTTAAAAAAGTCTTCAGACCGGATTCATTGTATTTTTTCCCCCTTTCGATTTCGAATTTTATTTTTGATTTGAATCTTTTTACTAATTTGGTTAAAAATGTAACTGACATTTTTGATATATAATTAATATTTTAAATATATAATTAATATTCTATTTAAGGATATTTAAAAGCTTAAAACGAATTAATTCATTTCACAGAGCTCTTTCAACGTTTCATTCAAATCAAAACTTTTAAGAATGATAGAAGCACATATTTTTTTTTCTCCCATCCTTATTTTACTTGGAAATTTGACTACAGGAAGTTGATATATCTAAAATAAGCACTTGGAAAACAATTTATTAAAGAATTATATCTGATTAAAGACTTTCGGAATCGTGTAGAACCCATTAGATTAATATTTCTTTGCCAGACTAATTTCAGGTATTCTATTTTTTTTAAAAAAAAGTTCAATTACTAATTGCCATTTTTTTAAAAAAATAATTAACTGTCATTAAAATATTATATGAAGGCAAAATATTTGGCCTTAAAATATCGTCAAAAGAAAACTTAACTCGCAGGTTTATTACGGTTAACGATAATGTAATTAGAACTTACCAGATGACCAACTTAGTGATCTTCATAATGGCGTCGCTGAGGCTTATGAAGACGTTCAGGAGAGGCTTGCCTTTGGCCTTCATTTCTCCCAGAGTGATTCCTAGGACAACGGAAAAGACGACAAGTCCCAGGATGTTGGTGCTGCCTTCCATACGGCCGCTGATATCGTATTCGCGAAGATCTAATCAAAGAAATATATTTTAAACAAATGTCTACTTTCATGTTTAAAACAATAAAACTATTAAGGTATCATTCGCTTGACTTCTGAGTCACATGATAAACTGAAAATATAATCCACATTGTCTTTCATTTTTAACCACTTAACTGTTTTGCCCGTACACCGTACGTGCATCGATTTATCGAATTTTGATAGTTGTAAACAAAAAATAAACCTTTATAACAATTATCATTCAATAGTAAAATGGCTTCGAATGCGTAGATAAGTCAAGTATTCCATGGATTTCCATTTGAATCAAAATTAGAATATATTCCCAAAATAGAAGGTGTCATCTTATTAGATAGTAAAGAAAATGAAACTGTTAAGTGGTTAATAATATTATTGTCCTTTTAGGAAAAGGTTCAAGAGATGAAGCTAACCTTGTGCTTCTGATAAGTGATCTGAAAACGAGGATGATACTGATACTGCAGGGGTTTATTTGATAATATGTAGGTTTTATATGCACAAGATTCGCATACATATCAAATAATCTGTAGAAATGCGCCTTGAACCTGTGGTAAATACTTTATAAGCCAAATAATTCTCGAGCTGAAGTGCTATTTTTGCCCAACGGTCATGTTACTCTGCTACAAACCCTCAGACTCAGTTCGGGCTTAGGGCAATCAGCACCTACTACAATGGTAAACCGGAACCTTGAATAAGCAACTTTCTTACAGTTGTTGTAGCGCCCTCTATAGGTAGCAAAAGTCACGAGGCGCATTAAATACAACAGCTAACTTCACCACCAATTCTCACACACGCTCTCCATAAAGCTTGGGGCAATTGTATCGTTCGTCTAACCACCGACTCACTGGTGGGAGAGTATGTGATGAATACTTTATAAGCCAGATAACAACCTTCGGGCTGAAGTGTCACTTTTGCTCGATGGCCATGTTAATCGGCTACAAACACTCATATTGCGAGTTCGGGGCTAGAGCAATCCGAATCTACCTCAAACCCGTGATTTTTTTTACTCGAAACCTAGTTTCTGTGATGATACCATTCATGGTACCGTGCCAGGCAGAGAAGTGGCATCAAATGAATCTAGATACGAAATTGATACCAATATTAAATTAACGTGTCTCATCACGTGTTATTAATTTAACGTTTTAAATCCTTTGTGGAGACAAGAAATTTAGCAAAATGTTTCGAGATAAAAGCATAGATAATAAATGCATTAATCTATGCAATTTAAACTTAAGATGAAACAACTCAATAGATTTCGAAGCAAGTGATACATTTTTTTTTTGTTACAGAAGATTTAAGCAGAAATTCGTCACTCTAAATATAAAACATTGCATATTGTTTCTCAAAAATTGAAACGAATACACAGCTACGAAATGGTTTTTAATTTCCGCTTTTCTCTCTCCCCCCCCCTAGAGTGCTTTTGAAAAGTATATCAAAAAGAAATTCTTAGATTTCTAAATGATTTTCTACTTAAACTCCGAAAGAATGGAAATGAAAAAGCAGGTGTCTCAACTCTTTTATAGTTTTGAAAAGAATAGATTTATTTTTTGTACTTATAATAATTAATCTAAATTACTCACAGTCTATATTTTTAAAAATATTTTTAAAAGCATATTCGCATGAATGTACTGAAGGCTTTCATTTTTAAAATAGTAACCTACTCTTAAATCTTTCTATAATTCAATAATTCAGGAAATGGACAATTTTATCGCTCCAGTTGTTAAAAAGAAATGAAATGACTGCATAATTTTTTTTCAAAGTTTTATGATCAAATGAAAGCTTGTAATTGGTATAATTTCTTTAAAGAAAAATAAACCGAATAATAAAATACTTGAATCTTACCCGTCGCGTTACCAGTCTTGTTGTAACCTTTTGGCGGCTTCAGAATAGTTGTGTACTGGAAAGGATAATACATGGTTAATTAAACTCATACAGACAAGAAAACTATGACATAACATAACTTTCGTAATAAAAATATTATCGCATATTAGCAGAAAGTAGACATAAGCAAATAAAAGTTCTTGTACTTATTCCGAACAAATCCAGTTCTCAAACTCATTTCCAGAAAAAAATCATGCGATTATAATTTTCACTTCTTCCGATAAACAAGTAATATAAAAAAATTTAAGTTAACTCCTACTTAGGTCAAGAAAAGAAAAAAAATATGTTAGTTAATTTTTAATAAATAATTACAATTAATACAAATGATTTATCAAAAAATTATGTTTGATCCAAATGAAATCAATTCCGTATCCGTTGAAAATAAATCAGAGAATTTTCAACGCCGGTTGGGGTAGCGCAATACAGACTAGAAATTTTTAATTTTCGTTTATTTTGTTTTATTTTAATTCGAAAGTACATCAAAATGAAACTGTAAAACTGATTACTTAACAATTTTTTAATTTTAAATGCATCAAACCCTAAGAACATAAACAGAATCGTTTGAAATAACCGATCGAAAACATTTTAGGCCTAACTTTATTTGCATGGGGGAAAAAACAAACTGAAGTCTTATTCATTTTGCAGAGGGGTAAGGAAGATTAATAGCCGCAAAGTTAGTTTTTAATTAATTAATCAAAATAATTAATATTTGTATTAACTGTATTAACATCGTGTCATCCAATATAAGTTTTAAAAAATGTATTTGAGCTTCAGTGGATGAATAAAAAGTATTTTATTAACTACTTAAAGTTTGAGCATATATATATATATATATATATTTGTATATATATATATATATTTCTATATATATATATATATATAGTCGCAAAAAGAAAGACTTATAATTCACCATAGCTCGATTGGCAGCCCTTGGATGGTTTTTTTAAGTTAAAAAAATTCTGCCGGAGGTATCTGTTAAAGGCATCGAGTCTGAAAAAAAAGCGGTAAAAAAATTATATTGAGAAAAGTAGTAACTGTAACTATTCCATAGAAGTGTTTGTTTACTTTGTCCGCCATCTTTATTGGCGACTTGGCATCCTTGGCCCGGCAAGGGGCGCACTAAACATAACTTTTACCAAATCTTAGTATAATATCTTCGAAAATTTATGGGAATTGCCTGTCTAAGTTCTAAATTGCAATTATTTTTTGAAGTTTATTAGTTTTATAGGCACATAATTAGCTCTTCGTTGTATGCAATCATTTATTGCACTTCAGATTATGGCTTGGTCTTATCGCCAAACTTCCGAATCCTTAAGTAACCATTAAAACATCTGCCAACTGACTATAATCCAGAATAGTGCAATAAACGAAGTTTTGTATCAAAGAAATTTAACTTCTGTGTCGGAAGACTACAACTGAAATTTTCTAGATTGCAGCATTTGGCGAATTATTTGAAAAAAAAAAAAACTTATAGAATGCCTCTACTAGATTATTTTGACTATCATCATTACAGTTTCAATCTTCATTATATTATAATGTCTTATCCTTAAAGGTTATGGTAATAAAGAGTTTAGTATGAATTCGTTTCTAAACTGCTCGATTTTATTAAGGGTTAGAAAATTCTTTAATTTCGAATTAAATAGTGTTTTTTCGTACCAATTTGAGAATTTATTTTGGGAATTTTATTCCTTAAGATGGGTAATAAGTGATACAACATACTTTCTTAATTTACTAATCGTTTAAAAATAAGAATCGTTTAAAAAAAGGAATAAGCTAATTCTTTAATTTACGAATCGTTTAAAAATAAGAATAAATGTTATTGGAATGCTTAGTAATAAAAGGGACTGTTTGAATTTGCATCATTCGGGTAAAATTACACTTTTGAGGGTTTAGAATCACATTTGATAAGAGTAAAGCTATAGGAAAATAGGTGTTCAAATCGAATAATTTCTATAACAAACTTCAAACATTGTTTTGTTTATTATTAATCCACAATCTAAGAAAAAAAAAAGAGAAAATATCTATAAGATTTACCTGTTTTAAGCAAGCTTCCATGATGTTTGGCGGAAACATGTTCCTAAAATATAAAATGATTGTCTTATAATATGACTTTAAAAGTTAAAATTATTCAAAATACTAACTTTCTTATTGAATAAAAGTTCTTTGAATTTGATTCCTAGTTCTTAAAAGTTCTTTGAATTTGATTCTTAATTCTTAAAGGTTCTTTGAATTCAATATTTTACAAACCATTATTTATTATCTTTTGTCAATTATATAGGCGAGGGTTAACTTTCAACTGAATATCTTACGTAAAGAAAACAATAAATAACTGTTTTATTTAAAACAGAATAGCGCTCGGAATTAGTTTCGGAAATTAGATACTGCCAGAGAAGAAATTAGATCCTCATTTATTATTATTATGCTTGTTCGAATGCAGCTAGTTTTAACCCCTTTGTAAACTTCCAAAGGAAATAATATGAAATGTATGCAAATTAATTTACTGTGATTTACCCAAGAAAATTAACGAAAGAAATAAAATTTCAAACATTTTGAAAACTGGATGCTATTAAATAGGAATTAATAGCATCCAGAATTAATGTAATTCTTTAATTATTTCACATTTACTTTAGGTTCATAATAATATTATTTCTATGAGGTATACAGTAAGAAGATTATTATTTTATATTGCAAATGACAATAAAATATTAAAGCCAATATGATATACTGAGCTATGATATAAAAAAGATTCTAATAACTTTTGAATTTAATCGATTATTAACACATTCTTTCTTGGGAAGGAAAATATATAAATTCTAAATTTAAAAAATTGGACGAAGGAGTTTTTAAAACAGTAAATAAAATAAAATATTGTTATAATAATGATTTGAAGTGAGCAAAAACTAAATAATAATCAATTTTGAGAAAAATGCATTAACATTAACATGTTTTAATAATAAATTATGCATGCACATACTTAAAATTCACCATATTAATATATTATACCTTCTTCCTCCTCAGCTTTTACTATTTTTTTTAATCATTTAATTTTTTTCTAGAAAGTTTTGCATCTGGCAATGAATTTTACCTAGATTAATTTATTCCGTTTTTGTAGAGTTTAGCAAATACTCTAACTGCATTTGCATTGTATACACATCGATAACCTTAAAGATATTCATTAATTCTGTAAAACCTCATTAAGGGCTTCAGAGCTAAATGCAAACATCTTAAGGTACAAATTTACACAAAGCAGCGTTGAATTTCTAAGAGGCATTTTGGCATTTTTCAGTGCAAAATATATTCCTTATTTACGACTAAATTTGTGTTAATGCCAAATTTTAACATGTTTTTGGCCCTTCAATTCGGTACTTCAGGTTTACCGATCATTACGAAAATATTAATATCTTGACTTCTAATTAACATCGAGATAAAAGTAAACTTGCTTTGGATAGTTCAAAGACTAGTTTATACAATAAAAGAATTTTTTAAAATGTCATATTTAGCGAAAATCGACATTTTTAAAGTATTCGGATACCTTAACGCATTCACAACTCTGGGATATAACATTTTTTCTAAGGAATGTGTTCATATACCTTTAGATATTCTGTGAATGATCTTTTAACATCCATCTCGTTTCATATACAGTTTGGGGATTTAAAGTATATTTGCACATTTACCACAAATTTACATTATATAGTACAATGAATGTGTATTTATGCATAAAATAATGTCATTCACAATGTTAGGAACCACTTTTACTCACCTCACAAGATCCATAAGGGTATCTTCAGGAAGTGTGGGTTTCGTTTCTCTTTTTTCTCCCATAGACTCATCAACCGTACCCCCTACGCCTGGTCGAATGGATATCACCAGAATGATTCCCAAAATGATGGCTATTACAGTTGTAATCATGTAATAAGCGACCGCTCGGATTCCAATCTTGCCTGAAAAAAGTAACAAATCAAATCATTTTATGCATGTCTGAATAATTATACATTAATAATTTTAAAACTTGAGACTTCAAATTGTATAAAAAAAGCACGCCTAGAAGTTCCAGACAAAAAGTGTAAAATGTTTTGGTGGCAAAAATTATTCATTAATTATTAAAATATACCCCTTTGACATAAGACAAAGAAAACATGGCATAGAAAACAATGTCTTTGAGTTGTTCCGAAACCACAAAAATAAAACAGTTCATCAGAAATCTAGACAAAAACTAAAAATTTCATATAGATAGTTAAATTTCCGTAAGGACGATTGAAATAATTCAAAATAGTTTTACAAATTCCGTTTTAAACATTTTTTTTCCTTCTTGAGCTGCTTGGAATCTCAATACGATTTAATTTTTTACGATCTGGCTCTCTTCCTTTTGAAGTTACCGTGATAACTGATATTCGAATAGCAGAACAGACGGACTTCCTCTGAACAGATTTTACTCCAAATTTGATAGAAATCTGCAAATTTAGTGTAAAGATCGTATATGAAATTTCATCGGTAAGTCTTAAAGCTTTCTTTAGTTGTCTTTGTAAGAAACAGATGGGTTTTTTTGACTATTACTATACTTTATCTATATGATGTATACGAAAAAGTGAAAACAATCAGAGTAATGCCAGATTTATTGATCATTTATCTTGTGACCAAACGATAACAGAAGTAAAAATCTCGACGAGCGAAAGATTCTCTCTTACCTGTAAGCCTCGTGTCCAAACTGCCAATAGCAGCAATCAAGCTGGATACTATGAGTGGTAGGATCAGACATTTCAGCATGTTCAGAAACAATTCTCCAGGAAAATTGATGTACATGACCTCCCTCTTCGTCCATGGTCTCACGCTTTTCAGGCCCATCCCCAGAGAAATGCCCAAGACCACTCCAAAAAAAGTGGCGACTGTGATGAAGTTTCCTCCAAGGCACTTGACGACAGGGTGTTTCTCCTTTTTAGGAGACATGTCCATCTTTTTACTGGAAACGGGAAACACGTCGTCATCTGGCGTGTGCGGTTTGCTGTGTCCATTGGCAGGTATCTGGACTGAAGTGGAAGATGTGCCATTCGTTTTGGATGGATCTGTGAGGGGTACGTCTGGAGATTCCTGGAGAGAATAGAAGGCTTTAGAAACTATGTTTTATAATAGTGTATTAAAATTAATGATTAAATATTGGAATTACTCTTATTATGAGTAATACATTTGATGATTACAAATATTTAAATCATTGATATTTTAATCTCATTTTTTAGATTGGATATTATATGCTAATGGCATAATACAGGGTGGCCATGATTAAACTGACAGTGTTCTGTAGCGCGATCTATTTGCGAGAAGGACGCCACATTTTGTAGGAAGATTAAACAAAAAGAAAAGACGATGGATTCCGGAAAAAAAGTTCCAAAAACCACCGCTAGGGAAATATGTGGCGCTACGTAATAGAAAATAGAGTGTTAACAAATGCAAATCAATACGGAAATAAAATTACCATTTTATTTCGCACATTCAAATCATGTTGAATGTGGCTGCCGTGTTTGTGGAACACATATTGCATTTTGTGCACAGTATTCACAACAACAGAAAGTAAATTGTCTGCAGGAATCTTTCGTACAGTCCGTGATATGTTATCCTTCAACTTAGCCATGTCCTGGACGATTCCTTGACAGACCTTGGACTTAAGGTAATCCCATAGCCAGAAGTCGTTGAAGGATAACTTATCACAGACTGTACGGGACAAGTCATCATCATCACAGTTAACTCCTTAAAGTAGTATAGTATTTGGCTATATCCGACAGAAATTAACCGGTTGTCTTTACTCAGAATATATTATATAATTATTTGCCTAATTATCGAATAAGTTAATTGATACTTCCATGTAAAGCAACTTAAACTGTTGTGTCTATAGTTTTTCGTCTTGGAAATATTTTATTCATTTTATCATTTGCTTTTTTCACATTATCGAATTAAATTTCTTTTTGTCTGTCGTGCCTTATTTATACATTATTGTCCTCACACCATAAGTAAGCTGTTCTTGGAAAACTTTTCAAAATGAAATTGTCTTTCCAAATATTTTTGAACATCCTGTAGTTGGAACTAATTATCATTTCACGTCACTATAATATTGTCACGAAGACTGAATTAAAGACACGGATATCTAGAAACAATTGCGTTTATTAGCACCAAGCAACTCGCTGGAGAACAGAACAAAGAACTGAGAAGAACTCAGCTTTTATACATCTGGAGAAGATTAGAGAATCAGCTCGCTCGAATAGTAAAGAATGTTCCAGAATCATTTCGATTTTAGAGAAATAATAAGAACCATTTTAAATTAAAAATCCAGTCTTTGGATAAAATGCGCTGGCCGGGAATCGAACCAGGGACCAACGGGTTTACAGTCTAACGCCCTGCCAATTGAGCCATGGCGAATCATAACATCTTTTTTTTTTCGGCAATATTTATTCACAACTAAAAATAACCAATTTACCAAACTTACGAAAATAAATTCGGGCAATAATCAAAATGATTCAAAAGTTTTGTATTCCAAACTGACCGCGAAACCTAATATTCTGGTCATGCATTGTACTATTCAAGTCGATTTTAGAACTTCACAAGTAAGACTGGATACTGTGTTCCTTCTCCAAATAATCTGACAATGAGTTACAAATGGCGATACCATTCGTGACGATTTGGTACAGTCATTGCCCAGGTAGCACATCCTGTAGCATAATATTGTACAATATTGTGCGAAACAATATTCCGCAATATTAAACAATATTGCTAATACTGATCATTATTTTACGATATTTGTGTGCTACTAGGGTGGTGAATGTTAAACCCGATTCTTTAGAACGAACCTTGAAAATGCCACATTTTAAGTATGATCTTAAACTTTCAACATTCTGTTACCTATTTATATTGTTGTGGCGGCAGGTCACAACAAAGACAAAAATTGCTTCAGTATTAGATTATGGTACAAAAGGATATATTAATTACGTTACAACATTAATTACGTTACAACATATAATTACAACATAGTTACGTTACAACATCAATTACGTTACAACATATAATTACAACATAGATTTTCCTTCAATGATTGCATTTTTGCCAAATGCAATTGGTCAGATTTTACGACGTACATTTCACTTAATTTAGGACGACGATATTTATGGAATAATAAATAGAAATATTTATTCGTTTTTATAGAAAGGAGAGACGCCTCAAATAAAATATAAAATGATTTTGGAATATCTGAACAGATGAGACTCAATGTGGGACTGTGGTTTGACAAGAATCTCCATCTTCTAGCTTAAAAACAAACCATGCATCTATTAATAAGTATAAGAATGTTAAGATAGAATTAAGTTATTATATTATTAAGTTAAGATAGAATTACGTTAAATTAAGTTATAAGAAATTGAAAGGTACCCATACGAGTTCTAATTATGATTATTTGTTTTTGAAGAAAACATTGAATTTTATTGGGATTCTCGGAGATAAAATCCGAAGTTATTTTACAACGAAAGATATATAGTCAAAAAGTTTTATACATACCAAACTATTGAAAAAATACAAACAAAATTAGTAAAAAGTAAAACGATTGATTATCGTTAAATTAATAATATTAATAAATATATAGATGAATACTAATAAATTTAAGCTCTGTTAACTTTAAGTGACATAAAACAAAACAAAAATTAATTGACGCAGAACAACGAAACAATTAGTTTTAGCAAATACACACAACAACAAAAAACATTGAATAAATTAATGAAATATGGACAATTCTAGCATTTTAAATAAAAATGTAAAATATAAAGAAACGTTCTAGAAGAAAGTTCAATCTATTCTTAACTATCCATACTTTTGTCCTGTAAAGCGACAGGTATTTGAATCATTATAAAAAGACTACAATTTTTTAAAAATTCAGGAAACCTTAAAAAATTAACAAATTTAAAATAAATTATGCCGTTCCATGTATAACACGTAAAGAATATCGTGTAATCACATTTTCCAAGGAAATATTTCATCCAATTCAAGTAGAAGCCTCTGCACGTAACTCGTGAATGCAGATTCGTTGTAGTGAAAATCGTCGGTGCTCTATCATCACGTTAAGATGCCATCTCACAGATCTTTTCAACCAAACAGTTGCCAATAAAACATGGCATTCCGATAACCCATAGCCAATTTATTTTCTTTATATTGCTCCAAACGATTTTTAACACCCGTTGCATTTTCTCAAAGGGTAATGATTCTGAAGAAGTGAAGTGAAGAATGCATTGCATGAGTTATTAAAAATAAATTTACAATTTGCAGTTGCATCTCGTCGTGAACCATGGCAAAAAATTGCACATTTGCACTGACTTGATCGGAAGGAAGCGCGAAACAAAAAAACGTTCTATCAGCATTTTTTCTTTCATGTGTCAGAATATTTTTTAAACAAATCATATATTTGATTTTTAAAATGTACTTGGATTGCATAGATTGCATTGATAGAAAAGGCATAGATTGGTACGTGTTCGCCAATCTATGCATTTTCTAATGCAGAAGAGCTATTGCCATAGGCGCTACCATTATTCCCTTTACGTGTTCGCCAAGCTATGCA